>JAJJMC010029152.1:2878091-2973174 GCA_023531435.1 Papaver californicum
TTTTATACTACACAACCAAAATCTTCTCTTTACTTCAATATCTTCTTGGCAGATCGAATTCTTCAATGTATTAGATTTTATTTTTATTTTATTTTGAAAAAAATTAAAATTTTAATGCATCCAAGCTACGACCTTATGGCAATACTAGGGTCCCACCTAATCACTTAGAGAAACATAAAATTGCAAAAATAAAAACAGAAAGTGATATGGTTATGATGATTCCGAGATATGCTTGTTCAATGACTATCATGTTATTTCGAACACCTGAGTGCATCCAGATATGAATATACCATTTAGCTTGGCACACCAATTCCTATAGATAAGAGCTATGTTTCCATATACCTAGAATAGTTAGTGTCATCCTGAATTGTTCACAAGTTTGTAAATTTTGGAGTTTCTTATTGACATCAATTTTCTGAAACTCTACCCCCAAACCTAAATTTAACATTGTCCTTAATGTTTCAAACTGTGCAACCTAGAATGGGTATGCAATATAAATATAAATAAGAGAGACAAATGTAAATCAAAGAGAAGGGATTGAAGATTTCACCTGATTGACGCAAGGAAAGCAGTATTCTCTGTAACACACATCAAACGATAGTAATAACACAGAACACCAAAAATAAAAAGAAAAATAAACAAAAATCCTAAAAATAAAATAAAAACAAGAAAATAAGAATATACCTACTGGATATGTACAAAAAGAATCCCCATACACTAACAACCTGAAAATTTGGGGATCAACCCAAAATACAATATATACAAGACAACTTCACACTTATATTACGGCAACACGGAGACACTGAAACTATCAAAAACAAGGGATAAGTTTTTACTACACTTGGAAGTGCGTAAAGAAAAAAATATGGGGATAATATTGGGATTGGGGAAATATCAATCGGTTCATGCACAATGCCAGGAACAGGTAAGTCCTCTGGATATTTGGATGCAAAGTGATCCAACAAAACTTGAGAAGCACACAACTCTAACCCTAAATTAGGTAACTTTTGGAAGTCTAGGGGTCTAGAAAAAACCTCTAAGTCGGGTGAATGATCTTGTGAGATAGATTCATCTATGGAATTAGGCAAATCATCTACACAACCATCCACAGGGTCATCTATATATTCTGTATGGAACAGAGAGTCACTGCAAGACTGATCATCATCAGCAAATAATCTCTGGCATTCTAAAACTCTCAATCTTTATTCCAAACTAGGCGGTTTTTGTTTATAATACTTCTCATATATTATTAGAGGTGATTCTTCACTTACCATAGGTGAAGCAAGAACTTCCTTATGCCGTGACCAATTCATATATTCCCTCAGTATCATCTTAGACGACGTCTCATGAGAAGGAGTCATCATCCTCAGAAAAGTACTTGAAAAGAAGTCCTAAAACACAAAACAAGTCAAATAGAACTAAAAATCTTAAAATAAAAATAAAAACATATACAAAAATAAAAATAAATAAAATAAAAACTTAAAATATGATTAGAAAATCAAAAATACTAATTACAATATTCCACAACCGCTCCCCGGCAGCGGCGCCAAAAACTGATGTATTTTGCAACAGTGGTAAATAAAGTATCGTTCGCTCGAACTTGTGAAGATTGATTTTAGATTTAATAAAATAATTTTAAACTAAAAATATACACAAAATATGAAAATAATATTCACAAATACTGAGGTTATGGATTTCACCATTAACCAATCAAAGTGATTCAATCTAATCAATATTCATGCAATTCTTTACAGTTAAAGTGATTCTAATATGTTGCAAAAGTAGATTCTCAAAATAAAAATTGTAAATCGAAAGCATAGAACATCAAAAACCCTAGGCTAAGCATACTCTATCAAAATAAATCACAATTGTTTAATAAAAATCCTTAAATCAATTTTTTAAACAAAGCAAATAATCATAATTTTTTTGCAAAAATCAATTAAAATAGAAATATACCACTTTTCTTGGAACAATGGCTTCCTTCATCGCCTCAGCAAAGGGGTTTAGCTCCTCATGTTGAAAACACTTTCAGAATACTCATTAATGGCTCAAAAAGGTGTCTACAAATGGTGAAAAGAGTGAAAATAATGAAAAAAAGCGAGTTTGCAACGTTTATAAGCATTACAGACTCACTGTTATAGAAGGAAAAGTGTTTCACTGAAGATAAATGTTGCAAATGAAGATCTTCAACCTTTTGTCCACAGAAACTTCAACCTTTTCGTAACGTTTTCTACATCTTCTTCATCACATGAATTTTTCTGGATTTTGATTTTGCGCTTCTGGCCTCTCCAGACCCCCCTCAAAACTCTCTACCCGACTCCCTTTTTATACTACACAACCAAAATCTTCTTGGCAGATCGAATTCTTCAATGTATTAGATTTTTGTTTATTTTCTTTTTTTTGTTGTTCCAATCCTGAGAATAATATCTTCCCTTTTTTATTCTTCTCACGCTGTTTCAATAAGATTGAAACTCTTGATTTTGTTTCCTACTTGAAGTGATTCTGTTTTATCTTCATTCACTCGTAATATCTTCTTGATATCACGTAATAAAACCCTAGAAGAACATTTCTTTTTTCCGGCAACCCACAAATATTTGCAGAGATTTTTTTTCAACTCTTTCTAATTATATAAACTCTTGTGAATAAGGCAAGATAATATCTTGTCTTAAAAATCTTGTAAATTCCAACAGATCATGCACAAAATCTTTCACATGTCAATGGAGAAATAATTGCCGCCAATTTCTTGTTTTGAAATTAAAGAAGGTGGGGTGCCATTATCACATAGCTGGGTGCCTTTAGTAAATTTTTTGGGTGCCTTTAACACTTTTTTGAGCCAATTTTTTCACAAATATTTATTTCCCAAAAATACCTACAATTACATAAAATGACACAATTAGTACACAATCGAGCTTTAACAATAGACAAACTGGGAACAAATTAGACACATAAATGTGTCTATCAGAAGACTCATCCTCGATCCATCAACATCAACCTTTTTACCCGCTTGAAATCCAAAGGATTCCTCTGCCAGGAGGTTACTCATCTCTGACTTTCTCATTGTATGATGGAACTGGAAACGCTCGTGAGCACGTCTCTCGATTCCTAGAATCACTATGAGGGTACGAATATAATCAGGTGTTATGTCTCAAAGAATTTTCAAAGTCCCTCACTGGAAGAGCCTACACATGGTACAACAACATTGCTGCCATAAACATCTATGGTTGGGAAGATATGGTTAATACTTTCTACAAGAAGTATTTCTTTGTCTCTGAGCAAATCACCATATTAGACCTGGGAAAAATATTCCAGAGGAATAATGAGCACCCCAATGAATAGTGAAGAGATTCAGAATTCAAGCGCTGGACTAGATGGTAACAAAATAGTAATTCTACTAGTATATTATATTAATATGATTTGAGTGATGACCTCTGATGATGTCATAAACATAACTTGAGCATTAAGTTCTAAGATGTGGGTTGTGAGCAATAAGCTTAAGTAGTGATGCCAGCAGTGGGCATTTGAGTAATCTAGGTAGTCAGTGATAGTATAAATAACCAATAGCAGTATTTCAAGTGATCTCAGCTGAAAGGACCACTTGTATGGTATTTGTGACTCAGGGAATCAAGTAGGTAGATCAGACTTGAGACACACCTGAGTGAGGGAGAGTTTGGAATTTCACCAAAAAGAATAACGTCGAAAGCATAGGCTAGCGCCATCATGGGTGATAGCATTAGAGCAGCGAAGGCAAGTGCGCTAGCGTTGGAAGAGAAAAGGCCAACGCCAACAAGGGCGCTAGCGCTGGAGGAGAATTGGCTAGCGCCAACCAGGGCGCTATCTTGGGTAGTCATGCTTCCATGAGATATTATACTTGGGTAGCCAAGCATCCTCGAGAGGGAGAGTCTGGAGTAGTGACGCGTCCTCAGGGACGATGCTTGAGTAGTAGATTAAGAATTACTTAGCTTAGTAGAGGAATCTGCAACGCACCATCAAGCATATCTTAGTATTGACCTTAGGTGAGGTTAACAAGTGCCAATGTTGATGTCATGTGTACTTACTGAGGATGGCCGAGAAACATAGAGTAGAAGTCCGCGAGCAGGCGTAGTAATATCCTCTTTTACGTGACTATTTTCTTTCTTGTCTCTGTCGCCGGTATCCCTTCTTTTTTGTTGGCAGCAAGGATAAAATTTTCTTGACACCACTATTATTGCCATCAGTTTTACTATTGTTATATAACGGTCGGCTCTGGAGTCTCAATTGTTGACTAAGTCTAGACCCAATATCTTCGAGATGAATCTTCGTTGAATTCTCGAATATCCCATATTTAATTTAAGAATGGAGAGATAGTTACTTAGTTTTGTCTCCTCCAGATAATGTCCTTGATGCAAACTTGGGCCTTATGGTTAGATTTTGTTATGAGCAAGTAGTAGACGCTGATGCTTAGGGTTTGAGTATGCAGCGATCAAGTCTAGTGACGACGTCAATAAGGTAACATTTGATGAGATCTAGAACACCCGGAGACGATACTTTGAGTTGTAGCTAGTAGCAGCAAAGTTAGAAATAACGGAAACCAGCAAAAGAAGTTGATAGTAGATTAGAGCTGCGGATGGGACTGAAAATGGACTCCAGTGCTCTATAGACTTAAACATATCAATTTTTTAGGTACCGAATATCCGTTGGTTTGATCTCATATGAAAAAATATTGAGCAATAGGGTTGGAAGCAGCAACATCAGATGTTGTGATGACATGGTCGCAGCAGTGGAGCAATGGTGACACAAGGTTGATAATGTCCTCCAGTGTGGTGATATCTTCTTAAGAGATGAAGTGAACCCTGAGGTTACAACGTTCTTGAGCAGGTAAGAGTCCATGAGTAGATGAGGTCCCCGTGAAGCTGAGTTTCTTAAATTCCGTCTGGCAACCCTAGTTTGTGCACCATTCACTCCAGAAGGCGTAAAAACTTCATACAATGTCAGATTTTAATGTTTGACCCCAACTTTTGAAGCCAAAAGACAAAGCTATCATATTCAAAATAATAACTCAATTCATAGTTTTTTATATCATCTAACCATCCGTGAAAATTCGTGATTAGTAATTACGTACAAAATTTCAGACTCCGTATATCTTACTATGAGATTCATATCTCCGATTGACGTTCCCTTTTGGTATATCGTAGAAGAGACATAGATAACTACTTCTCGTGAAGGATGCTTTACCCCGTTCCTTACCGATTGTTGTCGATTTTCGATTTTGTAGAATGAAAATGTAATAATTGGAGTAACAACGATAAAATAGAGAAGCGGACGGGGATGTTGTTGGAAGGTGGCGTTGTGAGATTTTATCGTCATGAAGATGATGAATTCATGAGGATGCTAACTCTTGTGAAGAATCTTAGCTCTATTAAAAAAATCCTTCCTTTGGGGAAAAATTCTATCCCTGGGAAATTCGAGCCCTGTGGAAGGAGATAACACTGAAGATATTGACATCATGAGAACACTATAGTTTCATAAGATCTCTAAGAGGAATTGATACTCTGAGAAGGGAGTGAGGGTCTCATTTGATGGGAGGACCTCATGACAGATGAATGATGGCATACGACCTCATGGCTCATGATCTCAGTGATGGTGAAGGCTTCACGGTTTAGATTCTCTGATAGAATGGGATTTCTGAGAAGCCGAATTAGAGGTGGAGTATCCTACCTCATCAAGGACCATATTTCTGGAGTGAAAGCTGAAGAAGCTGAATGGGTGATTGATGAAGATAATCGAACAACCATCATGGATAGATCCAAGAAAAAGGAAGCAAGGCGTGAGAGGTTTTTTTTTTAAGTAAACGTGAATACTTCACTGAATCCTTGAACAGAAGCTTGTAAACCAATATTCTAGAAGTTGAGAGGAGAAGCCTGGATCTGGAGTGGCAATGCCCGTTGGATGTTCGTCTTGTGATGGAGGTTGTTTTGGCTACCTCTTTACCAGTGATGGTTAAGATGAATATCATGACCATGGGTATTCTTCATAAAGGCTTGCTCGAAGAATGAGATGACTTGATGGGGTCATTTTAAGAATTCCAAGTTTAGTGTGTATCCAACAGTAAACCCGTGGGGTTAAAGTAAGTTGCAGCAACAAGGGTGGAGTCGTCGTTCTAGACGTGATCAGGTTAGAAAAGGAGGCTTCCTAGTCGTGTGGGGTTCTGATGTAGAGAGGTTTTTTTCGACGACTCAGACATTTTAATGACTTGGTTTTGAGGATCACATTGGTTGAAATAGATTTGAATTGATTTTGCTAGCAAATCAAGTCCCCAAGTGTAGAACAACAGAGAGATGTTGATTCACTAGATAGAGTGATATATTTTGAATGGGTTCGTGACATCCATCGATGAATTATGTTGCATATAATTTAGGCGTCTACTTAAAGGATATTGGGGCTTCATGTTCCCCTGGGCGATGAGATGAGTTATCCCCATCATCTATCCTCCCACGATTGATGAGGCTCTATTGCATAAGAGGCGAAAATAGAATAAATGAGGGTGTGGGTGTTACCTTACAGTGAAGGTATGAGTTTTGATGTATACGGTTTTGTTGCTAGTACCGTTGTTGATTAGACCTTCCAGTTGAAAGATGTGACTGCGTTGAATCTTCAGAAGTGAATGAGCCTTCAGTCCCCGAGTATAGCTTACTTGGATCCGCTACCAGTCATGAGATAATTTGAAGGTATGATCACGGGTCCACGCCTCCAGGAATTGAAGCCATCGTTTTCGTATGGGATGTTGAGCTGTAACATGGTTGTTCTCTAACCTCATGAGAGTCGTGCCTTATCATATCCTTGGATTCATAATCTTATTGTATTCCTATAGAGGTGGTAAAGGGATGGATGGAACACTAGATGGATATGATTCCCCGAAGACGTCAAGGACGAAGAGATGAGATGCAAGGTGCATTATTTTGATGATATGGATCCATAGGCGTCATCATGAATTAAGTGTTCATAATCATATTTTGAGATACCTTCTGAATCTTTGATTGTTGTAGGGTATGGGCTGCATTGAGTAGCGAAGTTCCCAATCATACTTGTATCTTTCAAAGTAGGCTTGAGATGTGTCTCATGCTTGTCTGGAAGCTCCAGACGCCTAACAGATATCACGTAGTTGAGGGTGACGAAGATATCTTTGCATCGTCACTTTAAGAAGTATATGATCTCATCAGGGTTGTGATTCTTCGATTGACATGCTTTGTGGAGAGAGTGAAGTTCTTTCAGCAAATCGATCACATCTTCCCTGTGAAAAGAAAATATCCGAGAATGTCGGAGCTGGTGTTTGCTTCTGTTGTCATTGTTGTTGTAGAGATTTACCTGGTTCGTGAAATAGAGCTTGTCCTTGGGCTGATGCAGGGGCTAAGGATGGAGCTGAGGTTAAGGATTTGTGGCGCTTGCTAAGATGAAGCCTTCTTATTAACCCATTCGTTCTGACAGCACCTAGGGATGATCGGATGTTGTATTGCTAATTGACCAGATGTCTTCTCCGATAGGTATCTCTACGATTTTGTTTTCTCAACTGGTCTTGTTTCCTTCAGTGAAGCAGGAGCAGTTGTTACCGATCGCTTAACGACCTCATGTAGTTCATAGAAAGTTTGCAAGTGCAATTTTTTAAAGAACATGATAGACATGAATCATACCATCAGTGCAAATCTCCGCCAACAATTGTAGTTCATAAATTATGGCAGTCGAGAATCTGGATCTTGAATCGGTATACATAACCATCAGGATATTCTTCGTCTCTTTGGAACAATCTTCTGAGTATTTCTAGACTCATCATATATTGAGAATAGTGAGAGATGAATCCCTCAGGTGACGGGATATTTGGGATGGCGAGAGGGTATGGAGGTTGGTGTTTATGGAGTGAGATTCGACCCTCCTTGCCTATAAATTGTAAAAATCTTTCCAGATCTTCATGGGTGACGAAGTTGGATTGCTGGCTTCTTGTTTGCGCTCTTTGAATGAGGATCTTAGCATCGTCTTGAATATTGATTCTGAAGTTGTTGACGTTGGTAGTCTTAAGAGCATTGGTTGGTTGCATTTGGTGATGGCTTCTCTCTAGAGTCAGTTTCTCCATGAGAGTTTTACGGAAGGAGATGATCTCCTTCTAAGCGGCTGGCATCAAATCCATGATATTTGGTAGATCTAAAGTATTCATATCTTCTTCAGAAATCTGACCAGAAAGAGAGTTGGTCATGGTCAGAGTGACACTAGGAGTAACATAAGTGATATTAAGGAGTAACTGGAGTGGTATCATATTGACAGAAAGGGAATTGGAAGTTTCTGAACCCAACCTAATCTTAACCGTTCTTGAAGAAAATGATTTTGTAAACGAGAGGTTGATCTTCCGCTGTGGTCGCCAATTGTTTTAGGGTAAAAAAACAAATACACTGAAAATAGTACTTTATGCAGGTTCGAGAGATCAAAATCTAACAAGACGAGCCTAAACCAAGAAATGGCCGTCCAGGTCTTGCTTCGGTCACAAAGGTGAAGATTATGGGTTGACCTTAGGGGAGGGAAGCAAAAAAGGTTGAGAAATCACTATGTGATGAATTTAGTAGTGTGTAGTTGAAGATTAGATTATCTCGGGGATAGATCCATGTTTTTTTCTTCGAATAGATGGAGCCATCTATTTTATAGTCTTGGAGTAAACACACTGATTTCTCTTAAGTTGCAGAAGTTGTGAAGAGATGGATAAGTGATGATCGTGGAGATTGCAGTAAACTCATGTCCGCTAAATCAGGAGGACTGTATGACCACTACTCTTTTATCCTCTCAACTGATCCTAACTGTCCCACTAATTATTACCTTCTCGTCGTGTCGTGGATGTGTTGCCACACTGCACGTTGTCGTAGACCGCCAGACCTATACCCCAATGAGAACCCCCCCCATGTGATGTATTTGATATCTCGTATAAAATAGTGGAGTCATGGACTACTACTATTTTGATGAAACTAGGTCAACAACCTTCTAAATTAGTGAGGCAAGTCGTTCAATTCACTAAGTGATCTAGTAGACTGATCAGTTGTTAAGTCTAGTGAAAATAGTAAATTCAGTAGTGTATGCAACCTAAAAAGTAGCAAGGCACAAATTTGGAAGTATTTGAAACCAAGATTATACAAAACTTCTCAAAAACAGAGCAAGAGAGGAACACGATATTCCCGGGTAGGCGCTGGCATCAAGCCAGAGTGGTGCTAAAATCAGGCTAGCATCGAGGAAGGTGTGGCGCCAGCTCTAGCGCCGAGGAGAGGGTTAGCGGCAGCATAAGCTGGCGCTATGGGAGAGTTAGCGCCAGCAATAGGTTGGCGCTGCTGATGGAGTTAGGGCCAGCAATAGGCTGGCGATGTGGATGAAGTTATTGACACTAGCCTTTGAGGTTGTTAGTGTTTCCTCGAGGATCGACTATTAAGCAAGGATGCGTCCTCAAGAAACAGAGCATTAAGCTAGTTTCAGGATATGATTTATTTAAATTTTTTTTCTTATTGTATACAACAACAAATTTATGTTGTTTGAACATTGGTGCACATTTGATAAGTGCTTAATTTATATTATTTTATTATCATATTTTCATATTTTTCTAACTAGTTTTTATGTAAAATTGTATATTATTAGTGGTTTTATATTTTGTAGGATTTTGGAGTTTATCGATAAAAAGGAGAAGAAATCACCTAAAAGGGAAAAATGGTTATTTTATGGATGTGTACTATTGGTAACCTAGTGGGTGCTAAGGGGAGACCAACTCCATCTTCACTCCAGGCGTTCAGGGAACGAACGGCCACGAAATGGACTCTTGAAAGGGTGGATTCTATGCACACTCCAACTTCCGATAAGGGGCAACCAACCACTACCATTTCCTTTACACGATCAGAATTTAAGAAATCAAGTATATGGGATGACGTGGTATAATAACGTTAATTAGTTCAAAGTTCAAACCCATAAAAGGAATTGTTGTTTTCTTTTACAATTCAAATAAGGTCGGATCCACGTCTACGTAAATGGAGGTTTGGGATTTATACGACACTGTGTACCAGAGCAGCTTTTGGCGTAAAACGTTGAAGCAAGACCTACCTATCAATGAATGAAGTAGATAGAAGAAGCGGCGCGTGGGAAAGACCGAGAAGTAAAAAGGAGTTTTTGTATTTTGGAATTTAAAGTCAAGCCATGTGGCGTTCAATCAATGGACTGAAATTGGTTTTTATCCTTGGAATTGCACGTGATGAAAAAGGAGGCCCACGGTACTTTTTTATCCTGTACGGTTATTTTGGATTTAGTAGGGTATTTGGAGGCTATACATAGGAATCAAAAACCTAAAGAAAATATTTTTTTTAGGGCAACTGCATCCACGCGAATAAATCAAATGATAAAAAATTAAAAAATTTGATCTTTATTCCGGTCAAGAACAATCGTGGATAGTCAAGCGGACTTCTACCACTGCGTTGGGATGGGGCGAACACTTAGCGTTACGCTTGGGGAGACAGACGAAATTCTAGAATTTCGCTTGGTCTTGACGGTATCGCAGCATTTCGCTTGGGGTCGACGGTGTACTAGCACACCGCCTGGTATATCTAAACGGAGCACTAAGGTACCGCTTGGTTAAGTCATTATGTTAATTAGTTAGTAGTTAGTACCGCTTAGATTAGTTAAGTAGTTAGTTAGTATGTAATTAGGTTGTTAGTATGTAGTTAGTTAGTTAGTTAACTACTTAATTAGTTAGCACTAGAGTACGCCTGTTAGTATGTAGTTAGTAGTTAGTTTACTACTTAATTAGTTTAGTAAACAAACGAAGTTGCGTAACTTCGTTTAGTTAATTAGTTAGTTTAGGCGAAGTATTGCAGCTTCGTTAGGAAACAAACGACACTCTAGCTTCCCGTCTCAAAATGCGAAGCCTCAACTTACCGCTGCGTCTGGCGAATTCCTAGTTGTGCACCCGTGTTTTTAGACGAAATGCTTGTCTTTTGCTTGGCTCCAAATGAACTTCTAGGATCTCGCTTGATTATAATTTTTAGTCGTCGATGAGCGATTACTTTTGATCAGCTACAGTTGATTTCCACGATTATCGATTACGTTTAATCGCACGGTTACGCTTCGTTTTTCTCGACTAAAGATCAAAAGTAATTTTTAATCCATGTTTTAGTCTTCCCGCTACAGTTGCTCTTAGTCGATTCTTTTCTAACTAGAAGACATAAATAAAAAATGAGAAGGATAGTTTTTCTTCTGGTTTTATTTGTAAACTTTTCTTTTAGTTTTATTTTAATTCGTTTTTTTATTTATTTTTTTAAATACTTTTAGCTATGTATAGCTAATTATATCTTTGATTAGGGATGATTTCAAAATTATGAATAATGAGATTTTAATTTTTTAGATCAAGTTTTATTTTTATTGTTAATTATCTTTATTGGTTTTATTTTCTAAGAATAATTGATGGATTATTTAAAGTGACAATTAAATCAATCTATCAATATTCTTCTACTAGTTTTGAGTTGTGTGATACGTATAATTGTCTCTCAACTCTTTACAAAAGTAGTACATCGCAAGAACTGAAAGAGCGATTCTGTTAAGCAATTGTGTATACAGTTAACTCTATTATGCAGGCTGAGTCTATGCATCTAATGCTAGGATCACCCTGATTCACAAAGTGTAAAGCGTTCGACTAATTTACACCTTGAGAGCCTATTCTTGGTGGGCTAGTTGGATATAATGTGGTAGTAGGAACACTTCCATAGCCAATGAAATAAGGAATTCCGAGGATAGTGGAGCTTATCGCTATTGTACAGTTGGTAACAATATAAATTCAGCAAGAAATAAATTTGTATTTTAATTAAGTTTCGGTTCAGTGACGGCGAAGGATTCCTTAGTCGTATTTCTTCCCATTTTTTGAAACAAATTCTTATTACTTTATTTTATTTACTTCGTTCAAAATCTAAAACCCCCCTTTTGGTTACTTTATAACAACTAGATATTCACTGCTCTTTGCGGGAATGAACTCCTTGCCATTACTAGTTAATTTTGTGGAAAGAAGTGAATTAATTTGGTGTGTAAACGACATGCATCAAATTTTGGTGCCGCTGCCGGGGAGCAGTCGATAGCTTTTAGTTGTTATTTTTTTTAGTTTGTTTTTAGAATTTGTTTTTCAATTTTGTGTTTACAATGGATTAATAGTATTTATAGCCCGTCTAGAACGAGAGGTAAATTCTATAAACAATTTATGTGCATAATTTTTATTTTATTTTTAGGTTCAATTAATTTTAATTATTATAATCTTATATCATCGTGTTGTTTCCTTTTGGAAATAACATGTACGGTGTACAAGATATATCATATCACAGTGGTAATCAATTTGATACTAATCAATATGGTTTTCAATCTCAGTCTTATGATAACTACCAACCATACCAAGGGTATAATAAAAACAAATCTTTTGGATTTGATCAATCCTCAAAGAACCTTATGATTATTCTCATACATGCCAACAACCTTATAGCGGGTATGTAAGTGAATAATCACCAGGATATGAGGATAGTTATACTTCCAATCAATTGTTTTCTAGTAACGTACAAATGTCAGGGAGTTTTGAACTAAAAACTTATGATAGTATATCCATACCCACTCATATTGCTCATATTTTTAAGCATTCACCCATTCAAAGGAAAGATATGTGGTCTAGAGACTCTATTATGAGTAATAGTAGAAAACGTATTAACATCAGAAAACTCTTTAAACAACACGATCAACTGGAAGAAGATGGAGCACCATAGGGAACTCTTTAAGAAATTAATAGGGTCATACAGATGGAATTCCAACGCCATTTGGATAATGAAAATTATGAGGTTGACGAAAACAGTGATGATGATTACAAAGATGAGCAACCTTTCGAAATTCCTTGTAACAATGATAAAGTTATTCCAACTCTTGATCATAATAACGATCATTCGCCAATTCAAAAGGAGGATGATTTCGTGGAAGACCCAGTTGAGATTGTCAGGGATTATAATGATGCTGATATTTCGGTTGAAGCAGAAACTGACGAACAATGGCTTTTAAAGAGTTTGATAGAGGACCACGATATACATGAATTAAATAATTCATTGGAGTTATTTAAGAATGATGAAGATCCCGTAATACAAGTGATCGTGAACGGTTTGTCTAATCCTTTACATAATTCTATATTTTTTGATCCTCCTCCCCCAATTGAAATAGTTCCCCAAAGAGTTGTTAACCCGATTTTTAAGGAGATACCTCACTTAGGGTTGGGTATATGTGCTACAAAAATTCTTAAGAATTATTCTTCTTCTAAATATCCACTACTAGATGAGTTTGTTCTAGCAATGTGCAGGTTCACCGAGAGAAACCAAAAGAAGTTTCCTTGTTCTATGTTCTTTATACACTTCGAAGTGTGGGGGAAACTTCCCTTAAATAAAAATTTCATTATTTATATCTTATACTAATCATTATGTGAAGTTGTTATTAGAACTGCAGATTGTTATCTTGGTGGATCCACAGATTTTCGGATTATTAGTGTACGAACGCTAGTAAGAAGGTCAGATTGAGGACGCTAAACTAAGCGCTGAATGAGAGTCAACCCATTGGTTTTGTATTTCTATCCTTATCTTTTATCTTTTTCTTAGTTTTTCATATCATTAGTTGATTTCTCATCTTGATTTTACATTGGATGAGTCAATTACACTGAGGACAATGTAAAGTTTAAGTGTGGGTGAGTATTTACATATTTTGCATATAGAGTTTTTTGTCCTTTAGTTAGAATTTTCACTTTAATAGAGTAAATCTTTTCGATTTTTTTTTGTAGATAATTGCATGAACCTCCAACTTTTAGAGAATTTAGAGTCACTTTGTATACTTCTAGCTAAGTTTACAAACAAAGTTCTTAGCAAAATAGCTGAATTTAGAAGTATTAGAGAACTACATTCGGGTTTCTTAATTGTTGAGAGGCAACAATCGACAAAAAGGCACTTAAACCGCCGGTGGGGAATTAGGTGCAGAAAGAATACAATATTAGAGAAGCTGATCAATCATTAGTGGAGAGTACATATTGTTACATCAAGCAAGGCACCAGAACTTCAATTCTTTGTACTAAAAATTTTCCTTTAGAGTGTGTATCATCCTATGCTAATTTCGGGTAGAATGATGAGCTACCCAACCTCGCACCCATTCAACACATTTCTATCTCTTTAGTGTTAATTCTATCAATCATGAGGGTGTTATCAGAATTGTTAACTATATCTTGTAATCTTGTTTGCAGCTGGCATCATTCTCTCGATAAGGCAGCAATAGAAACACATCATCATCAACAAGCGGAGCGACATCAAAATCACGAAGGAAGTTGTATATAGTCAAGATTTTCAAGCAACAAAAAAAAGAGCAAAATTCTATAACAAAAGTGAAAACAAAGTAAAAGAGAAAAACAAACAAAATATGTAAGTTTTTAAAGTTTATGATACCAAGGCAATACAAGTTGTTAAGAATCAGGTTCTTAAGTCCTTTCACCATGGCCATATTAATTTCAGTTCATTATTATTGTAGTTATTATATAAAAAATTAAAAATATAAAAAAAAAGAAAAAAGAAAATATAATAATAATAATAATAATAATAATGCATTTGAATTCTATAGTTAGTTTGTTATTTCATTAGTTAAGGCCATGGGAAAGAAGAAATATATGAAGAAGTTTCAAGCAACAAGGAATCGAAGAAAAAAGGGTACAAATTGTCAAAGTTCTACAAAGTTAAGAAGTTTATCATCAATAGTTGAAGCCGAAGTTGTAGAAGACGAAGATGTTTCTATTCGTTGTGAGAGTGGTGCTGATTGTAGATTGGATGAGAAGGCGATTGAGCATTCCCATCTCACATAATGATTGATTTTCTTTCTTAGAGATCATCAGAAAGAAAAAAAAAAGGTTCTTTTCTTCCCACGTTTCTATGGGATAACAATATATAATTCAGAAGTTTTTTTTCTTCCCATAATTCAACGTGTGCAGGATTTTTATCTTCACTCTGGCCTGCACATATAAGAACCATAAAGTGCG
Source organism: Papaver californicum (assembly GCA_023531435.1). Classification (NCBI taxonomy): domain Eukaryota; kingdom Viridiplantae; phylum Streptophyta; class Magnoliopsida; order Ranunculales; family Papaveraceae; genus Papaver; species Papaver californicum. The sequence goes on from JAJJMC010029152.1 coordinate 2,893,156, forward strand.
TCTTTTGAGTGCAATTTCATAAAACTCTATTGGTAAGGCAGAAGTCGAGGCGAAATGCTTATTCGATCGCTCTCGAGGCTAGATTCTTTCGTATAGTTGGTTTTTTCCTAACTTAAGAGTTAAGCATGAGAATAATGTTCTCTGGCGTTTATAACTTCTTATTATTAGTGTCCAGAAACTTTATGTCCTCATAGCTCTTTGGATGCTTGTGATTTTGAAGTTGGAGTAGGCTTTGTGGGTATACCTCTTGTAAACCCTCACGAGATTATAACTCGTCCACTAGGGACACCTAGGGGTTTAAAGGATTGATACATATGCTAAGTGTAATTGTATCTTCAACGAAAGGGAGTTGTAATTTAGGTTAGTTTAGGATATATAGTTTGCTCGAGGACTAGCTAAAGACAAGTGTGGGAGAATTTGATAAGTGCTTAATTTATATTATTTTATTATCATATTTTCATGCTTTTCTAACTAGTTTTTATGCGAACTTGTGTATTATTAGTGGTATTTTATATTGTGTAGGAGTTTTTGAGCTTATCGATAAGGAGAAGAAATCACCTAAATGGAAAAATAGTCATTTTATGGATGAGTACTATTGGTAAACTAGTGGGCGCTAAGGAGAGACCAGCTCCATCTTCACTCTAGGCATTCAGGGAATGAACAACCAAAAAACGGATTCTTTAAAGGGAGGATTCTATGCACACTCCAACTTCCGATAAGGGGCAACCAACCACTACCATTTCCTTTACAAGATCAGAAGTTTAAGATATCAAGTATATGGGATGACATGGCATAACAACTTTAATTAATTCAAACCATTAAATGAATGATTCCACCTATTTTCCACCCATACTTTTATTATTTACTACCCACTTCAGAATTTTTAAAATAAGTTTACTTTTTAATTTTACTTTTTTTCTATTTACCACTTATAAAATATCAAATTTAATTTGAGTATATCTAAATCTCTCTCTCACCTCTAAAGCGAGATCTCTATTCGTATGTACCCTTTGGAAAAGATTAAAGATTTTTCTGCATACATGAAGACCTTTTATAACAACTACGGACTACATGATGTAATGTTTCACTCGGATCCTTTGCAACGGTTCTATCATATGATCTATCATCTGAATCAATTTATCAATCGACCAATAGATCATTTCCCCATAATACAAGAGGAGCATAGTAGTGTCAACGGTTTGTTCCAGAGTTCTTCAACAAATAATTATAAAATTTCATACGATTATGCTCTTTCTGATGATACATGTTGTAGTGGATACTCACAGTTTTCATATTAAAAAAATAAAAAAATAATATAATAAAAAAATAAAAGAAAAATAGTTGGGTGGAGATGGTGGCGGGTAGGGAGACATGTGGAAGAAGGTGGAGGTGGGGAGAAGAATAGTTATTTTGTTTTAGGGTTAGTTTTTTTGGTTTAGTATTTGGGTGGTTTTAGTATTGGGTGTAAATAAAAAGTCAAAAAAGTAGTATTTATGATATATTCTAAAATATATGGGTCGTAAATATGATAAATTGGGGTGGTAATTAAGATGGATGACAAATAAAAAAAGTGTGGGTGGAAAATAGGTGGAACCAGAGGAATTGTTTTTTTCTTTTAGTATAATTTGTTGGAATCTTGCAATAATGAACAACAACGTTATATGTATTAGAATAATATATAAAGACTGAATTGAAAACAAGTCTACCACGGACAACTACGAGGGAAGAATCACAGGTTCAACAAGTTGTCCTTATACATTAGTTCACGGGTATACTCGAGAAGAGTAATGCTAAACCCCAACGTGCGAAGATATATCCAGGATAAGACCGCCCGATATAACTTGTATTAGCACAATATAAACTACCCACTCTTGAACTTAGCAACATAGAAATAATGGAAATAAACACTCAAAAGCGCAAAACAAAGCGAGAAGATGGTGAAAAGAAGACAGGATTTTAGCCACTTCTGGGATAATTTGAAAACAGATTTTCGAGTTTTAGTTATAGGAAAAACTTACTTTCAGATCAAGTTAGGTTTAGGTTTTCTTATAAACAAGGTTTTGTTTCTTGTAAAAATTTTAAAACGAAAAAGAAATTTTTCCATAAATAAAACTCTTAAAGAAAATATTTTTGGAATTAATTTCCTTAAGAAAAACTTATAAAAATGATTTCGAGTAGGCATAGGACTTGGTGCATGGTATTCACACATATGGCATGGGTTGGGCCATGTATTGTTTGTCCACCCATTCCACCCACGTTTTTCTAACTATCCATATGAGAATAATTATATAGTGAACATCCTTCTATAGAATACCCAATGTGGGACTAAATTAAAGAGTTTCATTCACTTAAAGAATGAGTGAGCATCCATACAACCCTTAGGTCCTAAGAGCAAACCACACCAAGATAAAAAACGTTTAGTTAAAAACTCATTTTCTCCAACAATCCCCACATGAATAAAATGTTGGTAAAAAACGAACAATCTGAATGTGGAAAATACCATATAGGAAAAGGTGTCCATCAGGTTTTGAACCTTTACTTGGTGAGAAGTTACCGAAAATAATTGCTAGAGATAGTGAACATGATGTCTTGAACTACTAGAGTTTGATGTAATTTGCGATAACAACCATGCATGATATCCTCCTGGCATTGTTAAGTTCGTGTATTGTATCCATTTTGGCCCTGGACGTAGGGTTGTACATGGTAACGGTTATCCGCTAAAACCAGACCGGACCGAATCGATTAGGATGAAACCAGACCGGACCAGATCGATTAGGATGAAACTTAAAAACTGATAGTAATGGTTTCGGTTTTGGTTTGACCAAAAACCGAACCGAACTACAATGGTTAAACCGGAAATTAAATACCGTTGATATATATTTTAGTATCTTTGATAGATTAAATCTACACCTTCCAATCACACCATATATAAGCATCAACTAAACCTAATTCTTATTTTTTCTTTTTTTTCACTTCGACAACAGTCACAGTACTACTCTACACCACCTTATGACCTTCCTTCATGGCTGCTCATGCATCAGTAGAAGACTAACAAATCGATCCAAATTTCTCCATTAAAAGGTATGTGATATCTGCAGTCTCTGTTCTTCCTGTTCAGAGAAAACTTCTTGTAATAAAGCATCAACCTCTCTGACAAAGTCTATCCTCAGTAAAAGGTCATCAGAATCTTCTGGCGGCGGTCTGAATGGACCTTGATACTGACAGACAAACGAAGATTGTCTGACTTAAACTTTTTTTGGTACTTGATTATGATTTTGATGATTTAGTAAAATCATTTTTGTATGATTGATATTGCATCCATCTGTGTTGTCCCTTCCCTTTGATTCAGTCATGGAATATTTAGATTCTCAATCAACACCAGTAAGTACTTGTTTTTTAACTATTACTTAGAATTTGAAAATTAGGGTTCATCTGAAATTTGGGAATTTTTTGTACTATCAGTCTATCATGAAATTGGTTTAAAATATGAATAGGGTTTGCATCAATTAGGGATTTATTGAATAGGGTTTGCTGCAATTAGGGATTTTGCTGAATAGGGTTGTTGTATGCTGCTTTTTTGAACACATAGATAACTTAATAGTTAATACCCATTGTTGTATCTGTTAACTGAATAAAGTTGTTATAACTTATAAGGTTAATGCACAAAAAGTATACCAATATAGTTGTTAAATAAGAGATTATTAATGTTCAAAAAGAGGTTTTATTCTAATTCAACACTAGTAAGTTCCTTTTGTTGATTTTGAGTTCATTTTTTTTTGTGTATAAACTTGTTTTAATTATGAAATGAAATTGATATGGGATTTTCTAAGAATGTTTGTGTTTTATTGATAATTTACTAGAGATTATATGATCTTGAAAAGCTAGGGAAAGAATATGTTAAGTAGTAGTGACATTTTGCTTATAGATTTGAACTAAGTTGAATCGATGAACTTCTAATGCAGGCTTCTGTTAATTCCACTGCGATGTTACCACCGCAACATTGTCCTCAAAGACCTTGTACTGCAAGTCAAGAAGTTAGTTCGGTTGGACAAGTACCATCTGCTGAACCATCTGCACTAGCTGCCAATGTTTCTGATGCTGCCACTGTCACTGCACCAGCTGCTAAGAAGCGTAAACAAACTTCATGGGTATGGGAACACCTTGAAAAAGACCCTGAACCTTCAGTATGGGCAACGTGTACAAAATGTAAATTGAGACTTAAGGCTGACACGGAAAAGAACGGGACTAGCTCCTTGAGTAACCATTTGAAGAGGTGTCTGAATCTAAAGACTACTCCAGGTCAGTCTACTCTTACTTTTGAACCTTGTAGGCTAGGAGAAAATGAAAAACTAGTTTTTGTAAGTTTTTGTCAGGAAGCATGTAGAGAATCATTGGTTATATTCATCATAGTAGATGAGCAGCCTTTTAGAATGGTAGAGGGTGAAGGTTTTAGGGAACTTTATAGGGTACTTGAGAGTAGATTCAAGGTACCCTCTCGTGCCACTGTACGACGAGATATTATTGAACTGTTTGCATATGAGAAGAAAAGATTGAAGAACTATTTTAAGGTTAATAAAGTGAGAGTTTGCCTCACCACTGACACATGGAGTTCACTCCAAAAGTTGGGATATATGAATGCACATTTCATAGATGCTGATTGGAAGTTACACACGAAAATAATTAGTTTTATCCAAATTATATGTCATAGTGGTGAGACTATTGGTAGGATGTTAGCAGCATGCTTGTTGGATTGGGAGATTGAAAATGTGTTTACTATAACTCTAGATAATGTTTTTTCCAATAATGTAGCTATCAAGTATCTTCAAGAGTGGGTGCTGAGAAAGAATTCATAGTTAGTCAATGGCTTCTTACAAGTTAGATGTGTTGCTCATGTTCGTTCCCTTGTTGTGAAGTATGGAATGATGGAGTATGACATGGCAATTAAGAAAATAAGGGCAGTAGTCAAATATTGTATGAGTTCTCCTGCCAGATTGCATAAATTCATGGAGTGTGCCGCTTTTGAAAAGATCGAATGCAAGAAGGGGATTAGTATTAGATGTATACACTCGTTGGAATTCAACATACATAATGTTAGACGTAGCTGAGAAGTATGAACCATCTTTTCAGAGGTTAGAATTTGATGACAAGGTATTCAAGAAAAGGTTCTGTTTTGATGAAACTCAAATTCCTTCAATTACTTCTACTTCTAATTCTATTACTCCTACTTCTGTTGATAGTCAACCTGACTGGGATGTGTATGAAGAGCAAGCTTCAGATTTAAGATATAATGAAGAATTTATTGCTACTGCAAAGAGAGGAAAGAAACGCAAGCAAACAAGTTCTGATAAGGCCCCACCACCACCTCCTTTGCACGCGCCTTACCCAGAAGATTGGTCGTATGTCAGATCCTTCGCTAAGTTCTTGAAGGTATTTTTTGATTTTACTGTTAAGTTCTCTGCTTCTACTCACATTACTGTACATGAATTCTTATTTCATTTGAGTGTTATTCATCGAACATTGAGCACATGGGTGAATCATAAAGATCCATTTTTCTCTAGCATGGGTCTTAAAATGTAATGTAAATATAATGAATATTGGGGACATTATGAAAAGATGAATACTCTTATGTTCATTGTTGTATCGTTGAATCCACAAGATAAAGAAAAGGGATTATATTTTCTTCTTAACAAGTTAGGTATTTCGGGTGGTTATTTGAGAACGGAATTGATAAAACTTGTGTTGAGGTATTTTAAGGCTCTTTTCAAAGAGTACTGGGATGTCCAATTGAGTGATGGAAATGTTTCAAGTGTTACAGATAGTAGTGCTGGTAGTACTAGTGGCACTCAATCAAATGAAGGTGATGAAGGAGATTGTGCTCTAGATGCTCTTATAGCAGAGAGAGCAAGATATGATGAGGAAGGCATTACTGCTGAAGGGAAATCAGTGGTGGAGGCTTATTTGCGAGAGAAACGAGAACCGATAAACGAGAAAATTTATTTTGATATTTTAGGCTGGTGGAAAACAAATTCTACTAGGTATCCTACTTTGTCACTAATGGCAAGAGATATATTGGCTATACCTATCTCTTCAGTGGCATCCGAATCTGCCTTTAGCACTGGGAGACGTATTCTCGATCCATATCGAAGTTCTTTACTTCCCACGACAGTTGAGGCATTGATTTGTACTCAAAATTGGTTGAAGATACCGATTGATCTTGATATTACTTCCTTGGAATCAGAAGAAGAAGTTAATTCAGGTATTGTTTCATTTGTTTATTTATTTGTAAAAAAATTTAGACATTCACTGTATACTCTAACTAATTGTTCATGTGTTTATTTGTTTGTAGAATTTTTGGACATTCTCTCTAAGTCCAAGTTCATACATATAATAGAGGAGGATGAGGATTATTTAGTACCAATTGAATTAATTTCACCAATAACATATCCTCCAAACATCTTCACTCTTTTTTCTTTCTTTCTTTTCACTGTTAACATTTTCATGTATTGCTTGATGGAAATTGGAGACTACTTAGTTAGCATGTAAAGTCATCATGTAAACCAAGCCTTTATGTTAGATTGTCATAACTTCTTTGCAGTCTTAGGAACTAAAAATGACAGAGTCATTTTCACGTCTCCCTTAGGCTGTTGTTCCTTGCTTTTAACTTCTAAGTCTTTAAGATATATTCAATACTATATTGCCATCTATGCTCAATAAGATAATAGTTCTATATTTCTTAAAACTATAATAATTTTCTCATTATAAGGCATTGATACAAGTGTCTGCTTTCCTCATATTGAGTCCTTGAATCTCTTTCATGCACCATTTCTGACATGTGAGTCACTGCAGTGTTGTACCCTTCATGGAAGATTGTAATAACCTTCAATGTTTTGTTTGATTTGTGAACTGCAGAGGAAATTAGAAAGCAAGTTTGAAAAGTTTAGTGACGTTGTTTCTCTATTATGGAGACAATGTGGATGCTTAGGTGGCATTGGCTTTCTCCAATATGCCATGTTTTTGTTGATACAAAAATAAAACATGGAGTCTAGTATAGTAATATGATTAGTATTTTTGTTTATTTTTAAGTTTTTGGAATGTTTATGAATGTTTATGAAACTGTGATCTGTTTTTTTTTTTTAGTTTGAATTCAGTTTCAGGAAACTGACAAAACAGTCGGTTAACTGAAACCTACTGGAATAAACCGAAACCGGCTAGAAATCAAGACGATGGTTAATGGCTCGGTTATGGTAAGATTTTTAGAAACCGAGAGTAATGGTTTCAGTTTTGGTTTGGCTGGAAACCGATCCGAAACCGACCATGTACAACCCTACCTGACGTATCCCGTTTCTCAGAATGCTCTAGAGAATTCGCTCAAATTCTCATAGGAAGCGGCCCACTTCTTCATTCAGATAGGTGAATTCTATCAAGAGTGTTATTGTTACACCCCACTTCAATCTTAAATTGAAACTATAGAACTCATTAAGACTTATTAAAAGTCATCCTTCACATGCAGTCACACTATCACATCAATACACCATAGAGAGGGACAGAGAATGTAATTCTCTTATCACCAAAAATTAGTTGTCTCATTGAAACTTCGTTTTGGGATCTCCAGTCAGTAAGGTTGAGTATCCTTCATGGTAATTTTTATTTCATGAGCTTAAGTCCCATCTCGATGCAGCAGTAACTATCTCTTTAGACAATCCTTTCGTCAAAAGATCTACAATATTCTCCTTAAACCCCACATGGTCAACGGTAATAACGCCAGTAGAGATAAGTTGTTTCAAAGAATTATGTATTATACGAATATGTATAAACTTCCCGTTATAAACATTGTTCTTAGATCTAGCTATCGAAGACGTACTGTCACGGTGTATAGATATAGCTGGCACAGGCCTATACCAGAGAGGAATGTCTTCTAAAAAACATCTTAGCCATTTGGCTTCCTCTCCTGCTTTATCTAACGTTATAACCTCCGATTCCATAGTGGAACGAGCTATACATGTCTGTTTGGAAGATTTCCAAGAAACAGACGTTCCTGATAGAGTGAATACATACCCACTCATAGACTTAGACTCCTCTGAGTCTGCTATCCAGTTTGCATCACAAAATCCTTCAAGGATGGCAGGGTATCCTTTGTAATTCAAACAGAAGGACATTTTGTACTTCAAGTACTTCAACACTCTAATAAGTGCATCCCAATGCATCTTCCCTGGATTACAAGTATACCTGCTTAACTTTTTCACTGCCTAAGCAGTAGGGCTGTACATGGTAACGGGTTTCCACGGAAACCCGGTAAAACCGAACCGAATAGGGCTAAATAGAACCGAACCGTTTGTTAACGGACGGTCACGGAAAAAAAAGTATGGAAACCGGTAGTCACGGTTTCGGTTTTGGTTTAGCCAAAAACCGAACCGTTATGCCATAGAAAACCGACTATTTATGGCCGTTGATCTAGATTTTGATAGATCTAATCTAGACCCTTCAATACCTTTGATATATAAAGTCATACCATACCCTAAATCCTAATCTCTTTCGTTTTTCACAACAAAACTTCTTAGTTCTTACGCCTCCGCCTCCACCAGCTTTTCAATTTTCAGAACTTCCTAATCATCTCTTAGAGCTTCTCATTTCTCACTGAGTTTCTTCTGTTTTTCCTTGGGTTTCATATTTCTCGATTTCAGAAGCATCCTCCGACTCATTCTCCATTTCAGATGCAACTTCTCCTCCGACTAATCAGGTATGATGTTAGGGTTTTGATTATTTTTCTGTTTTTTTTGTAAAAGACTTTCAGGTTAAGTTTGATCTACATGTATAACATCTCCATCACTTCTATTTGATTTGATTTGTAGTTATTGATGATGGGTATTTATGCCCTGTTAGAATAGTTGTTCTAATTTTTTTCTTGAGTTTAGGTTTCATGTTTTTGTTGAGTATTGGGGTTTTATTAAGATCTTGGGGTTTCATTGTTTGATCTTATTTGGAGAAATTTATGTAGAAATTTTTCTTAATGGTTTGTTGGATATGTGAGTTCATTATTTGTGAATATGATTCTTCCACTTTTTCCTAGGAATTCAATCTCCCCACAGATAAGAAGTTTAATCATAATCCACCGGTTGATCTTTTTGACATGAGCAGGTACAATTGTAACAAGTTTTGTTATTTTGACTACTAGGTTGAAGCCCTTAAAGATCTTCTGAGGCTAATTAAGGTGGGACAGTACAATTGCTTGTGAATGAGCAGTAAGGTCTTTTTTTTTTTAGTTTAGCTGGATTAGCTGATGAATGATTCTTTTTTTTTATTCAGGTCTCCTGTCAAAGAATATCTACCAATCACTGGATTAGCTGATTTTAATAAGTGTAGTGTTAAGCTCATTTTTGGTGCTGATAGGTAATCTTCTGTGTTCTTTTCAATATAGCTGGGGAAGTATTTTGGTTATTTTGCATCTCTAGCTTGAATTATTTTGTATAGAAGTAATGTTACAAGTTATTGAATTTGTTGGTTCTGATTACTTATTAGCTTTGATGAACACTGAATGAGACTGCTTAGATTTTTTGCTGAAAAACATAAAAATTATTTACTGGAAATAATGTGTTTTTAGAGTTGAAACTTCAAATATATAGACCGGTAGATCATGGGTTACATTGACATTACTTTTGGGTACTATAATTAGCGAAGTTCATGAATATTTGAGATAGGAGAATACAAAAAATCTGAACTCTGCTTTCTGCTTGCGTGTTTCTTATACATAAAATGTTGGTATGTAATTCAATGAGTTTATAAAATGAAGGTGTTATATACTTGCTGTTAGTTTATAAAATGAAAATTTGAGAATAAAATGTTCTTATACATATGATGTGATGAGAGCATAAATGTTTAACTCATTTTTTTTTTTAGATATGTACTTGATGTTAGTTTAGGGAACATCTTTGTAGAGAGATTAAATGACGTCTTTGTCTCGATCTATCGTTTTAGAACGCAACTGCATAATGAACAAGTCCAAGTTAATTCAGCAGAAGAAGTTAATTTAGGTATTATTTTATTTATTTATTTATTTGTAGAGTTTTTGGATATTCACTATCTTAATTGTTTATGTATACATTTGTTTGTAGAATTTTTGGACACTCTCTCTAAGTCCAAGTTTATACATATAATAGAGGAGGATGAGGATTAATGTAATTGTGGACCTGTGCTGTGGTACAAAAGTATTTCATTTCTTTCTTTCTTTCTCTCTAATTATAATTTTACCTAAAGTTGTTGGTCATTTGAAGCTTTTTTTAAACAACAACATGATTTATTTTTTTTTGAACAACAACAACAATTTTTGAGCAGAAGCAACATCAATTTTTGGGCAGCAGTTTCAGCAGCAGCAAGCAGCAGTTTCGGCAGCAGCAGGCAACAGGCAGCAGTTTCAGCAGCAGCAGGCAGCAGCAAAATCAGGCAGCAGCATCCAGCAACAATTTCATGAAGAAAAATATTGTATTTTGTCTTTAAGAATGGATTTTTTGGATGTGTTTGTGTTCTAAGATTCCTAGAATTTTATTTGTTTGAATTGCTTAATCGTTTTGATGGTTTAACGAAGAACGAATTTTTATTTATTTTTTTTTAATTTTTTTTGAATTTTGCATTGTCAGTTTCACGAAACTGACACTATCAACCGATTAACCGAAACCCGTTGGAAAAAACCGAAACCGAGAGAAAACCGAATCGGCGGTAAACGGAACGGTTATGGAAAAATAATTGGAAAACCGACTATGCCGGTTTCGGTTTTGGTTTGGCACAAAACCGAACCGAAACCGGCCATGAACATCCCTAATAAGCAGCGTATGATTTAGTACAATTCATCAAATACATTAGACTTCCTATGACTCTTGAGTATTCAAATTGGTTAACCCCTTCACCCTTATTCTTCTTGAGATTACAAGAAGAATCGTACGGAGTACAAGCAGGTCTACAGTTAAACTGATTATATTTCTTAAGTATAGATTCAACATAATGAGATTAACTTAGATTATAGCCATAACAACTTCTTCTAATCTCCACCCCTAATATTACATCAGCAGGGCCTAAGTCTTTCATGTCAAAGTTCTCATTCAACAATTTCTTAGTGGAATTAATAACATCCATGTTTGTACCTAGTATAAGCATATCATCAACATACAACCAAACAATTACACAGGCATCCTTAACAAGTTTAGTGTAAATACACTTTTCAGACTCGTTAATCCTAAAACCACTATAAATCATCACATGATCAAATTTTTCATGCCATTGTTTAGGTGCTTGTTTCAAACCATACAAAGATTTAATCAGTTTACACACTTTCTTTTCACAACCTTTCACTAAAAAGCCCTCGAAATGTTCCCTGTAAATTTCCTCATCTAATTCACCATTTAGAAACGTTGTCTTTACATATATTTGATGTACCTCAAGGTTATGGAAAAAAGCTATAGAAATTAACATCCTAATGGAAGTCATTCTAGTCAAAAGTGAATAATTATCAAAGAAATTTATACCTTCTTTCTGTTTATAGTCTTTAGCTACCAACCTAGCCTTATATTTATCAACAGTTCCATCTACATTACCTTTTCTCTTGAAGATCCATTTACAACCTATGACCTTACACCCTGGAGGTAAATCTACAATCTCCCAAGTACCGTTCTGATGGATGGAATCCATCTCACTAATATAGGCTTCTTTCCACCATGGAGCTTCAGAAGAAGTCATGGATTCTCTATAAGTCTGCGGCTCAGACTCGGCTAGGTATGTAATACAACCAGGATATGCAGTTTTAATCCTTTTACCTCTGCTAGGTTCTAATTCTGGCTTATCTTCCTCTAAAGGTAATGACTGACTAGTTTAAAGAACATCTAGAGGTTCATCTAAATATTTCTTTCGAGAACCAAGTTTCATAAGAAAAATATTCTCATAGAACTGTGCATACCTAGACTCCATAATGATATGCAAACCAATGTCAGAAATTTGAGAACTCACAACCATAAACCTATAAGAACTAGTATGCTCATGATACCCTATGAAAACACAATCAACAGTTTTGAGTCCTATCTTAGTTCTCTTAGAAGGAGGGATGGCCACATTTTCCAAGCACCCCCACACTTTGAAGTAAGCATAATATGGTTTTCTACCTTTCCATAACTTGTATGGAGTTTTATCTGATCCTTTAAATGACACTCTATTCAGGATATAGCAAGATGAGAGGATGGCCTCCCCTTACAGGTTTGCAGGTAACCCTGAACTAGTTAACATGACATCCATCATATCCTTAAGGGTTCGGTTCTTACGTTCAGCTACACCATTTGATTGAGGTGAAAGAGGTGTTGTGCTCTCATGTATTATGCCATGTTCTTCCCAGAAATATCCTACGGGAATTTCATACTCACCACCACGGTCAGACCTAACAGTTTTAATGGTGGCATCTAATTGGTTTTCAACTTCAAGTTTATACATCTTAAAAGCTTCTAAGGAATCGTCATTACCCTTAAGCAAGTACACATGACAGTATTTAGTACAATCATCTGTGAAAGTGATAAACCACTTTTTACCACCTCTAGTTTGAACTGACTTCATATCAACTAGGTCTGAATGGATTAATTCTAAGGGTTTAGAGTTTCTTTGGACGTTCTTACTGAATGATTTCTTATCATGCTTGGATTCTACGCAAAACTCATACTTATGACCTCTATCAATCGTGAATTTGGGTATGCATCCTACGCTAGCCAATTTATGCATTGATTTATAGTTTACATGACCAAGTCTATAATTCCAAACATTCAAAGACACACACATGTAAGCAGAAGAATCATTCATATTTATTTCATCAGATTTTACATTAAGCTTATATAGACCCTCAGTCCTATAATCCTTACCCACAAAAATTTTCCCCTTAGTTACTACAACTTTTCCAGAATCAATTACAACCTTAAAACCCTTATCATCTAAAACAGAACAAGAAACAAGATTCTTGCAGATGTCTGGAACATGAAGAACTTCATTCAATGTGAGAGTCTTGCCAGATGTGAGCTTTAGCCCGACCTTTCCCTTTCCTGCAACCTTTGGTACAGATGAATTACCCATATAGAGTTTCTCACCTTCCCCCACCTTCTGATAGGAGTTGAACAAGTATCGTCTTCTATACACATGTTTGGTAGCTCCAGAGTCTACCAATCAGTCCCTCATATTGGTCACCAGATTAACTTCACACACCATAGAAAAAAACTCATTCTTATTCTCAGCAACCAAGTTGTCTAGAGTGAATTGCCATATGGCCACGATTTCCACATACATAACAAGCATCCTTAATCTTATTAATACCAAATTCAGGTTTACGAAACGTACCTTTGTTATGAGTACCATGCTTAGGGTTGCGTTTGTTGTTATCACCTTTTCCATATTTGTGTTCAGTCATATGAGCCTTATTTGTCATATCTCTTGTAGACGAAACATTCTTGTCTTTGGGGCATAACATTTCTTCAACTTGAATCTTCTTTCCCAATTTAACCATGCTGACTTCACCAGTTTCATGCCTCAATTTTCTTTTGTACTCTGACCAAGAAGATGGTAACTTCTCAATTATCGCAGATACTTGAAAAGTATCATCAATGACCATACCTTCAGCAAGAATCTCGTTGATAATTTATTGAAGTTCAAGGAATTGATCAACAACAGGCTTATCATTCGTCATCTTGAAATCCATAAACTTCGCTACCAGAATTTTTTTGCTACCAGCAGTCTCTGCCTGGTACTTTGCTTCTAACGCAGTCTACAAATCATAAGCACTAAAAATTTCTTTAGCATTATAAAAATCATACATCACATCTTCCAAACATTTCATAATATGATTTTTAGCCAGATAGTTCTGCCTCTTGTAAAACATTTTATCATCTTCAGTAATATCTTCAGTATTCATCAAATCATCAAAAGGAACCAGTATTGCGTCTAAATCATGAAAACTTAGGAAAAACAACATCTTGTATTGCCATCTCTTGAAATCCTTTCCGTTGAACTTCTATGGTTTTTCAACATCGTTCTTTCACATTGTTACGAGATAAAAGTTAATGTGTTAAGATTGTTGGAATCTTGCAACAATGAACAACAACGTTAGATGTATTAGAATAATACATAAAGACTGAATTGAAAACAACTCCACCACGGACAACTACGAGGGCAGAATCACAGGTTCAACAAGTTGTCGTTAACACATTAGTTCGCGGGTATACTCGAGAAGAGTAATGCTAAACCCCAACGTGTGAAGATGTGTCCAGGATAAGACCGCCCGATATAGCTTGTATTAGCACAATACAAACTACCCACTCTTGAACTTAGCAACATGGAAGGAAGGGAACTCAAAAACGCAAAACAAAGCGAGAAGATGGTGAAAAGAAGACAGGATAGTATCCTCTTCTGGGATGATTTGAATACAGATTTTCGAGTTGTATTTATAGGAGAAAGTTACTTGCACATCAAGTTAGGTTTAGTTTTTCTTATAAAACAAGGTTTTGTTTCTTGTAAAACAATTAAAAACGAAAAAAAAAAATTTCCCATAAATAAAACTCTTAAAGAAAATATTTTTGAATTAATGTCGTAAAGAAAAACTTGCAAAAATAATTTCGAGTAGGCATAAGACTTGGTGCATGGTATTCACGCATATGGCATGGATTGGATCATGTATTGTTTGTCCACCCATTCCACCCACGTTTTTCTAACTATCCCTATAAAAATAGTGATATAGTGGACATCCTTCTCACTCAAGGAAATGAGTGAGCATCTATAGAACCCTTAGGTCCTAAGATCAAACCACACCAAGACCAAAAACATTTAGCTAAAAACTCATTTTCTCCAACACAATTCAAATAAGATGGGATCCAAGTCGAAGTAAATGGAGGTTTGAGTCTATCACACCGTGTACCAGAGCAACTTTTTGCATAAAAAGTGGAAGTGGGACCTACCTATCAATGAATGGTAGAGAGAAAAGACGGCGCATGAAAAAGACCGAGAAATAAAATAGGTGTTTTTGTATTTTGGGATGTACATTCAAGCCATGTGGCGTTTAATCAATGGATCGTTTGGTTTTTATCCTTAGAACTGCACGTGACGAAAAGTAGGCGGTGGATTTTCCCTTGGTATTTTTATCTTGTAACGTAATTTTGGATCTAGCAGGATATTTGGAGGCTATAAAAAGAAGTCGAAAACCTAAAGAAAATATATATTTTTTTTATTAAATTCCTTTCTAGCTAGAAGACAGAAGTAAAAAGAAAAAAAGAGCTTCTCTCCTAGATTTACTTATGAGCTTGTTACTTTTAGTTTTATTTTAATTTTTTTCTTCATTATTTATTTTTTAAATAAAATAAACTGTCCAAATAGCAAGATCTCTTAGAAGAAATGCAACTAACTTACTTCATTAGATCAAACTCTGCACTGTCTAGCAACAGTACTCTAATACTAGTTAAGTTCTCAATGGATACTATAGTTATAGCTATTACAAGACCCTCCAAAAACAGTCTCGCCAATAGTATACTTCTTACAAGGTACATATACAGTTGATGGTTCCATTGAGCTACAAGAAGCAGCCCATGCTATTAAAAATGTTGAACTCGAATCAGTCTTTCCATCCCATTCACTTACACAATACAGACTTACACCCATGCACATACACTCATATGCACTCAATAAAATGGTGATATTTGGTTCAGAAGTAGGTTCGGCAGAAGATATTAACAGCTTTGGTAAGTTTGGATTGTTTTTAATTTTGTTCCTTTATTCGCTCATATCTTCTAATGGTGATATTTAGGGTAAATAATAAAAAACACACGACACATTATTATTAGTGGGACACAAATAGACACCAGAGATGGTCACCGACGATCCGGAACCGATAAAAGGAGGAGTTTATACAGATAAGAGTAACATCTTTCCTTGATAGTGGGTAAAGAGAACATAATTAATAAAAAGAAGACTGAAAACTTAATGGATTAAATGTCTAATCAAACGGCAAAACCAAAACAAAATTACCAATGAATGAGAATAACGTGATGTTAATACCATTAAATGGAAAGATTTAGGAACGTCCGATCAGGTGTTAAGAAATGGGTCAATTCTCAGTCATGATTTATCTTTTCCACTTTCAGAGAAATGGGAACCGTCGATCGTTGTATAAGTCGTATTCAAAGTCTTCGGATTGGATAAAAATACATTGCTTTTTGTAAGATGGATTGACCAAAAACTAAATGAAACGGATTATTTAACTTAATTTTTTTACTATCAGATGTTAATGGATAGATGGTTGATAATAACTTTCTTGTTTTCTAAAATCTCATCTTGATCTTCGGTGTTTATACATTTGCATCTGATGATAGAGAAATTAAATAAAAATTTAGTTAGTAATTTTAGTCAAGGAATCTGTTCTGAATACTAAATCCTAAAATTCAAATAATGACCTATAAAAATATTTATAAAGAATTCTGAAAATACGGGGTATCAGGTATGTATTGGTTGTTTAATTTTTATGATTATGTAACCCCCGTAATAGAAATGCCCCATGTTGCATACCAAGTATTGTGTGGTGTTCATGTACTGTATTTTATATATGCTTCAAAAGGAAAAAGTATTTTATACAATGGATAACAAAAAAGCGGCTGCCTACTTTCAGCGGTTGACGTTTGACTGTTATAATTCTTAAGATTTAGGGCAACTCCAGTGGCGCGATCAAAATCAAAGACTAAAGACTAAAAAATTTGATCTTTGATACGCTGTAAGAACAGCCATGAGTAGTCAAGCGAAAGGCTGGGGTCGCGTTTATGTTTGGCGAAGTGTTAGCGCAACGCTTGAGAAGACGGACGAACTCCTACTACCTCGCTTGCTCCAGACGGTGTGATAGTGTACCGCCTGACGTGGAGCGAAATTCCAAGTCTTCGCCCAAGTCGAGACGGTACCCCAGCACTTCGCCTAAGTCGAGACGGTACCCTAGCTTTCCGCCCAATTCGAAACGGTACCCTAGTGTGACGGTACCCCAGCACTTCGCCCAAGTCGAGACGGTACCCCAGCACTTCACCCAAGTCGAGACGGTACCCCAGCACTTCGCCCAAGTTGAGACGGTACCCAGCACTTCGCCCAATTCGAGACGGTACCCCAGATTTTCGCCCATGTCGAGACGGTACCCTAACTCTTCGCCCAGTCGAGACGGTACCCCAGCACAACGCCCGTGTTTTTAAGCGAAATCTTGGGCCGTCGTTTATTCACAAGCGAGACGGTAGTGCTTCGCTCGACTATAATTTTTAGTCGACGATCAGCGACTTCTTTTAATCCTGAACAGTGATTTTCAACGATTATAACCCAAATATAATCGCACGGCTGTGGCTGTTTTTCACCGATCATCGATCAAATGTAATCTTTGATCGTCAATTTGATCGATGATTGGAGATGCTCTTAAGAACCTCAAAAGTCCGAACAAATAGCTCATTCCATTCTAAGAAATGGATAATGGCAATTTCGTAAATTACATAAAGTTACTAAAATTAAAATTACGTTTTCCCGTAATCTTCAACGTCGATTTCTCCACTACATCAATCATCCCGTTTTTTCGTCACACACAGCACAGGCAATTCTATCCATTTTGATCAATTGACATAGGGGTTTAGAAATTGATACCCACATTGATTTAGGGTTTCTTTTAGAATTTTGAATTGATTAGCTTAACATGAAGAAAGGAGAAAAATCTGATAACAATAATAAGCTGAAGAAGAGGAAAACTAGTTATAGTGATGATTCAGATGATGATTACGTGGTAGAGGACGATGATGATGTAGAATCTAATGGTTCTGAAGGATTTATTGATCATAATAACCCGTCGGAGGAAGAAGAGGTGGGATTCGATAATTCCGAGGAAAAGGAGGGAGATGTGATTGGTTCTAATTCTGATGATGATGATGATGATGATGATGATAATGATGATGATGATGATGAATTGATTAGTAGTCGGAAGAGGAAAAGGAAACAAAAGGTAATTGTTAGATCGAAGGATTCGAAATCGGGTGGAAAAAGAACTAGGGTTAAACCACAAAGGAGGAAAAAAACTTTGGATTCTAATGATGATGATAGTGATGGTGATGAGGATGAGGATTATTGCGTGTTTGATGATGAATTTGCAATTGAAAAGGTTGCTGCCGGTTCGGAATCGAGTGGGAAAAAAACGAGGGGGAGAAGTAGACAGTCGACTACTAGAAGCACTAGGGTACCCGAGGTGGAGGAGGATTATGAATTTGAGGATGAATTGGTTGGCAAAACAACTAGGGGTAGGCAGTTGAGTAGTAGAAACACCAGGGTATCATCTGAGGTGGCAGAGGAGGAGGAGTATTGTGAATCCGAGGATGAATTGGGTGGGAAGAAGAATAGGGGTAGAAGGCAATCGAGTAATAGGGACACTAGGGTTTCGGATGAGAATGAGGAGTATTCTGAATTTGAGGATGAATTAGGTGGGAAGAAGACCAAGGGGGGACGACAGTCGACTAGTAAAAGAACTAAGGCATCGGATGATGATGATGATGAAGAGTATGATTTTGAGGATGAATATGACGAGGATGAGGAATTTGAGCCATATGGGATTGATTTTGTTGATGATGAGGAGGAAGATTTGGAAGAGATGGAGGGTAAGAAAGCGGTAAAGCATATAAAGATATCGGTAAAAGGACGGAATAGAAATAGGAAAACGAAGGTTCCAAAGAAAAGAAAAAGAGAGAGAGGGATATTAGGAGTGACGAAGCCAGCTGAAAGTTCTGATGAAGATTTGGTGGATACTGTTAGTGTTGCTAGGGAGAAATGTAAGAAAACAACGAGGAGTAGAACTAAAAGAGTTGTGACAGATTGGGATTCAGATTCAGCTTGCTCAAAGTCTTCGGATTTGGAATACACCATCTCTGAGGAAGAGAAAGAGTCTTTGGAAGAAGCTAAGAAATTCTGTGGGGAGCTGAAAACTTGTACCAGGAGTTCGGTTCCAGTGAAAAAGTTGCAGGTGGATGATGAAGCTTCGGATCTCCAGGAAGAGAAACCATTGAGGAGGTTAAGAAAGGGAAAAGCAACGGTTAACGATTTAATAAATGATTCAGGGAAGCAAGTTTGTGGAATATGTTTATCGGAAGAAGGGAATGCCATAGTCAAGGGGACGTTAGATTGTTGCAGTCATTATTTTTGTTTTGGTTGCATAATGGAGTGGTCAAAGGTAGAATCTCGCTGCCCTCTTTGTAAGCAACGCTTTTCGAGTATTACAAGGGCTCCAAGGTCAAGCATAGGGATTGACTTGAGGGCCACGGTGGTTCAGGTGCCAATGCGTGATCAGGTAACTACTTTTGGTACTTTCTATTGCCAGGTTGTTAAAATTAATTAAAGTTTTATTTACATACAATATCTAGTTGGGTCCTTTATAGAATGGTTAGAAATGTACTTAAAAGTATGAACTATTTAGGACATAAACTAAAGCTGCATATGTTCATGTTTTTAAAGTGTTACCTCAACAACATTTGGCCTGATATGAGCTATTGTGTTTAAAAGGTTTATAGGCCGTCGGAGGAAGAAGTGAGGGGCTATTTCGATCCGTATGAAAATGTGCTTTGTATGGAATGCCATCGAGGTGGAGATGATAGCCTTATGTTACTATGTGATATTTGTGATTCCCCTGCGCATACCTATTGTGTTGGCCTGCAGAGAGAAGTACCTGAAGGCAATTGGTACTGTGAAGGTTGTAGGATATCTGAAGCTGGTTCGTCAAATATACTTGAAATCCCAGTAGTTAATCGTGGTGTATCAGGCAACAGTAGCATCTCCACTTCTCTATCAGCCTATAGAACTGATACAGAAGATCTCTTTCCACCTCCCCAGCATTTGCCAATACAGCAACCATCATATTCTCAAGGATTTTGGAATCTTCAGTCTCCTAGATATCCTGTTCATGCTACCTCTCCATCTGGAGCAGGGGTGTCAACTCTCTCAGGAAGACGCAGGGTGCACCGTCAAGTACATGATCGGTTTACAATCAATAGAGAGAACCAAATGACTGATTACCTTGGTCGAACTTCTGTGATTCCTGAGATCGACTTGAATCGTGAAGTTGTTGAAGCAGAACTGTGTGAAGATCTAATAGACCAACATTCTCGAGATGTATTAATCAGTGGTAGTATCAGTACTGAATTCGATCACTGGGTACAAGAGGCAGGATCCCATTCTGCAAGATCAAGTCCATCGAGGCAGGTGGCAGGTCTGGGAACAAGTACTACCATTACCAGTGGTTCTGAACTTGCAACTTTACGTTCTGAACATGACATGACTAACTTATTATTGGGTTCTGAGCAATTCCATCACTGCAGCAGCGTCAGGTCAGATGATAGTATTTCTCCCCATACAAAGTCATATATCCACAGAGAAAATGCGAGTTAATGTGCATTACTGAAGCAATTTGAGATTCTTAGTCAAAACAGAACCTAGGTATGCTTCACAGCTACATTTTTTATCTTTATATCAGAAACAGATAGTTCCACATTTTTATGACTTTGTTAGTGGGAAACCAAATATTTGCATTAACTGGTTTCTTTGTATCAGAAACTGGTTTGCAAGATATTTCACCTGGCACCATCGATTTATGAGTTTGACAACTCAAGCATGTCAAGAATCCGGTTATCTTGTTGATGCGGCCCTCAAACTGTTGTTTCTTGCCAAGGAGGATGGAGCAGTTGATATTGGTTGATATTTGTCTTGGCTTGATTTATTATACACAACGAGGATGGTGTTGATAAAAACGGCTACATTCAATTATATTAGATGCATGACTGTATGCATTCTTCATTTCTCGATATCTTAAAATGTTGTGTACCACATTGTTAGTCATTTTTTCTTGTAGAAATGATTTAAGGAATCCCTTTGTGAAATACAGAAAGAATAAATACTAATTTGGAACAACAACGTAGCATCTGAACCCCGTCATTATTGGCACCAGTAGCATTTATATGTTGTATCCAATGTACAGTCGAGCAGAAAGTTGTGATCCCAGTATTATAGATATACAACCACACCCTTCAAACATCATGGTGGTGCTTGACTACTACTATTACACCCTTTGACCACCTTGGTCGTACTTGACCACTATTTTCACGTGTTGAAGTCAAATTTGTGTTTAAGTTGAGCAAAATGATTTAGTTTACAGTTTTAAGATATTTTTTCAAAACAGAACACAGTACAACGCAAAATGAACTAGTCTTTGCAGCAAAATTTCTTCGTATAAGAATCAGAAGGGATGTTACAATTGTGTGCATTGAAAGGCACAAGAAAATGCCGCATTTTCAATTTTATGCAATTAGAATTTGGACCATTGATTATGCCTCGCAGAGTCTATAAAGTGCTTGCAGCCACGAGCAATGTCGGTATGGTCTTGTGTCTCATGTCTGCCCAGGGCTGTGTTTTTCCAAGAATGCCTTGGCCAAATTGCTAAATATTACACTTACAGCTCCAGCTGAAGCATACCTTTCTATGACTTCAACTACTTCAGGCTTCAAGATCTCTTCCTTATTGACAGGGTTACAAAGATAATAGAGAGCTCCCAGTGCATAATTCACCTGTCCATAAATAAATTATCGAGTCACCTTGCGGGAAAAAATCTCAATAAGTTTGCTTGAAACACTGTTTGGATCCAAGATCATCTTTGATTCATATAGGCTGTACAATATTATGTTTATGCCAATACAAATCTCCAGTAGCCCAATATGTTCTTTTTGATTGAGGTGTAACCTGAGCTACCAAATAATAAAAGTTAACAAATAAGCCATAGTTCAGTCTAGAAACTTACAGTATTTCTAACAGGGTTAGATAAGCATTGTACAACTAACGGAATTCCACCGCATTGAGAAATAAGAGCAGCATTTGCTGCGTCTGTCGAGAAGAACACATAAGAGCACATACAAGGTGGGTTTAGTAAGTGTTAACAGATGGGATCGGATTAGTCAACTAACCAACACAAGCATTGCAGATACCACCAACACCAAATTCCACAAGTTTCTCGTTTGGCTCAGTCAAACAGTCTAGGAACAGATCCAAAACATTAAGCTGTTAAAGCCAAAAAAATAAGGTGCTCAATATTAAGTGTTGTTGCATATATTAGGTATCAATTCAGAATAGACAACAAATACTTCCTTATTCCTTCCTACACAAATCCAACTTGATATTATACCTGGCGCAGAAAAGTAAAGTTGAAGGGATCATAAGCAAAGTTAGCTAAGTGTGCAACTACTTTCTCCTTTGTTTCTGCAACACAATAAAGTCATTAAAGCCCGCGACATGTTTATCATCCAAGTCTATTTTCTCAGTTTGCGTCAACTCGCTGATTTAACTAAAATAGTTAGCTTACACAACAGAATTATGTTCAACTATATATTTTGGGCAATAATTCAGTCCTAGATATCATCATAATAAAACTATATTATTCAGTCAGGAAAATTATCAAACACGTATAGTACAATAAGCTGATTATCTCTTTAGATCAATTACCTTCATTTGTAGCATGCTGAAATTCACTCACCAACTCCTGCAATAGAGAGAGAAAAGGGGTCACATAAAAATTTCTTTCATTCAAACACTGAAATACCGATATTTAACCATAAGATTCACTATGATCACGATATTTAACCATAATATTCACTATGATCACCATTAAATCAATCAAATTTTGCCCCAATTTTAAAATTCGAAGAACCATGGATTGATTGAATGACGAAGAAGAAGAAGAAGTAGTACCTGAAGGTATTGTAACCTGGGGCTGCCATTACGCCCTGTCCGTTCTTGCTGCCTCTTGTTGTTTGTAAACATGAGGAAGTATTTACAGAGGTCAGACAGCGAAAAGAAAATTTCAATATAATATAACTAGGGTATCACCAATGCTTGGTCGGTACAAACTATTTTATATGGTCGTGTTTTCTAACATTACGGAATATCGGTTTATAATTTTTATAGACGATACATATTTAAAAGGTCCTTATATATAAAAATTATTTTTTAACCATGTTTACAGTTATTAATAAAATTCGATCATGATAATACTAATACTATCATCTACATTAATAGCCTACAAGTCAAATCATAGATAGAAATTCTTTGAACATTCGGCATAATCATATTGTCAAGTTAATATGATATTGTGGAGAGTTTCATGAAATACTTCGAAAAGGAAATTATTTTCCTGATATTGTCAAATGATTAATAAAGTTTTCAAGTCTATCCACTTCAACCGGCAGGGAACCAACTAAATATCTACCCCGTTTCTAATGAAGAAACGTAAGTTCCTTAGAGCAACGACTATGGTGCTCTCTTTCATTCTGTGTCTCTACAATGTAGCCAAATCCAATTACTATGGTGGCCAAATGTAGAAAAATTCATCGATATCATAACTTTCTCTATGTGATGCTAAAGAAACCCAACATCTCATAGAAAATGCTATACTAATTGGCAGGATACTTATACATTTTCAAGTTTGTAGCATAGCCTAAGCTCACCATAATGTTTGCTCTATAGCCTTACGCTTAACTCACCATACTGTTTGCTGTTAAAGGAGAAGAGAGTCTGCACCCACTATGGAATGTTGTAAATTTACGCTAGTGTAGAACCAACCCATCTTCGATCTCACTTTATTCTGTATGTATTCACATAACAGATATATAGCAAAATCTTTTAAAAATTGCATTCATCGAATAGTCATATTTTCAGACAGCAATATGGAGTCTTTGTTTCTACATGAACACCATAACCAATAATAGATAGTGGCTTTGTTGACAATTTTTAAAACCTGAGTCGGGAATTATTTTGTTAGAACTTGTAAATCAAGATGGAGAACAGGTGTATGAAGTTTTTTCGATGATAATGTACAGAAAAATATAGTACTCTATAGGATAGCAGATCAATCTTCCACTTATGTTGGGTTCTGGACTCGGCTACCTTCTTCGTGGTACGATGCTTTTTTTTTGGCTGTTCCTCAACAAAATCGACTTCAGTTTCATGCTTTTCTGGTGACTGTGCGGGGGGGTGGGGGTGGGGGGGGGGGGGGGGGGGGGGGGAGGTTCAACAAAGTAAACCTGATCACCAGGCTTATGCGGTAACTTGGAAACTGTGAAGCTGGGAGATGTTTTAATCTTCATGTTAAATGCGGTAGTAGTTGTTTGATAATCCTTCTCAACACCTAAAAGACCGTCAAAAGAAGCAACAACCCGTGCTTTTCCTTCGGCCTGAATCACAGTTAAAAGATGAGTGAGTACATCACTATGGAATACATGGATATTAGAAATATAAGTGCATTATGCTAGAAACAAAAAGACTGGTTGGGAATGCTATATGATTCAACTTTAACAATCTGTAACGGTTTCTGTACCTCTCCCATCATTATGACATCAGATGCCCCTGCTTGGACAATCTTTTTAAACTCACTATCTAAGGCTACAAAAACAGCAGAGCTGGTAGGGTCTTGTACTTCAAACCGTAGCATGAACCTATTGCAGAATGGATTAAGGCATGAAGTACGAAATCTGCAAATGCATTTGGTTTCAGAGAATAAGTGATTAGCTTTTACATGTTGCTCTGGTTATCTAGTTATAACGAAAGATAAATTTCTGAAATATCTATCATGTTTCGGATTCCGAAAAATTCAACTTAGTTACTGAAGCTAATAATTAAGTTTGAAGATAAACCATTTATATCATCAGTCATTCAATTCAAGTATAATAAGACAATGATAGAAGAAAAATACTATCTATTATGAAGTGATGACAAAATAAGCATACTTTAATTGATAAGTAAGAATTGATATATGTAAATCCAATTTGTGTCCTAGTATTCTTGATTTGAATTCTTAATATCAACGTTTTCGGATAAGTCACATCATAGATTTAAGAATAGTGAATCTATTTATTCTAACTTCAAAGTAAATTAATATAATCACGAATGAAACTTGGTTGGCGAAATAAAGATATTCTAGCTAGACTGTTACCTGACATGATGATTGGACCTCGAAGCCATAGCTCTCCTTGATGGCCAGGAGACAAAAGGCTAATAGCATCAACTATCTTGGCTTCTAAGTTCTCAGCAACCAGTCCAGCAGATCCATAACGTGTGCTCTCCTCAGGCCCTATCATCCTTCTTGCCGATCCCGCTGACTCAGTCAAACCATACCCCTAAGGAAACAGATGCAAAATCAATTATGTTAGACCAACTGGACAATGATAATGAGGTAACAATGTCTCACACATTTAACTTAATATGCTTTAGTAAGAACATAGGATTTAATTTAGAATGGATAGACTCTTAGAATAACCAATTCTTTGATTAAATCATTAAAGAAATAGAAAGCACATTTCTACAGCCATAAAGCTGAATCATTAGTTAAATAAGGCATTGTGAATGTGTCTAATGAGAGGGACCAAAGTCAGAAACAAAAAGCAAGCCCATGTGGGAATAAATAAACGTGTACAGTATGTTTGGAATACTAAATTATCTCAAATTACCTTTCTATATATCTCTAAATTCAAGTGAATCAAAGATTATTATACTTGTTCCAAAACTGAGATGAGACCAAAATATACCTTTGTATTTGGCTTCCTTATTGACCACAGCATTTGCTACCAGTTGTTCTACATGTCATGAAAATCGCAAGCTTCTAAAGGACTTGAAATGACTCGATTATGCGCAAGCAAGCTAAATACTAAGGGTATGTCTTTAGGTTCAAAATCTACTGAATAATATAGCTAACTAAATTCTGCAGAGTAGTATGTATCACACAATAACTTACCTCAGCTGGTAACTTATCTTCTTTGCAGACACTTTTTTTTTGCGGCATTTTGTCAAACATTTTATATGCACGCCATGGTGGTGTATGAAGAGATGTGTTCTCTCCTAATTTTTAAGTCATTTTAATCTCCTTCCCTGCATTCCATTCATAAATTCAAAGCAAACCCATAATTTTCAATCGTACTTAGATTCTAAATCACACATTAAACTCATCCACTCATCAGCAACAATCAAATTTCTTCCTGTTTTCCAGCCACAGCAAGAGTTTGTCAAAACTTTAACTGATTCCATAGCAACTTCTAATTCAAAGAGAGGAAGGTCTCAACCTTCTCGAGCTGTTCTCATCTTCTGCAAGTAAATCCTTCCTCTCTTTGTGTTGTCGTTGATTAACCCATTTAACATTAGTTTAACTGCTTCAATAATATTTTTTACATTCAGTCATAATATCGAACACCTCAGTTGTGAACTTATTGAGACAGGTGATCATACCTTGAGATAATATTGAACCAACAGATGTACCACCAACAACATCTCTAACAAGCAAGACACCGATCAAACCCTTCTCTTCCCTCTGCCATAACTCTTGTTCTACCAATTTCACACTGAACAATCCAATACAAAAATACATAAAATGCGGTTAGATCAGTTTCTCTTATAGAGGTTTTTAAAGGAAGTAAAAATGCAGTTAGCTAAAACCTAGCAACTAAAAACCTACAGCCTTTACAAACACCGTTTGTTGGCTTGTTGTTATTCATCGAGAATCTGATGGCAACCGTGAAACACATGATAACCCATAAGAGGGAAAGTATCCTAGATGTGTATAAACAAATAATACATGTTCCATTGAATCGATGAATAGATGAGACTGAACTCTGAAGATAACAAATAAAAATTACTAGCATAAGAAACAAACCACAACGAACAATTTTAGAGGCAAATCACACCATTAAATAAACCAAGATAAAAATCATTGACATATAAACAATGGAATCAAATAGACCTGAAACAGATGATAGGTAGGTTAGTATTGATTTAAATTATTTGCCTGAGATGGTTGTTGGTTCTTTTCTATATATATCGTCTACCAAAAAAAATCTGTCCAAATACATAGAAAATTTCAGAAAAACCACTCGATCAGAACAACCCGGCTGGTGCGAATCTGGGAACGCGTAAGAATAACCTACATGAGGAGTATGAACAAGAATTCTTACAACAGGTGGCAATCATAACATTTAAAGAATAACAACATAAATACACATTATATAGGAGTAAAAATCACAATTTATAAGATTCAGAAGAAGAATAATAGTTGCCACATTGGCATCCTAACAAACAGTTGATATGATGACACTGATGCAGATAACAGTTGAAGAATGACAGCCAATTCAAATCAAGTGGAATTCAATAGACACTTACTTGATATGGATGCTGGTTTGCCTCGAAATCTGCCGCGCAATAACAAAATCAATCAGAGAAAAGTTTGTGGGGAAGTACCAAATCAAGCAAACAAAAATATGAAACAGCTACATCAAAATCAGAGAAATTTCCCTGGAAAAGTACCAAATTCAGATAAACTTACCTGAATATTTTTTTAGCTCAATGACCTTTTTCGCCCAAAACCTGAGGAATCCTAATGTTAATCAAAAGCAAAACCTAAAACAGAATAGGTAGAAAATTTCGTAACTAGAAAATACTTTCTAAATCCTTTTCAAAATCTCTATTAGAGATTCATTAACCTAAAAATATTTAAGATGAAATATTTCAAATACGCATAATCATAAACAAAAGTAAATTCACCTCTTAGAAGAATCGGCTACTAAACTTGAAGTTCAGGTACTGAGATGGAACGTAGTGATATTAGAGAAGGGGAACCAATTCAAAACACAATGGATGTTTTTTAGAAACCATTTATTTCCAAAAAAAAACCATTTCACTCCTTCACAATCCAAAACCCTAACTGTTAATATCAGAATTTTTATAAATTTCCTGATCTACCGAACTAAGACTACCAAAATCCCTGAAAGTCTCCAACTGGTGCTTAAACTTTCAATAAAGTTGAAGCAATCAAAATAATCAACCATTTCAAATCCAACGTAACAACAACTATGATCCCTTTAATTCGAAATAAATTTTGAATCATTGAATAGGTTGTGATTCTCCGTTGTTTTTCTGATTTTGTATTGTTATTTTGATTTTTGCGGTTTAAGAAAATAGGTTTTTTTCTGGTGGGATTCAATTTCTAGTCAATTGTTTCTTCTGATTTTAAGTGAATGGGAGCAAAAACGATTGAAACGTAGTCTTCTGGGGATGGAAGATGAGAGGATGAATCTAAAAATAAATTTGGGAATAAATGGGCATTAAAGGCAATAAACACAGTTTATAGTGGGACAACGTAGTTAATATCGGATTTCGGTTTGTATCGGTGGAATGCGATACACTGGTACATCTTTATATCAGAGAGATTTTGGTTTCAAATATCGACAAATATCGGTTCACATATTTTATACCTATAATTATTATATCAAACGTTTTTTCTATATTGGACCTATTAAAATATAAAACTAGTACTCATTTTTTAAAAATACCATAAAAAACATGAGTAACAATTAAAAACCCTAAAATAAGGATAAAGAATTTTTGATTTTTGATTTTTTTGATTTTTTTTAATTGAAAACCATAATTTCGGCCGTAACGGTCCATCTCGACCGATATTTTCGGACAAATACCGTATCGACGGTATACGCTGTTTCGTATCGGGTGAGTCCCGATACCGGTAATACCGGCGAGATTTTGGCCATATCGGCAGAAATCGACTACACAGGTGGGGCCTAAAATGATTAGAGTCTCCAACGTTGGACCATTTAATCTAGTTAACACTGGGAGGAGAGATCACGACGGCTAGTTGTAAACTGCGATATAAGCATAAATGTATCCTGGTCGTTCGGTGACTCACCAAACACTATTGTTATATAAGCACAAATAAATATATATGTTCAAGTTGGTGTTTAGAAAGTAGATTAGTTTTTGCTTTTCAACAAACTTAAAGTACTTCTCCAACTTAAGGAGAGTGTTTGGATACACCTTAATAAGCTATATTTCAATATCGAAAAATCAATAATTAACTAGAATAATTTTTAAAAGCATAAAAGTTAACTTTGTATGAAGCAAATTTTTCTGCCTCCGATATAAAAACATAAATATTTATTTATTTTAATCAGTATAGTTTTTCTTGTTTCAAAATAAATATTCTTTTTTTTAGAAGTCATCTTGAAATTTAGTTCCCAAACTTATTAGTTAAAGTCTTTTTTTTCTGATCGGTAAAGAAAGTTTATTGATAAAAAAACAGAGAGGGTACCAAAAGCTTGTACCACCCTCAACAGATATAAAAACAAAGGAAGTAAAAGACTAATAAAGTAACGAACTACATCTTAGTTTATAAGAAATCAAAATATATCTTTGGCCAATTTGACATAACATCTATGTAAGTATATGACTCCAGGTTCTTGTAAATGAGACACCAAGTGAAAAGAGTGTACTTGATCTTATGTTGGACAGCCATCTCAGTACTCTCCTTATCAGAAAAAGCTTTTGAATTCCTTTCTAGCCAAATGCACCAAATAATAGCCGCTGATATCATACTCCAAATATGAGATTGTTGAGAGTAGTTGAGTGACAGATTCCAAGAGAAGATTAGTGTGAACAAATCTGATGGCATAGTAAAACTCCAATTCATCTTATCTTTGAAATGGGACCAAATCTTTCTTGCAAACTTACAATGCAAAAAAAGATGATTGATATTTTCATTCTCTTTACAGAATATGCAAGCTTCATTGACAGTCATACCTCTTCTTGTTATCATATCTTTAGTTGGTAGACTATTGTGAGCTAAAGTCCAGAGAAATAAACCTATTCTAGGTGGCATCTTCTGCTTCCAAATTTAGTTAAATACATGCCTCTGCTCAAGATCAATTTCCACATTAGAATGCATATCATAAGTGGATTTAACTGTAAACTGACCTTTGTTGTTGAGTGACCACATAATCTCATCTTCAGCATCCTTGTTAACAGAGAAAGTGATTAAGCTTCTTTGAAGATCATCAAACTCACGCCTTGTTATAATATGCATTCTTCTAGGAATTGCCAAATTCCAACTGTGATTTTACTCCACGAAAATCTCAGCAACAGTCTTGTCTTTGTTTCTTGAAATTACAAACAAATTTGGGTACTTCTCTTGCAGAGAAATTTCAGAAAGAGACACATCTCTCTGAAAACTGACATTACTGCCAGAGTTTACTTTGAAGTGAATGTGTTTTTTTGAAAGTAGACTCACATTTCATAATGCCCTCCCATAATGACTTTCCATAAGAAATTCTTGGAACTTTAGATAACCAACCACTTGCATCAACGCCATACTTTTCTTCAACAATGCATCTTTTTCTGTTGTAAATCCCTATAACCATTTTGTTAACAAAACTCTATTCATCTTCAGCAAGCATTTAATACCCAATCCATCAGATTTTTTCTTTCTATATAAAGTAGTCCATTTCACTAGATAAAGCTTTCTTCTTTTTTTGTTGTCATTCCACAGAAAGTTTCTCATAATGCTTTCTAACCTTTTGGCTATAGAAGCAGGCATAACAAACAAAGACATGTAATAAACAGGTAAGCTTGCAAGGACACTTTTGATTAGAGTAATTTTACCTGCTCTATTCAATAAAGATTTTTTCCATCCTGCTAGTCTCTCAATAAATTTGTCTATTATTTTGTCCCATTTAGGCACTCCACCACTCTTATCACCAAGAGGTAATCCCAAGTAAGTAGTTTGTCTATTGTTATTATTAGTTGAAGTCTTGATGTAGAGATGTGCCAATCGGGTTAGAATATAAACTAAGCCCCAATAGCATTTTTAATTTGAGTGCCTGAAATGGAACTGAAAATAATTGTTTGGTGCATGTTCGTGTTACTCATATCGGAAAAAAGATGGGTTGCTAAGGAAAATGCTCGGTGGATCGGCGGTAAAACTGGAGTCAACCCAGTGCTCACGTTTTTCCATCAATCCTTTTATATGATCAATTTTCTCCTCAATTCTAATTATAATACCCCGATTTGGCATGTAAGGTTCGCTGATTGGAATATAAGTAATGGTTTGACATTTCCTAGCACCGAGGCTTCTTTAGCATAATTGGCTCCAGCGTTGGAAAAAATCTTTGCAGTTAAGCGTGCTCGAGAGGGATAATCCAAAGATGGGTGATTTCCCGAAAAACTATTGTTGGATGACCGCAGCGGTGCCCATTGAAAAGGATGACCGCAGTGGCTAAGTAGAGACAATATTGGTAGAGGATCGGGTCATTACACTGATTCTCCTAATCACTCTGATTTTAATCTTGCTCTCGATTATGTTTTAAGTTCCTCCTAATTATAATTTTGATTTATGTTTGTTCTTGTTAGGTTTCCATTTCGATCCCCAATTTCTAGCCCCAGCCTTTTCAGTATCGCCTGTTTTCTCCTTATGCCACAATTCTATATGTCATTCGTTTTTTAATCATTCTTATGTTTTAGTACTTTTATTTCTCTTTTGGCTCTTGTTTCTTCCTATTCCTTTCACTTTTAATCTCTGGTTATACAATTTCGTTCTCAGTTTAAATCTGAGGTATTCCATTACTCATATGAGTATCAATATTTGCTTTCTTTCCTCAGGTTTCATGGGAAAGGTATATGGAGATGATGCTCGATGGAGGCCTAACTAGGTCATTTTCTTATTATCAAGAAATGTTATATATTCTATTCTTCTCAATTCGGTTCTCATCCATGGCTATGATGTTAGTGCTGACACAAATAAGAAATCTTTTATCTTACTAAAAGATAATTTATCAAGACAGGGTCCGAACATTCATGTGGGTAGTAATTATTTCTTTGATAAGTTTTGGTACTTCTTTGGTGATAGCGTCTGAGGGAAAGTAAAAAATACTCCATCCGTTTCAGGAAAATAGTTACTTTTCTTATTTGCACAATTGTTAAGGCAAGATGAGAGAGAATAACTTTTATAATTTATTTCCAGATTTATCCTAACAAAAAGTTTGATACTACATATATCTTTATAATGATAATAATAACATTTCTTAAAATAACAAGGGTAGTTTTAAAAGTTTGTTATGTTGAAAAATGAAAGTAACTCTTTTGTTGAAACAAAAATTTAAAGAGAAAGTAACTCTTTTCCTGAAACGGAGGGAGTATTACTTTTCAATTTTCATATCTCAATCATTTCAATTTTATTACTATAAGTTATTGGTCTTTAGATGGTTTTTCATAAGTGGCAGATATCTTCAAAGATATTTTGTTATTTTCTACATACAAAAAGAGAGTTTTTTATCCTTCCTATCTAGAATAACTACCTTGATACTATGTCAGATCCAATAAAACATGCTTTAAAGGGTCCTTGATCATCTAAAGATCCCACCAAGGTAAGAATTTCTCCTATATTTTCTGCAACTCTTCTAGCCACATACCCTCAAGCCATCAAGTCACTTCTTAGAGAAAATTATATCAAAAAATCATGGAAAGTGAAATCAATTTGTTATGTAACTTCATCATTCCAAATGCGCATAATGAGAAGCTTTCCATGAACTTAGTTAGGATTTGAGAAGATGGTTGTTGAAAAATCATTGGCTTAAAAAAATATGAGAATAAAGAATTGAGGGTCAGTTGTTTTCTTGACAATAATACGGCCAACTGGAAACCAATTTAGATTAAGTGCATAAAATGTTTTATCAACTTTGAGCCCTCTAGGATCATCACATTCATTAATATATTTGAAAAACTTGACAACCAACCTTCAGAATCTTCCTTTTTGAGTCATAACATCAACCATGCTAAGGAATTTCAAATACTTTTTATTTGCACTAGGAGTTAGAGAAGCATAATCTCTTATCATTTGAGTTAAGTGAGCAATGAAAATGTCGGAAGGAATATCAGACATTGTTGATTCAAAGATTCTTTTTTATGAGAGATAAAATATTCAGTAAAAAAGTAGTAGGAGTATCTGTTTGAGTTTTAATATTTAGAAATAGAAGTGTATGTAGAGTATGAGATATTGAGAGCTTAACATGAAGATATCCTTTATCAATCTTCCACATGGTATATGCATAAAATGCTAGAATGTTGATCAAATAAGAGATATCTCCATTGCTAGTAAGAAGAGCTACAATAAGAATGTGCCACATGTGATCATTCAAGATGAAGAAACTACTAGAATGATTGTCGGTGGAAGAACGATTCAAGGAAGCAGAAGCTTTGATTCAGTCGCTTCAACTGTTATTGGTGTTAGATTTATGAGAGAGATTTTGACAAGGAAGAGCACTAATCTAGAAGAAGTAAGAGAATGAGAATGAGAATGAGTATTGATGGTGAATCCAGTGAGAAAGAAGGTGATAGTTTTAACTCTGAGATAAAAATCTCTAGTGCGAAGAAGTTGATTACCGATGATGACTTGATAAAATCTATAAAAGGAAAGGCTCCGGTGTATGGTATTACAAAACAGACAACAAAGACTCTTATGGAGAAGGTTCTGCAAGTGGCAATATCAAACTGGAAAACATAAAAAGAGGCAGTCATAATAGGCAATCCTTTTAAACCAGTACGTTGGAATGGATAGAAAAACAACATTGTGATCAATAAAGGAGCTGCTTCTCAGAAGGAAGTTTCAAATGGTCGGGTGGTTATTGATGAAGAGAATGGAAATGTACCTGTGGAAGTAGCATAAAAAGTCTTTTCGGAAGGTGAATGATGGTGATCTTTCTCAAAAAAAAAACACTCTTTGGTTGAACTTGCTGTTGTAGTTGAAATAAACAATAATGAGATAAATGGATTTGCTAGTCTTGATGGGAAGGATATTCTGGCTGAGACTCATAATGAAATTAAAAATAACATTTCTAGAAATGAAATAATAACTGCGAAGCCAATGCTGAGCATCAAGGAAATGCACCCAATACCTTGGAACAAATTGAAGTAATAAATTTCAATAATTTTATTTAAGTCATATTTTTTAGTCCATGCTTTACTGTCCATCCACTACATTTGCTGCTTGAATTGTCTCTCATTTTTTCAGGAAATTTTATCCTGTGAATCTTTCCAAATGTTATTTAGATATGTTATACTATTTTTTGATAGTTTCATGACTGCATTATTCCCATTCAATCATCATAAATTATTTGGTAATATCTTGATGGATGAAAGAGCTATAGGGAATGCTTTTAAGGTTTTATCTTGGAATTTACTGGGTATTAGATCTAATTTAAAACAAGACCATTTAAATCATTTAAACAAAAAATATAATATGGATTTGGTTTTCTTATATGAAACAAAAGTTAAAAACTCGTTAGTAGAAAAAATCTTTTATAAGATGCAGATAAAGACTGGTTCATCATACAATCTATTGGAAGATTAGGAGGTTTTGCTATTATTTGGTTCAAGGAGTATCTGCAAACCTCATCTCCTTTTAAAATATTTTTTCCATTTTAAAGTTATTAAGAAAAAAATTTAATGTTAACATTTCTTTTATATATGGTGCTCTTGATAGTAATTTGAGAATTGATCAATGGGATTTCATTACTAGTGTTATTTGCTTGTCTACTCCTTGGGCTATTATAGGTGATATTGCATAAAGATGAAAAAGAGGGTGGTAATGCTCTCTGTTTATAGTTGTATCCAGAATTTTGGGCTTGTTGATTTAATTTTTATTGTTCTCCCATTCACTTGGACGAATAGGAGAACTGGAGACCATAATATTCAGGAAAGAATAGATCGAGTCCTGGTGAATCATAAATGGTTAAAGTACTTACCTAGGTATAGTAATAAGCATCTCACTATGATAGTTTCTGACCGATCTACTATCATGTTAGATATTATCCTTACCGGTGAGAAAAGTAATAGACCATACAAATATATGAAATGATGGAGAAAACATAAGATTTATAACATGAAAATAGAGAAATCTGTAGATCAATGTAGAGATAAAAAGGAATCTGATCGTAGACTCTGGAATAAGTCTGAATTTGGTAACATTCTCAGAAATATCTTTAATATTCTTGGTGAGATAGAATCTGAAAATAGGAAACCATACAGTTTAGAGAGAAAAATAGGATTGAGTTTCTACAAAATGAATTAAGTTCTTGGTATTCTATTAAAAAAAAAATCTATTAGGGTTAACATGTTAAAAAAATGGATAAAAGAAAATGATCATAACATTTAGTTTTTTCACCAAAATACATCTGAAAGAAAAAGAATAAACAACATTCATGCTCTTAGAGATAATATTGACCGAAGGTCAACAACTTTTAAGTTATTTGCTTACTAAACATTTTAAGAATATTTAGATTTTGGTACCCAATTTTATGACCATAATTGCGTTTGGTACCCAGAAAGTTCAATATTAGAGTTTGGTATCCAGGACTATAATTTATTATGTTGACATTTACAAATTTTTTTTTGTTAAATATGGAAATGACTAACCAAAATTTAGGTTTCAATTCATTTACTAACTTTGCCATTCTTCTTTCTCAATGTATACATAATTTTTTTCATCAATTCAGGATCCATCGTTTCTTTAAACATTTTTCTCAATCAGATCATGATAAACATCGATTTCAATTCAAATAAAATTGAAGAGTTTTCGATCCAAAGAAAAATTTGTTGAATTTGATTAGTAGAGGTGTTTGGTTGTAACGAACTACCAAAATTACTACCCCCAATGCAGATGCTTTAATCTTTTTATAACCGTGAGCAGCTTGCTTGAGTACCTAAACCAAAATCATCATACAAGTATAAAAGCCCGTAATATAATAATAGAATTATGGGTTAAAACAGACGAATAGCCTGAAATTAATCTTCTCCCACAAGATATGATAAGAGAGATGTTTTATACTAACGATGGAGCTTGAACTTCATCCATCACTCTTCTTGTCAATCTCAGCCGGATTCGCGATTTCTTTGGTATCTTGTGATATACCGTGCATTCGAGTTGATTAGACAAACTGGAACATCATCTTGTTGCTGTTAAAAATTAGTCCTTAGATCTCAAAACTCTGTTTATAGTTTTTCCACCTCTACATCAAGAGATATCTTCAGCTTAGAAATCTCACCTCGATAAGCTTTTACTGAGTTTCTATCTTTGGTCTCGAACTCTGCCAATCCTGATTTGCATCCATTTGCTTTTTTTTTTTTATTATTTTTTTTTAATTATTTTTTAGTTGTTGTGATCGGGAAGATTGAGCTATTTTTGTTTGTAGAAATGCTTAAGAGAAAAATATTCCAGGCCGTTGGATCCACCGATTTCACCCATGATTTCACCCATTAGATGGATTTTTAGTTGCATGTGCGAGTCATGTGCTAACACTAGCTAACACCGTTAACTAAATACTACCTCCGTTTCAGGAAAAGAGTTACTATCATTTTTTCAAATTAGCTATTTTTAGGCTAAAATGAAAAAGTGATAGTAACACTTTTCCAAAAACGGAGGGAGTATAAATTAATTAAAATTAAAATTATTTTGGTAACGGTCAAGACGGTCAACAACAGTCTTGGATACTAAACTCTAACATTGAACTTTCTGGATAACAAACGCAACTTTGGTCACAGAGTTGGATACTAAAGTCTAAATAACCAAATATTTTAATGATATTGCTCAATCTAATGATAAGGATATTGACCCCATTTCTAGTTGTATTTTGAATCTTGTTATTAGTAATATGACAAGAGTAGACTTTGTGATATACTAACTGAATCTGACATAAATGAAGCTTTGTTTATGATGAACTCTGGGGGTTCCTGGTCCAGATGGGTTTCCCCTAGGTTTATGTTAACATCATTTGAATTTGATAGGTGTCTAAAGTACCTTAATTATTATCAATTGGTTACGGTTTCTTTGTTACTTTTCTAGTAAAATTTCATATTTTACGTTTGTTTTGAGTTTTACAGATACTTTGGAGTCATGTGGATGAAAAGAAGAAGAAGTTATTCAATTGGGAAAGATGCACATGCAAGTGCTATCGACAATCTAGATAAGGATAAGGGGCACTCCTTAGAAATTACTA
Organism: Papaver californicum; assembly: GCA_023531435.1. NCBI lineage: Eukaryota > Viridiplantae > Streptophyta > Magnoliopsida > Ranunculales > Papaveraceae > Papaver > Papaver californicum. The sequence continues at coordinate 2,930,064 of JAJJMC010029152.1, forward strand.
AAGGCAGACGCGCATTCACTCAGAGAAGCCAATCCATTTAATCCTTAAAGAGCAACTGCAGCGGTCGATCAGACCAAAGAGCAAAGACCAGAAATGCTCTTTGGTCCGATTTTGTGAGCCGCAACGGACGACTAAATGTGGTATTTGGTCCAAAAATTAAACAGTATTCGATCAGGTTTAGTCGAGAAACTGGACCAAAACAGATATAGTCTGACGCCAATGTAAAACAGCGTTTTGGGAAAACGCCATTATACGAGGACGTTTATAAACACAAACGTCATTACTGAAAAACGTCTACCAAAACGTTTATTTAGAGTAGCGCTTTCGAAACGTTGTATTAAAACAGCGTAATTTAAACAAACGGCAAGATAAAAGAGCGTGTGGGATGAACGTTCCTCTGTTGCAGCGTTAATCGTCAAAACGTTGCAACACAAAGACGTTGAAACAGTGATGCTGCTCCACAATAGCGTTTAAGATTAAAAGGCTCCTCTACATGAGCGTTTAAGATTGAAACGCTCCACCACACAAACGTTTTAGTTTAAAACGTTTGCATATTGTAGCGTTTTTTTGTAACGCTCCACCACACAAACGTTTTAGTTTAAAACGTTCTCATATTTGACCATATTTGACCATGACTGACCTAGCTTGACTGTTTGTAACGCTCCCTCACACTAACGTCAGCTTTGGTCACGCTAGGCTACAGCAACATTTCCTATACTTAACGCTAGTCTACAATGACGTTACCAAAACTTAAATAAGGATAACGTTATTACACAGCAACGTTTCAATAGTAACGCTCCTCTACACCCACACTTTCTTTTAAAACGTTGTTTTATGTTAACGTTTTTTTTTAAATGCTGTTTTAGAAGAGCGTTTTGGTTTTGACGCTTCAGTATGGTAACGTTTAGATAATCGCTTCAGTAAAGTGACGTTTGAGTATATAACGCTTCACTACAGCAACGTATGTTAAAAACGCTAACCTAAATGAACGTCAAAAACATAACGTTTGCACAGTTAAACGTCTGTGTAATATACGTCACTTTAGTATAGCGTTTGATAATTAACGCTTATTTACAACAGCGTAATATCATATTTAGTCATGTTTTCGTTGCGTTTTTTTTTTTTAACGACCAAACAGATTTGGTATTTGGTCGATGGTCTGGTCCAACCGCTGCAGTTGCTCAAAGAGGCCCTGTATCTAAATAGTGGGTGCCTAAAACCTTTTACAACCTAAATATAGGTTTCCACCCTTTCCCATTCTGTTACCAGATGAGATCCACTTCTTCACCAATACTGCCGTCGTATGAGATAATGGTTATGATTTTGAAATAGACAGATGGGTACTCGATTTTTGAAGACAAGCAAATGAAGGAAATGGTTCTCTGATGATTGAGAGATGATGGGTTTAAAAATTTGAAAAGATTTACATTGATTTTGGGTTATATCTGGATATGCAGGAAGAAGATGGTGGCTATGTTTGAGGATCAGATTGCGTTATCAAAGTAGATGAGAGAATGACGAAGAATGAGTGGTAAAAATGTGTACATGTGAGGCTCGGTCTGTTGAAGAATTTGGGTTTGAATTGAAATGAAGAAATATGGAAGTGAGCAGAGGCGGAGCTAGGATTTCAAGAGAGGGGGTGAAGTAAAAAAATGCCCCACAAAACAAAAAGATTTTAACAAAATAAAATAAAAATTCATTGCAGTGAAAGATTGTATTACAACTTCTCATGGCGTTTAATAACAACAAAATATACACCATAAAAGACATGTTAACGGTTTTGGCCTCGATGAACATGCCGCCCACAATATTTATAACTGGGTACTACAATTCGAGAACACCTTCATTTCTTCCAATCAGTTCTGTTCTTACTGATTATTGGAGATAAAGATGAAAATGAAAATCCCTTATTATCAAATTGAACCAGTCAACCAAATTGAGTTGATAAAGTACTATCTAAGAAGATATAATAATCACCCAAACCATTAATTTTCCATTGATAACGAATTATTAAAAAAACCCCAAATTTTGACATGAACCCTCATTTCAGTTTTCAACAAATTTGTAATCGAATTGTAAATAAGACAAAACAATTAAAAGTTCCTAATATACTGATTATACTAGAAATACAATCGGTAAACAAAAACCCAATTAAATCAATTTATCCCTGAACTTTTAGGTCTAGTCTTCACATTTAAGAACAAGTTTTCAAACAAAAATTGAGATAAGAAACTTGAGGTTTCCCTACCTCGTGATCTCCACAGACACAGAAGCAATATAATTTGATGCAATCTAGATCTAATTCTTGTTGAATTCTTCAAAGAATCGAAGTTTCATCAGCTTGTTAAATTAGGTCGCAATAGCTCTCACTCCATCGAACGCACTCTGTAGCTTTCCTTAGATGAAATGAGAAATAAGAAGTGAGAACTATACTATATTGGAGGATTTTGGTATTGGGCTTTATGTTCAATATTTCTAAGGGGCGCAAAACTTGATTGGGCTTTGGTTTTGGCTTGCAAAACTACTCCCTAATGAAGAATTTTAAAATTTAAGGTTGCTTCACACTGCCTCCGCCCCTGGAAGTGAGGAATGAAGTCTGCTTCCATTCGAGATGATTGAAGAAAGGAATGTCTGTTGTTGGTCGTGGCTGTGGGATTTGGTTGTTGTTGAAGTAAAAGTTGATGGGTTAGAGAGGATTTTGTGTCTGAGTTAAACAAGGAATAAGTGATGAGACTTGAATACAATTTTTGCTGCCAGAAACATAGAAGAAAATTTGTTAGTTACCGAGAAATTGTGTGCTACCATGGGTCATGTTATTGTAGGAAGAGTCGTTGTTGAATGTGTGATTGAATGGTTTACATTGAATAATGATATCTTGAAGGTAAGGAGATGCAATGGATTTAGGAATCAACATAAAGTTTATATTAGTATCACTAGTTGAAAGACACTCAAAGTGTTTGACGAAATGTCTGACCCATTATTAGTTTAGTTCCTAATTAGGATGCGAAGCATGAGTATAAATTAGTTGAAGTTTTGAGATTAATGTTGTTCCAGAAAGTCAGTATTAAATCTGATGTTGTCATCGTAGATTTTGAGTGTTGCGTTGGATTGAGATTTGGATAAGAGTTTCACAGCGAGAATTCAGTGAAGAAAAGTGGTTGTTGCTGTTGATTATCATGATGAATGCTGTAGATTGAAAACTGACTTAGACTTTGAACGAGATTAGGATACTTGGGTTGTTATCCGATTGGATTGGCATCAAGAATAAGAGCTATAAAATAGATCAAAATGCTACATCAAAACCCCACCTCCTCATCTTTGCGATCTTTTCTACACAACAGAGAGGAGCTTGCTCCACTCCAATCCTTCACCACAAGTTCCATCTCAAAATTTCATATCCATATACATCACCTACCTACATACCAACAACAACAATTCAATATCATTTGCTCATTCATACACCACCACTGCACCTTGCGACCAACACCAACAACTTGATGGATTTGTTCCTTGTCCATAAACTGCAGCTATTATTTGTATACCACCATACCACCAGTTCCTTCATTACACAACATACTACTAGCAAACTATATCAACATCAAGTGAACTGTATAACCAGTGGCAACTCTATCCATAATAGTTCGCATCTAAGCCATCACCACCTCCAACCCACCACTACATCACTTCACGAGCTGGACACTCTTTGTGTCATTGGTTTGAATTGTCTTTTAGTTTTGTTTATAGTTTGTTGTTTTTCCTTATAGTTGATTGTCATGAATTCCATGTGTATCTAGTTATTGTTTGATTAGGAAAGAATTCAAAACAATGTAACGTGAGTTTTAATTATTTATGCGAAGTTACAATTTCTTTCTCAATAATGTTTTATTGTTTGTCTTTACCACGTTTATGACCACATATTGTTTTTAAGTTGTATAAATATACAATTGATTAGCTGTTTGCGATACTAATGCTAGATTTTAGAACCTTAATTTGCAAATTTTAAGGTGATTCAATCAGAAGTAGCAAAACATCAACGTTGCAAATGGATTTTGTGGATTTTGATGTGTAGATAACAACCCTAAGTTAACATGTCGAACTTAAAAACATGTGGTTATTTACAACCTGACTCAAATACCAATTGATTGAGTTACACTAGAGAGCTTATTCAAAGTGGTTTAATTGGACGGAAACGAGTAGAGAACTTACTGTACGAAGTGACCTTAGAGTCCAATAGATAAGTTGATCTCATAACTTGTCTTGGGTAGTTATATAGTAAATGTATTTTGAGGAAGATATTGCTTGTATAGTTGATTATCTTCATGTTCGCTAGTGGAGAAAGATTCTTTAATCATTTCCATCTCTATTGTTTGCATTTATTTATTTTTTTAGTTTTGCATTAGTTGAACTCAGAAATATAGATTAACAACATTTCCTCAACTTTCCTTTACGAACGAACCTGCTTATCTTTGTACTACTAGTTAGTGTAAAGAGAAGTAAGGAATTTATTTTCGGCGAGTTCAATATCTCACCGAAAATTAGCGCCACTGCCGGGGAGCAGTTGGTAGTTCAAGCTGTTATTTAATTTTAGGATTTTGCATTTAGTTTTCATTCATAACTTTTATTACATTATCTTTTTAGAATCTTATTTTCAAGTACAATCATTTTTGTGTGTGTGCAATTGGTTAGTGGTATTCATCACATATCTGGAATATGAGATAAGTTTTATAAACTAGTTGTGTGCATATATATATTTTATTCATCAAGATGTATCATTTAAGGTATAACGCATATGGTTCAAAAGACCAAACATATTATGGTAATCGGTACAATTCTCAATCTAATTCATATAACTTCCAACCATATGTGGGATATGATGATCAAAACCAATCTTTTGGACACAATCAATATCTTATAAGACCTTGTGATAATTCTCATATAACCAACTGCCTTATGGAGGGTATGTAAGTGAACAATCACAAGGATGGAGGGATAGTTATACTTCTCATATGCTCCAATCTAGCTTCATGCAGATGCTTAGTGATTGTAGATGGTGAGTTTTTAAAAAGGGATAGATTTGTAAAATTGTCCTCTTCCTAGCAAAAGTAACATAGAGGTATATACACATATTTCGGCGTATATCTCTAAATATATATCAAAACATGAAGTATTGTAAATCTGTATATATTCCGCAGGCGAATTAAAAATGCAACTTCTACAAAATAACTATAGGCATTCTAAACTGATCCTGCAAACTCTCTTATGTTCACAATATTTATTCCATATCAAATCAGTCTCAAGTCGCATAAATTCTATGACTGAATTCCTTGAACTCGTCTCGAATGCGCATCGATGTTCTGATAACATCTGTCAAATCTGGGAATAGCTAATGCTTGAACCCAAAGAAACATTCTAGCTTAATGCCTTGTTCCCGAAGAACACATCACAAATTGCTGTCATGAGCTTAAAATATTCCACTTTAGCATTTTTCTCAAGGACAAGCCACAAATTATGCGTCGTCCCTCTTGAACGGGCCACAATTAAAGAGAAATACCTTCAAATACGCACTATGTATCAGTGTTAAGCTAGCCCTAGCTTTCTTCTGCGCTATCAATAGGATAGCACTAGCCACGCTTAAAGATAATCCTAGCCATACTAGCAGCGTCCCCAGGGATGCGACAATCTCGTTATCCAAGAGGCTAGCGTTAGCCCTTGCTAGCAGCATCCCCGGGGACGCGTTAGCTTCGCTAGATCCAAGGATAGCACTATCCAAGAGGCTAGCGCTAGCCCTTGCTAGCAGCGTCCCTGGGAACGCGTTAGCTTTTCTAGCTCCAAGGCTAGCGGTAGCCCTTGGTAGCAGCATCCCAAGTGACGCGACAATTTCTCTAGCCTTTGCTAGCAGCATCCCCAGGGAAGGGATCTTTGGGATGGCAGGAAGGTATGGTGTCATCAGGATGTTTGTCATCTCTGTTGAGTAATCTTGTCAGATCTAAAAATTTATATCCCCATCATAGAGGGAGAATAGGAAGAGATATCCTCTAGGGAAGGGATCTTTTGGATGGAAGGAAGATATGGAGGTTGGTGACGATGAAGTGGGACTGGACCCTCCTTTCCTAGACATTGAAAAGTCTCTCCAGATCTTTATGGGTGACGAGGTTGGGTTGTTGGATCCTTGACTGTCCTCTTTGAATGAGGATCTCGTCATCGTCTTGAATGTTGATTATAAAGATGTTGACGTTGGTAGTATTGGAATCATTGATTGCTGGAACTGGTGACGGATGTGGTTCTGGAGAAAATTGTTCCGTTAGGGTCTTGGGAGAAGTGAGTACCTATTTCTAAGCGGTATCCATGTCTGCTTGCGCTTTGAATAAAGCCTCATGTCTTTGCATCAGATCGACCATGTTGAGCGATGTTTCGGTGTTCCTGGTGTCTTCAACAACCGTGTTAACAGGAGGAGGTATGGTGGTGGCGTCAGTAGTGACATTGATGTGAGGAAGGTCAGTAGTGACAGGGGTGGCTTCAGAGCCGCCACCACTAGTATTACCAAAACTAGATTTATAAGTTGTAACCCATCGATGGTCGGTTATCAGCCAAGTAAAATTAATTCAAGTTCTTACTTCACTAATATAGATTAGAGTATAGTAATAAGAACAAGTTCGTTCCCACAGAGAGGCAGGTGATTGTTAATTACTTTTGATTACTTATGTAAACAGGAGGGGTTTTGGTTGTGATTATAACTAAATTATACTAAAGCAAAAAGCTTAAAACGAATATCAAAAATAAAGAACATTGGTTAGAGAGTTCATCTTCCATCTTCCAACATGTTAACCAAATCATACACAACATTCATGCACTCTCAATATCAATAACCATAAAAGCATCCTGTCGCAGGATTCCTCCGGCAAAACTCCTATTATCATCAAAGGCGCAAGATCCACTCTTTGAATCCTTTTCATCAATGAAAGCAATGGTATTTGTGAGTTGAGGTTATTCTAAGCAATCCGGCGCAAGAGCCACTCGGATTTAACTAGGTCACGCTTCTGCACATAATTGCATGGCAATATCCCGTCGTTAACAACTATGTTATACTAATTGTAACAAGGGTCTTTCGACAATCTCAAACCCTAGTTTAAATACAGATGTCAATGCATGCTCATCTAATTTGCAACTTAAACAAACAAGCAATCCATCATACAAGACGTTATGAACGGTAGAACATAAGCGATAGTGAAGAGACTATGAACATATGAGAATGAATACTTCAATTAATAAACATGTTTTCCAAATTAGGACTACATCTCTAACCAATAATAAAAGTTTAGTTCATCATGGATTTCTCAAAATCCATGGAAAATAATCAAGAAAACAAGTAAAGCAAACCCTAGTTATCGTGATAATCAATTGCAACTCCCAACCCTAGATTCTTGTTCCCCTTGTGTTTTCAAGTGTAAAAGGTGTTTTCTTAATGTCTTGGATGTTTCCTTATATAGTATCCACGAAATTTCGGTTTTAAATCCTTCCGGGACCATGTTTTCCATGTTTTAAAAGCCCACACACGTGCCAAACTCCCCAGTTACGGCTGGGTTCGAGCCAATAAACCCAACTGATTTTCTGACACAAAAATCTCAGCCGAAATCCCAGATTTACGGTTGGGTCAGAGTCAATAAACCCAACCGATTTTCTGACACAAAAATATCACCCAAAATCCCCAGATTTACGGTTGGATCCGAGCCAATAAACCCAACCGTAATTCTTCCAGGACACTTTTTTGTATTTCACTGTTTTGATCATTACTCCCTCATCCGATGTTTGATTGACCTCATTCTTTTTGGTTTGACTTCGTCTTTCAATTTTCTATAAGATAGAAATGACAAAATCTTCATATCTCTTCAAATAATTTTACGGTTGGGTTTGAGAGTCTAGACCCAACTGTAAATCTTCCTGGAATTTGCTTTCAAAACCAACTTCTTTTACGGTTGGGTTTTGAGGTACTTTCCCAACCGTAAATCTTTCTGGAACTCTTGTTTCAAAGTTGTGTTTCCATCCTTTAACCTCTTCTTTGGTTGAATACACTTCAGAACTCCTAAGAAACTCATAAACAAACAAAATCAAAGCATAATGATATGAAAAATAACAAGAAATCAATGAATTAGAGTATCCAAATAATGCAAATAATGCACCTATCATTCGAGACCTAAGATCCACCATTTGAACTGATTGAAAATTGGATTTTGAAATCGAGAGGTTGATCTCCCGGTGTGGTCGCTAATTGTTTTATGGTGAATAAAAATTTACTGCAAAAGAGTACTTTTAGTAGGTTCGAGAGATCAAAATTAAATAGGACGAGCCTAAACGAAGAAATGGTCGTTCACGTCCTGTTTCGGTCACAAAGGTGGAGATGATGGGTTGATCTTAAGGGAGGTGTTTGGTGTTCCTGGTGTCTTCAACGACCGTGTTACCAGGAAGAGGTGTAGTGGTGGCGTTAGTAGTGACGTTGGTGTAAGGAAGGTCAGTAGTGACAGGGGTGGTTTCAGAGCCGCCACTACCAGTATTACCAGAACTGGCTTTATAAGATGTAACCGCTACAAACCTAAGATCCACCATTTTAATTGATTGAAAATTATCTTTTGAAATCAAGAGGTTGATCTCCCACTTTGGTCGCCAATTGTTTGATGGTGAAAAAATGTACTACAAAAGAGTACTTTTAGTAGGTTCGAGAGATCAAAAAATCGAACAGGACGAGCCTAAACAAAGAAATGGCCATTCACGTCCTGTTTCGGTCACAAAGGTGGAGATGATGGGCTTATCTTAGGGGAGAGAAGCAAAGAAGATTGAGAAATCACTATGTGATTGAAAGTGTGTATTTTTAAGAACGAATTATCTCTAGGATAGATCAATGATTCTGTCTTAATCCTTGTCCAATAGATAAGGCCATCTATTTATACTTATGTAGGAAACACACTGATTTCTCGTAAGTTCTGGAAGTTATGAAGAGGTGGAGAAGTGGCGGTTGTGGAGATTATAGTGGGTCTTGTCTGAAAAATAAGGATGACTTGTATGACCACTACTCCTCGTCCTCTCAACTGCTCTGTAACCGTCCCACTACTTGTTATCTTCTTGTTCGTAGATGTGGTTCCACAATACATGATGTTATAGACCGTCAGACCACTATCCCAATAAGAATCCCCCATGTGTTGTATCTGATATCTCGTAGAGAAATAATGAAGTCGTGGAGAAGTGACGGTTGTGGAGATTGTAGAGGGTCTTATCTAAAAAATAAGGATGACATGTATGAACTGTATGACCACTACTCCTCGTCCTCTCAACTGCTCTATAACCGTCACACTACTTGTTATCTTCTTGTTCGTAGATGTGTTTCCACAATGCACGCTGTTGTATACCGCCAGACCACTACCCCTATGAGAATCCCCCCAAGTGTTGTATTTGATATCTCGTAGAGAAATACTAGAGTCGTGGACTACCACTATTTTGGTTAAGTCAAGTCAGTGACTTGTCGAATTAGTGAGGCAAGTCGCTCATTTCACAAAATTGATAATTAGAATGATCAGTGTCAAGTCTAGTGAAAAAAAGTTTAATAGCATGTACTAGATTAAAAGTAACATAGCATAAATATGGAAGTGCTCATAGTCGAGATTTATCATTGGAAGAGTGTTGTTCTCATGAGAAATAACACGTCCTTGAGGGACGGTGTTGTGAGGAGGACGCGTCTTCAAGGACACTTGGTAGAAGGTTGGCGCTGGCCAGGGTCAGTTCCAAGGACTCGTCCTTGAGGATGCTCTGTGGAAGGCTGGCGCTGGCCTAGAGACGCTTTATAGAAGGATGGCGCTATCCTAGGATGCATCATGGAATGCTCCGCAGAAGGCTTGTGCTGGCCTAGAATGCGCCCCTGGGATGCTCCATAAAAGGCTGGTGCTAGCCTAGAATTTGTCCCTCGGACGCTATGTAGAAAGCTGGCGCTGGCCAAGGCCAGTGCATGACGCATCCCTGGGGACAATCCTTAGAAGGATGGCGCTGGCCTAAGCTAGCAGATGACGCATCCTTGGGGACGCTCCGTAGAAAGTTGTCGTTGGCCTAGAGAAGGGCTGGCGTTGGCCTAACTAGAGTTGGTGATGCGTCCCCGAGGGAAGATATATTAAAGTGATTCGCCCTCATGGAGTGGTACTAGGGATGTGGTGCGTCTAGAAGGGATGATGCGTAAACAGTGACGCGCCTTCGAGAAACGATGTTAGAATAAGATGTACCCTTGAGGGAAGGACATCAAATTATGATTTGTTCTTTTCGAACAAGGCATTAATCTAGAATGCATCTTCGAGGATCAAGCATCAACTATTCCCAAAGTAAATCGATGTTATTTAAATATTGATGCGCATTCGAGACAAGTTCAAGAGATTCAGCCATGGAAGTTATGCGACTTGAGACTGGTTCGATATGGCATAAATATTGTATATATTAGAGAAACTACATGATCAATATTAAACACCTGTAGTTATTTGTAGAGACTATACTCTTAATTCTCTTGCATAATGAATGTAGAAATACAATATTTCATATTTTAAGAGGTTGTGCTAGGGCAACGACGCTTCCTCATATTTTAATATAAAGCCATAAATATGCGCAAATATTTTATGTTTCTGTTGCTGGGCAGAGGGAAATTTTACGATTCAAGCCCTTGTCAAAAATCCACCATCCACATCGTCACATTCCCGTGTGTAATTATTCTCATCTTTATTCCATATTGCATACATGAGCGACCTATCTCTATGGTGATGTAGATGGTGGTAAGAATGGGTTTCAAACTCTCGAACTTGTGAAGATTGATTTTAGATTCAAAAACTAATTTTAAACTAGAAAATATAAACAAAATATGAAAATAATATTCACAAATATTGAGCTTATGGATTTCACCATTAACCACTTTTAATTGATTCCAAAAATAATAATTCTAAACAATTCTAGCTCAAATAAGTAACTCTAATTTTTGCTAAAGGTAGATTTTTAAAATATCAATTGTAAATCACAAGCTTGGATCATCAAAAGCTCTAGGTCCCAGCATAAACCATCAAATAAAATCACAATCAATTAAGAAAAATTATAATTTCAATTAAAAATTAATGCAAAAGTCATAAAAGAATTATTAAAAGTTACCAATTAATCATGGAAAAATGGCTTTCTCCTTTCCTCAGTGAATGGCATTTAGGCCATCTTGCTCAAAACACCCTCAAAAGATTGGTACATAGCTCAAAAAGTTTTTGAAAGATGAAAAGAAGCTAAAGTAATGTAACAGGGAATCGACAACGTTTTATGGACGTTACAGATTAACTGTTGCAATAGAGCTTGAAGATAAATATTGCAAAGTTGAAGATAAACGTTGCAAACAGTTGAAGAAACAGCAGCAGAGAAGATTTTTCAGGATTTGTTTTCTTGTGTTTCTGGCCTCTACCAGCCCCCCTAATTGATCCCACTCATCTCCTATTTATACAACAACTCTCAATCTCTTCCTGAATCCTTCCATTTAATTAAATATCTTCTCGGAAGATCGAGATGAATCTTGATTATATTCTCGTCCATTATTTCTTATTCTCGATTCTGATTTTTCTTCTCTTTTAAGACAAATCTCGATGGTTCTGTCTTGATTTCATAGCTTTATCTATAGAAAAAAATAGTTAAAACTAGCAACTTAAATTCTGTTTCACGTGAAAGTAGCTTTTCTCCCTGATTTTTCTTTTCGAGATAATATGCCTTGATTTTGTTTGGATTTCATGTGTGAAACTTGTGGACACGTCTTATATTAAAGGCAAAAAGATATTCTTGTTCTAAATTACCGAAAATCTCATTTAAAACTTTCACAGTTTGAGAAGAAACATTGTCGCCAAAATTCTATTTTGAAATTCAAAGGAGTGGGTGCCTTTAATAATTTTGGGTGCCTTTAACACTTTTTAAGCCTATTTTTCTACAAAAGTTTCTTCAAAAATACCTACAAACATAATAAAAAGATAATATTAATACAAAGGCTGAGTAATAGTAATATAAATATGAGACTTAATAAGACACATAAATATGTCTATCAAATACCCCTAAACTTGTTATTTGCTAGTCCTCGAGCAAATCTAATCTAGAAAATAAATCCTAACTCACTTTCGCAGGCATCGTGATTGCACTTAGCGTATGCAATAAACCTTTAAACTCCTAGGTGTCCTTAGTGGACGAGTTTTGTCTCGTGAGGGTTTACAAGAGTCATACCCACAAAACCTTTACTCAAAACCCTGGCTACCTGTGAACGATTGAGGGTAAACACTAAACAAGTTATTTAGTTGGCATACTAAATTCTTCGGCTATGGGAATCATTACCCTTTATGAGTCCAATTGATGTACTCAAGTTTGCATATAAGCATACTAAAATTTATATATAAGAAAACAAAGCTCTACATAGATAGTCGTTCAACCACGATACTCAGAATCTATCAAAGTTCAATCACATGAAAAGATTTAGAAGATGGATATAGACAAAATGAAGTTTGCGCGTGTTGACTAAGGTGAACGGTGTTTCCCATATCTGTATGAAGGTTAGTGCCAGGATGAATCCTAATGGATTGAGATATGCTCCCACTAGTCTTACTCCTTATAATAATATCGACTTAGTTGGTATATACACGGGCCCCAACGATCGACTTATTGAAAATAAAATAATTATTTATTTATTTTTTCAATTTGTTTTTCATTTTTTTTCATTTTTTTTTCATTGTTGGTCTGAATAGTAGTCTAAATAAAATAATAAGGGGGTTTGATCTCAAACACTCTACTTCATCTTGGCGGTGATAACAATTCGATACTGGTGCCCCACCAAATCACTTAGAGAAACACAAAAAATTACAAAAATAAAAACAGAAGGTGATATGGTCGAGATAGACTCCGAGATATCGTGACAACTATCATGTTATTTCTAACACCTGAGCTAGGTATCCTTTTATGAATATACCATTTATCTTCCACAAATTCCTATAGAAAAAGAGCTAATTTTCCATCTATCTAGAATGATTAGTGTCATCCTGAATTGTTCACAAGTTTCTAGACTTTGGAGTTTCATATTTCACTAAAAGTTTCTCCTTTACCCCCAAACTTAAATCTAACATTGTCCTCAATGTTCTAAAGATGAATTATTAAAAGCATGAACAAGGAGAAACTGTTACCAATCGAAGGAAATAAGTTAAGGAAAGATATTACCGTGTCGCATGAGCATGGGTTACCTCCCAAGAAGTGCTAAATTTAAAGTCTTCAACCAGACTAAGAAAGAATTAGTCACCTCATAAAATCATATAACAATAGTCGGAACAACTATGGGTCATCTGAATAAAATAATGCTATCAAAAATAGAAGGAAACTGCAGCAGGCCTAGAAAGTGAGAAAACAGAGTACAACCTTATCCCTATCTACTGTCTTGTTTAAGACAACTACATCTAGTTGAGGTTCAGGTTTGAGCTCTATGAAAGGGTCTAGATAAATCATTTTAGGCTGAATTTCCTCATAGGAAGGATCCAGAGGATCAGGTTGCAGAGTCTGGAAAAGATCAACTAATAAATTTAAGGCACAAAATAATAACCTGAATAATTGTGGATCCTCAAAGTCAATCAGATTTGACCCATACAGTTGATTACTATGAAAATGATGGTCATTCTTAAGCAAATGTGTCGATTCTAATCTCCTTAAGTAATTAGGCTTAGTCTCAAAACTTAATAATTGACACATTTAAGATTCAAGCGTTCCCACATACGGAAGAAAATATTTTGGTGGAAAACAAAGTCAATCTTGGTATTATTTCCTAGGTAAACCACTGATAGACACATTTTAGTGTCTAAATTGCACCTTAATTTCTAGTGAGTTAGTATTCGATTGTGTGTCTATTACGTGTTTTTATGCTTTTGTAGGTACATTAGAAGAATAAAGATTTGTGGAAAAATTGGCTCAAAAAGTGTTCAAAGCACCCGGGAAAATGGATCAAGGCACCCACACTTTGGATTGGGGCACCCTTGGATCGGGATGGGCTGGATCGGACCAACTCAGCGGGTCAACTCAGCCCAGTCAACTCGGTCAAAGCCAGTTGACCGAGTCAAACCCAGTTGACCAGGTCAAAGCTTCATCGCAAACAGAAACTTCTCTGGCTCAAATCAAATCGCAAAATTCATGGGATTTCAGCCAAATTGATAGCTACCCAAGTTAATTAAAGGTCCGTATAACCTATTAGAAGCATCAGAGCCGAGTAATTTGGGCCATAGAATCATGTATTTGGCCGGAAAAGAGTTGTTGTTCCTGTTTGGATAGAAACAGGATTTACACGGTGATTAACCGAATTATACTGGGATTGGGATGTTCCAGAGAGTTCCTAAGTACTATATAAAGAGTTTACAAGCTTCAGAAAGGAAGGGAGAAGCCTAGGGAGCGATTCAGAAGAAATCCGGTGAAGTTCCGGTGCCGCCGGTCACCTGCTGGTGCTCCGGCCGGCGTGTTCTTCATCCACCATCACCGAAGAAGACGACTCAGTAACATTTATAAGTGTTGCTGTTCCACTCTTGCAGCTCTGCTCCTGTTGCGTTAAGTTTTAAACGTTCTGTTGCTTAAAGCTCTTTGTAACAGCTGAACCCTGTTCTGTGACACTTATATACGTATCTGTTCAGCTGTTGCACTATTCTTTAACCTTGTAATCAATATTTTGAGCAATGAAATCAACTTTTGAGCAAGTTTTCTTCACCATGGGGTAAGTTTATTTACTGGGATGATGGATAAGGTATTTTTCTCAATTTTATGTGATTTAATTATTTTCTAATAATTATTTATAATTCTTTTATTATTATTTGCATGGATTTAAATTAGAAAAAAATGGTTTTTATTAAATAGTTGTGTTCTCTTTTGATGGGTCATGCTTAGTTAATTACTCTTGATGTCTCATGCTTAGGATTTACAATTATTCTTTTAGGAAACATATTTTTGGCAAACTTGAATTAAATTGTTAAAAAGAATTACATGATTAATCACATGAATTGTTAGAAATAACTGAATCTTGATTCCTGGTTTTTCCCATATTTTCTAAAAGTCATCTCTAGTGTATTTTCCTGATTTTTATTAGTTTAGGTTAAGTCCAATATTTTCTAAAATCATTACCTTCACAAGTTCGAGAATCGAACCTCTTTTTACCACTATATAAAATCACATCAACCACATCGACCAGATGATGGGTTTCTAACAACTGAACTTCTTTCTGGACATCAACAGGCTTAGGGAATCTAGTTTGAAGATGATCTCGAAAAATGGTAAAGGTGCAAATGTCAATCCCCAAGTGAGGGACCTTTCTAAGAGTCAAAGGTAAAGCACAGGGAGAATGATAATCACCCCCAAACTTAGAGTTTTCAGTGTCTCTAGATAGACTAATCAAAATTTTCTAATTTTTAGATCGTCAGATTCCTGAAAATGGCCAATTGCTTTTTCTAGGTTATAATCAGGTGGTGCATCCTACACTCATATTTAAAATATCTACGAGTCTATCTTTGTTATTTAAGACTATTGTTTCTAAATCGCTGGACTCTAAAACAGTATTCTCAGGATAAACCCGTTCCTCTAAACCATTATCGGCTTCAAAACAAAAAAAATTCTACATCATCTAAAACAGTGGTATCTCTAGTCAAATCCTCTTCCTTTTGAATATGTGAATAATCATTAAAATTATTTGGATTTGAACTAAAAATAACACTATGATCATAAAGCACAGTTAGAGTGACAATTTCTTGATCACTCTGCCTGTATATTTGAAATTCTTCATCAATACTATCTTCAACATCATAATAATATGAGGATGTTTGAACCTCGTCTAAATAAGTAGTGTACCAATTTATATCCTCATCCTCTTGAATAGGTGAATAATTATCAAGGGTAGCACTATATTTGCAAATAAGATCATTTTGAGCAAGACTTTCATTCACACTTAATACGAACCTATTTGTATTCTCAGTCAACTCCTTGAGGGAATCCTCTAGAAAAACCAATGGATCATAAGGAGTACTAGATCGCTCGTGTGATTCTTCTAGAGAAAGAGTTGGACTACTATTTGTTCCTCTCACACTTAATTCAAACCTTTTTGTATTCTCAGTTAACTCTTTGAGGGAATTCTCTAGAAAATCAAATGGATCATAAGGAGTACTAAATCGCATCTGCTTTAGGGCATCTCTCAAATACAAAGAACTCGAATTTTGCTCATTTTCATGTCCATGTGACGGGTGTGTATATGAATAGTAATTAGGATCACCCTGGTATGAGCAATAACCTCCAAAAGTTTGATGGTGGTCCCGACTACTATCCACACCATGTTGATAGTACAAATAATGTCTATTTTGAAATTCAGTCGGATATTCATTGTATTGGTCCTCATAATACCAATTCGACATTTTCTGACAAAAAATTCCTAATATATTTACAAAAAACCTAAGAAAATCCTAACAGGAAGGGGTTCTAAACATACACAAACAAGGCCGACTCAAACAAATCAAACATGATGAATCTAGCAAACAAAAAGATTAAGGGGCACTCATTAGGAATTACTAAAGGCAGCCGCGCATTCACTCAGGGCAGCCAACTCATTTAATCCTTATGGAGACCCTGTATCTAAATAGTGGGCTTCTAAAACCTTTTACAACCTAAATCTAGGCTTCAAACTGTGTGCAGGGACGGACGACAATTACGATATTGTCTCGGCCCCTCGGGTTCGCACACTATTAAAAAGGTTATTAGTGGCCCGAGTCGACTTCAACGGTTCGTCGCCCGTCTAGAACGGGAGGTAAATTTCGATCAACCCACGAATCTCCTGTCAGTGGGTTTTCTGGACGCCTTTGTATGCATATATGCTGAGGACTGAATACGGAACTTAATTTCTGCATAGTAAAGGGCAAGGCCTGGCCATACAAGATAAGGTTTCGGATTTCATCACCGTCTCCTTCTTGCCCGCCTTAGGAAAACGAAACCTACACGAACCTAAGCTTAAAATATTGACTAGAAAGAGACCGATAAGGTAACGAGCTTATAGGAAAATCGGTTGGAAGGACTGTATTGGTTTCCTTATTAGCTTAACTCAAAAAGCAGGAAGATTAGATTAAAGTTGATTAGAGCCGCCCTGTAACCCAGGGAAGCGTTGCCAAAGAGACAGGGGTATCAAAGCTCCATTGAGCTTCTCCTGTTTCTCTTCAACTTGATTTAACTCGGATTGCTCGGAGAGATTCGCTAAAATTGTAACCAGTTGCCTTCTGAAAGAATAGAAGCTGGTCTAGAAACAATCTAAGTGGAACCATCATGCTTGTTGTTTGCTAGATTTAGGTTTGATTTGGTTGAGTCAGGGCACGATTGTGTTTGATAAATTTCTTGTTAGGGTTTTAATTTTTGCATACCAAGAACGCCCTTAAGGCAAACTTGGGATAGACCGTGTCAGCAATGACAACTCTGAAGGATTTGTGGAATCCAACCAGGACCTTACGTCCATCTTGCATCAAGTTAGCCGCTACTGAAGCGAGCTACGAACTGAAACCCAAAATCATCCAGATGCTTCCATTATTCTTAGGAAAAGAGAACGAGAATCCCTATTTTCATGTTAGGGAGTTCGAGGAAATATGTAGCACAATCAGGATTAGAGACTTGAATGACGAGTCTATTAAACTTAGACTATTTCCCTTTTCACTAAGAGATAGAGCCAAGTCATGGTGGTATAGCTTGGCCCCTCAGTCGATTGAGACCTATGCCCAACTTACTTCATGTTTTATTCAGAAATTCTTCCCTAAGAACAGAATATCCTCAATTAGGCAGAAAATTTTCACGTTTTCTCAGCAAGAGGGAGAGTCTCTCTATCTTTATGTAGAAAGGTTCAACGACTTAGTGTCCCAATGCCCAGACCACGGTTTAGATGAGTTAAGTCTAGTTCAGATTCTCTATGAGGGTTTGGATTATGCGACTGTAACCTTGGTTGAGTCCTTGTCAATCAGAGAAGTTGACAGTAAGACTCCTGCTGAGGCGATGCAATTTCTGAGTGACATCGCCGAGAAAACACATCAGTGGGAGAGCAATAGAAATCCCAACCCATTAGAATCCTTATCTAGAAGGCTAGAACTGGTCGAAATGAATCAAACTAGTAGTTTAGAGCCCCAACCCAATCCAGGAGGTGTCAATGAAATGGCGACGGGTGAGAAATCATCAAGTCACGTGAATGCAGTCACAACCCTCAGGAATGGTAAATTGGTGGACAACGGGGTAACTGGGCCTGATAGTGGACATACTGTAGTTCACCCTGACCCAATAGCCGAAGAGACTGATAAAGTCTCTGATGAGCCTGAGGAAACCCCTCGGGCCACCGATTTTATGCCTAAAACCCCTTATCCAAGGTTGTTAGCACCTACTAGGAAGGACTCCAGCTTAGAAACTGTCAATATGATAGAGACCCTAGTTCAAGAGACATTACCAAACACTTTGATAGAAGACCCATTAGAGAAATGTCGAGCCCACTTTGGATTAGATTTTCATGAGTTGGACTTTAAGCATGATCCACCAGATACCCTGATAAGTAGTGAGTTAGGCCCATCAGAAGAGGAATCCAAACCGTCTAGTGAGATGGAGCTTAAGCCCAACCCATTAGAAGATCAATTAGAAAAATGCCTAACCAACTACAGATTTAATGGCGATAATGATAGGGTTAGTGATGAGGTGCATACTTTGTTAGGCTTTGCACCACCGGATTGTAATTTAGAAGAAGCAGTTGACTATTTCCGAGAATCTGACGATCCGGAAATGAGGGAAATTGTTATTAGTCTATCTAGAGACACTGAAAACTCTAAGTTTGGGGGTGACTATCATTCTCCATGTGCTATATCATTAACTCTTAAGAAGGTCCCTAGCTTGGGACCTGACATAGGCACGGCTGCAATTTTACGAGATCATCCTCCAGTTAGATTTACCAATCCTCAGTTGCCAGAAACCCATCCTCTGGTCGATGTGGTTTACCTAGATAGGGATCAAGGTGTACTCAGATCGTTTATCCTCTTAGCTTGCTGCAGTTTACTTCTACCATGGGGCACACTATTTGATTCAGATGACCCACAGTTGTTTCGATTATTGTTATATGATTTAAGGGGGTGACTAATTCTTTTCTAGTCTGGCTGAAGACTTTAAACTTAGCACTTCTTGGGAGGTAACCCATGCTCAGGCATTCAGGTACTATCTTTCTGACTCCCTTACTTTTACTCTTTTGGTATTGTTCTATACTTAGAAACATTGAGGACACTGTTTAATTTAAGTTTGGGGGTATTGGGAGACTTTTTAAGATTAATAAGATTTGGAATTTAGAAGCATGTGAACAATTCAGGGTGACACTAACCACTCTAGGTAGATAGAAACTTAGCCATTTTGCTATAAGGATTGGTGTGCCCAGCTAGATGGTCTATTCATAAAGGAGACAGAGTTCAGGTGTTAGAAATAACATGATAGTTGTCACCACCATATCACGTTCTGTTTTATTATTTGCAATTTCGTGTTTCTCTGAGAGTATTGGTGGGTCCTAGCATCGACGTGTTAATTAGCGCTGGAATGACATTTAGTGTGTTGAGATCATGCCCCAGTTTGAATAATATGTTATTGTTTTAGAGTTATGTGTGTGGTCCCCCTGTCTCCGTCGCCTAAGCAAGCGTGGAACGCAGGATCCATGGGATTACACATGTACTAGGTAAAAAAAAAAAAAAAAAAAAAAGGAAAAAAAAGGAGTGTCTTCTGTCTGCCGTGGATGTAATAGTCAATGAGTTAGAAAAGATTATTTAAAAGGTGATTTTGTGTCTGAGTTAAACAAGGAAGAAGTGATTAGACTTGAATATGCTTTTGGAGCCAGAAACAAGGAAGAAGAGTTATTTGTTGTCGATAAATTGTATGCTGCCATGGGTCCTGTTATTGCAGGAAAATTTGTTGTTGAATGTGTGATTGAATGGTTTACGTTGAATGATGATATCCTATAGAGAAAGAGATGCAATGAATTTAGGAATCAGCAAAAAATTTATATTAGTATCACCAGTTGAAGGACACTCTAAGTGTTTGACGAAATTTCCGAACCTATATCATTATAGTTCCACCAGGGCCAAAGGGTTTGAAGAAATTCAAAAAGTTGTACATGACACGAAACATGGGTATAAATTAGTCTAGTTTTCTGATTTATGTTGTACCGGAAAATCAGTATTAATCTGTTGTTGTCATTGTTGATTTTGAGTGTTGCGTTGGATTGCGATTTGGATAAGAGTTCACAACAAGAATTCAGTGAAGAAAGGTGGATATTGTCGTTGATTATCATGATGAATGGTGTAGCTTGAGAAATGGCTTAGAATTTGAACAAGATTAGGATACTTGGGGTTATCCGATTCGATTTTGAAGAAAGAATAAAATCTATAACAGAGATCAAAGGCTGCAGAAAAAGCCTAACCCCTCATCTTTGCGATCTAATCTACACAACATAGAAGAGCTTTTTCGCATCTTCAATCCTTCACTACCAGTTACATCTCCAACTTTCACATCCATATACATCACCATCTACCTGCATACCAACAACAACGATTCAGCATCAACTTCTCATTCATAAACCACCACTCCATTTTGCGACAACACCACCAACAACAATTCAGCATCAACTTCTCATTCATAAACCACCACTCCATCTTGCAACAACACCAACAACTTGAGAAGTTTGTACCTTGTTTATAACCAAAAAATCTTATTTGCATACTACCATACCACCAAGTCCTTCATTACACATCAGACTACCAAGAAACCATATCAACATCAAGTGAAATCCATGACCAGTCGCAACTCCATCCATAATAGTTCGTATCCAAGCCATCAGCACCTCGAACCCAGTAGTAACACAAAATCCTACTACCCAAGATATGTAAATCTACTACTCAAATATGAATATAAATACTAACGAGGTAAACATATAAGTAAAGATGTGAAATATAAATGACACACATAGATTATACGTGGTTCGGTTGTTAATGACCAACTCTTCATGAAGCCTAGATTCCTCTCTGGCATTGATCGCGAATGTGAGATCAAGAGCATGTTCATGTACCTCCTTCAGGTGATTTATGGGCATGCCTCGTACAAGCTTTGTGGCCTTACCTAAGGAACTATTAATCTTAGACAAAACTTTCTGAGGAGGAGTCACCTTCACCTTTTTACTTTTATGGCATGTTTTCTTACTTGAAGAATCAGAATCATGATTTCTATCAGAAGCTAAGCAACAAAACGAAGGTTACAATATCGACAAGCAAAGGAACACATATGAAGAAAAGATAATGACCAAAAGCTTTAACTTGCCAGATTAAGCTTACTAGTATTGTTGCTGCTGCGTTTGAAGATCACTCCGCCTCAAAAGAACAATAACGAGACTAGGGTTTGTTAAAGAAGAGGAAAGTGAGTCTATCAGTATTATTAAGATATATATGCGTCAAAACATGCATATGATATGTGAAAAAAATTGGGAAACCCTAGTTTTACTTGAAAATCAATACTTCTCGCTGGGCACGTACCTGGGGATTCAACCAAGCTGACTTGTTCCTCTCTTTGGGATGAAGAAGCCCCGTTTGTAAGAAAAACCTAGTGCCACGAGTTGAAAGGGAAGAGTACATGCATATGTAAGCACTAATGGTGGATTTCCTTAATGGTTCAAAAAAACGCCAAACACCAACAATATTCCTTCTCTGCTCATGGGCAAGCATTCCTGACAAGAACGCGGACATTTATTAACCCCAACTAGGGTTAATGCTAAGGGGCATACATCTCAGTACTCTGAAAAAGAAGCTAAGTACATCTTTTTATACCTTTAAAATTTTAACTATACATATATAATTGCCATAAACATATTGTCACCATCTAGTGCGTACTATGCAACATTAGTGTTCTTACTAAGCAAGGACTTAATGTAGATGGTGAGTTTTTGAAAAGGGCTAGAATTGTAAAATTTACCTCAGCTAGCAGCAAAAGCATATAATTATCCGCGCATATTTGTAGTTTGTATCAAGATATGAACTAATATATTTCCACTTATATTCCGCAAGAGAATTAAGGGTATAGTCTCTATAAATAACTACATGCATTCTTATACTGGTCCCATAGTATCTCTAAATTTTACAATATTTATGCCATATCGAACCAGTCTCAAGTCGTATAAATTCCACATCTGAATTCATTCAACTTGTCTCGAATGAACGTCGATGTTCCAATAATATCTATCTATTCTGGGAATAACTAATGTTTTATCTTTGAAGACGCATTCTAACATAATACTCTGTTCTCAAAGAACACATCATGATTCGACGTTTTGTCCTTAAATACATGCCACTCTAGCATTATACTCAAGGATGCATCTTGAATTATGCGTCGTTCCTTTTGGACGCGCCACAATCAAAGAACAATGCCTTCAAAGATGCTTCACAAATAGCGCAGCCTAGCTCAAGCAAGATTTGGCCAGCGCAAGCTTTATTCAATGGGCGTCCCTAGGGAAACATCATTTTCTTTAGCGCTGGCCTAAGCCAGCCGCCAACTCCATTTGGATGCGTCCTTAGGGACGCGTTACTAACTCTTGGCGCTAGCGCCAACCTTCCAAGACGCGTCCCTAGGGACACACCACTACTTCAGCGCTGGCCTAATGCCATCACAAACCCTATATGATTATTTTTCAAGCCTTCTTGACTGAGTTCTCGAGTGCACCACGACTGGTCCTTGGGAACTTTTGCATAATCTTGGTTCTAAACACTTCCAAATTTATGTCCTGTCATTTCTGAGTTGATACCTTGCCATTAAATTTACGCCATGTTACTCCTAAACTAGTACATGACCATTAAACTTACCAGACTCGACACCGATCAGTTTAATTATCAATTTAGTGAGTTTCTCAACTTGCCTCACTGACTTAGCAAGTTATTGACTTCACCTAATCAAAATATTGGTGGTCCATGACTCCACTCTTTCTACAAGATAACAAAAACAACACATGGTGGGATTCTCATTGGGGTATTAGTCTAGTGGTCTACGACGTCGTGCGTTGTGGCAACAAATCCACTAACAAGAAGGTAACAAGTAGTGGGACGGTTTCAGAGAAGTTGAGAGGACGAGGAGTAGTGGTCAGATGACAACGATTTGATTCCCGTCGGTCGTTCTCATTTAGAAAATTTACACTTCCAAAATTTCTCTGAACTATACAAGGACACTAAGCGATTGGAAACAACTACTCCTGCCTTACTGAAAAAAAAAAGCCAGTTAGAGAACAGACTCATCGGGATACCTGTGGGAGAAGACGACTGGTCAATAAGTATCTAACCATTGATAAGTTTTGTCAGAAACGAAGGAGTCAAGAGGAAAGCTTCATCTTAAAAAGTGTCACAAACCAAGTGCTTCCCGTCAACTCCAGCTTCAGCCCTCTCACCAGCCCAAGGATCGGCCCCATCCTAGAGTCCAGCTAAAACTCTGCGGCAGCAACAACCACAACAACAACAGAAACAAGTTGTAAATCCAAATATAATGTTTCCAGACTTTCCCTTTCCCATGGAAGAGGTCCTTAAATTATTGGAAGTCTGGATACAAGATGGCGCCATCCAGTTACTATATGTGCAACGACCACCAACGACCCAGGAAATGTCAGATCTAAAGTACTGTTATTTCCACTAGTCCGTCAATCATCTAACCGGTGAATGCAATGGCTTGAAACGTATCTTCAAAGAAAAGATAAAATCAGGTGAACTACATTTGGGAACTGAAGATGTTCACAAGAATCCTCTTCCTGTCAGAAGATTCACTTTTTATGGAGAATCTATCAAGCGAACAGTCTAATCTCTGATGGATCAAATGTGCCAACTTCTCTACCTATCAAAGACATAGCGCAAAGATATCTTCACTGCTCTCAATCGTGTCGTATCAGGTAAACGCTTATCTCTTTGTGAAGATACTCATGTTCAAGTCAAGTCTCCTTTGGAGGACATGGTCGACAAGGATAATGAAAGACGTGGCTGGGGACTCCTCACCAATTCTCACCTCAAAGATGTTAAGTTTGGGAAACATTAATCGATGATGGATGTCAATTTTAAGGATTAAGGATTCTAAAGGAAAATCAAAAAATGCTTATGGATACGTCGCTCTTGAAATAAAGATGTGTGTGTTCATGCAATGCAATATTCTACATTGTTAGGGGGATAAAACTACAATATGATTCTCGGGCGCCCATGGATTCACACCAACAAGATAAGTTCCTTATTATCGTCAAAGCTTGGGAATGCAGTGAAGACTTTAGAACTCAACCAAGTTCTATTCAACATATCTCTTTGCAACCAGTTATCTCACGCCCCATCAAGGCTTGGAGACTC
This sequence comes from Papaver californicum, assembly GCA_023531435.1. NCBI lineage: Eukaryota > Viridiplantae > Streptophyta > Magnoliopsida > Ranunculales > Papaveraceae > Papaver > Papaver californicum. The sequence goes on from JAJJMC010029152.1 coordinate 2,954,498, forward strand.
GATCCAAAGATCAACCGCACCATGACCAGGTGATACGAATGGGAAACTGATCCATTTCAATATTTTATCAAGTGGATAGAGTTGTCTCTGCTGAGAATAAGAATACTAGTAGATTATTCATGAGTCAGTTGGTCCCTAACCATGAGAAGGAGTTTCATGGACAATTTCTAATTATCCCAAGGAAAGGTAATATAGATGAAACATCATACTCTAGTCTTTTTAAAATTGGAGACACAGTCCTAAAAATTACTAAAGATGCATGGCACTCTGCTTCAGTCTCTCCAGGTACTGAAAAAAATCCTTATGTAATCAATTAAACTATATTAGGTGGTTATTACAAGCTCTTCAGCAATGACAAGATAGAAGGGGTAGTGATACATGGAAAGTGGCTCAAGGATTGCAATGCTTAAATACTCTATCATCACTTTTCAATATTTCCCTATTTTCATTAAATATTTGTAATTCCTCCAAAAAATGATTGCAATGCTTCTGCATACATACTTATGTTTTCAGGATTATCAATTAAATAAAATATCATTATCTTACAAAAGAAAATTTCTTGCAAACCACTTGTCAAAACTTACCTACTCTAAATCCCAAAAGAAACCATAAAATATTTTGTAACATATAAAAGTCCAAATTAGAAATTATCTAAAAGAAGTCTTTGAAGACTGTTTTAGTTCCTTCAGAATGTGCCTTCTCCGCTTTCCCAAGAACTTTTGTTGCAAGCTTCAACTCTTGAGATAGCCTTTCAACCACTTTTATAGCTTTCGAAACCGCATCCAAAACAGATAATGCACCTACTTTATCAAGATGTTGTCGTATAGCCTCCAGATGACGATGAAGCCATGTAATGTCAAGTCCGGAATTCTTAGCTTCCTCCAAATCTTCGTCCCATTCTTTAAGCATAATTTCACAGACATTCCTGGGAAGATAGGTCATTAAACTGTATGGTTGGCAGCAAGCTAGACATATCCCTCTCCAAAACACGATAATTTTAGAATTACCCATAAAGAATTCGCCGAACTTATTCCATATCTTGGTATATAGCTCAGCATAGGGCGGATGAATTAGTGAAGCCTATAAAACATACATATCCAGGGCTAATCCTATCAAAATGAAATTCAAACCTAACCCCCGTGTTAAGGTGTTTAATCAGTGCATTCTCCATTGTACCTTTATTATGCCTATCAACATCGTTTGAAGAATCATACTTATCAAGTGCACTCGAAGCTTTCTCACGTTTTTCATCCGTGAGGATGGTACTATGATAAGTGCATAATTCACATGTTTTTAGTGTCAAATCTATAATAATTTTAGCTATAATTCTTGCATATTAATTTTTATTACGTTTGTTTCTATCTTATGTCTTATATTAGGTGAATCATCTGAATCAATGAAAATGGTGCTAAAGAGAGCTAAGAAGATGAAAGGAGTTCATTCTGGCATGAAAAGGAGATGTAAAAGGATGGAAATGTAAATTTGAAACAATATTTTCAGGAAGATTTACGGTTGGGAAAGTATCCCAAAAGCCAACCGCAAAAGAAGTTAATTTTGAGCAAGAAATTCCAGGAAAATTTACAGTTGGATTTAGACTATCAAAGCCAACCGAAAATTATTTGAAATGATATGAATATTTTTTCATTTCCATCTTGTACATAATTGAAAGACGAAGCGAACCCAAAAAGAATGAGGTCAATCGGACATCGTATGAGGGAGTTATGACCAAAACGGTGAAATACAAAAAATGTGTCCATGAATAATTACGGTTGGAATTATTGGACTCGAATCCAAGCGTAACAGGGGTAGTTTAGCACGTGTGTGGGATTCTAAAACACAGAAAACACGGTCCCGGAAGGATTCAAAACCTAGATTTAGTGGATACTATATAAGGAGATATCCAAGATATTAAGAAGACACCTTTACATTACTTTGCAAGTCTTAGAGGAGATCAACAACACAAGGAGCAAAAGCTAGGGTTTGGAGTGATTTCATCATCGTAACAAATTTTCTTACTCTTATGTATAACATGGATGCTTCTACATCCATGAGTAGCTAAAAACCTTAATTGATTGAGGATGAATTCTAAGTTCTAAACATGATTTGATTTAATATATGATTCTATTTGAGTTCTTCACATGATTATCGTTTGTTTATACTACAAAGAATATCTATGATTGATTGATAGATTGTTTAGGTGGCCAACTAAATAGATTCATTAATTTAATTTATTTCTAGTATTGAATTGTGAGATAAGTAATAGTCCATTGACTCGTACACAAGTAGTAAACACGAGACCTTGCAAAGGGATTCTGTGGAGCAATTGTGTGTATGAACAATACTAGTAAGTGGACCTTGATCAAAGACTCTAACTGCTAGGATTAACCTATAAATTCCTAAAATATAAAGCATTCGAGCAAATTACACACTGAGTGATCTACTACTAGGTGGTTAGGAAGAATAGAATATGGTAGGCGAGAACTTTCGTATCCAGTGATATCAGGAATTTGCGGGATCACACTGATCTAGCTATTATTCTACGGTTGGTGATAATCTATAATTAATAGTGAGTAGATGAATATACTAATTCAATAATTTTTTAGTAACAAAGAAGGATTCCTCGATCATATATCTCTCTATTGCTTACAACCTTACTTTTAATTTCTTTGTTCTCTTCAAAACCTAAAACAAACCCCCCATTATGACACTTTAAACATCTGAAATACCTCGTTCCTTGTGGGAACGAACTTGACTTCCATTATATTATTCTTTAATTGAGTGGAAATAAGATCACAAATTTGATTGCACCCATGACAAGCATCATACTATCAACACTAAGAGCCATGGTAAATTCCATTCCTTTGTTAGCAATCTCATCTCTCAGTTTTGGATCATTTCTCCCCTAAAAGTAGAGAGATTACAAACATAATAGGTCAGAACATCCCACACATAGAAAATTCAAGAATGGACCATAAAATTCATGATACATATCCACTAATAGCATTTACATTAATTACAAAGTGTTTTTGGTAGTAATATATGGTTCAGAGCCATTACAAGACGTTTTTAAAAATCTCGTCAGAGACGTTTCTGCACTGATTCCTCCAAACTCGAAAGAAGTGGATAATTGGTGAAGAATATAAGTATCTGTGATATACCAAAATTTTTGTATAAATTTCTACTACAACATAATAAATAGGCACGTCAGTTAGATAAACGAACTAGGAGTTATAGCTGAAACCGCATGCGATGAACAACTGAAAACTGTCATAATTTTCCTGGATTTCTCCTGAATTTTGCTGTCAAGTCATTTTGACACCCCAGATGGGCTCAAAATAATAAAAAAAAATCCTATTTTGGAGGTATAATTTTTTTTTCTGATCAAGCTATTAGGGTCAACCATCAGAAACCAACATCGTATGAAGATTGTACAACAGTTTTCCAAAGGTTATATTCTTAAAATTTTTTGACGATAAAAATTTATAAAGTTATTCATAAATTCGTGTATGGTTATGTTCATATAGAAACTTGAGAAGCCTACATATTCTATTATGGCCCTTACACGAAGAGAAAAACTTATTAGGGATTCCTCAACCCGTTAGAGGAGTCTAGCTTTATTTCATCTTTTTCATTCACCTCCTCACCAACAATGTCAAAATCAGATCCTTCGTAAAGTTCACCTGTGTGAGATACTTCTTTAAGCTTTTCATCCTCAATTTTATCTTTGTCCTCCATATATATGGCGTTTTTCGAATCCTCGGAAGTATTAGTGTGGTTATCACAAATATTCAGACTCACATGTTGCATAAAAGATATCATCAAATAATGATTACACTCTAGCTTATGAAGAATGTAAAGTCAAAAGAAGCTATAAACAAAATATTCTCCCTTATTGCGGGATTAAATCATGCTTCGAGGAAGAATCACCCGTGGCCTTTTTCTCACAGACTAAGGACTGTCATTAGCAACAAGGGGAGCATTCACTCGATTGCGTACTAAACATACAAACTTTAAGAAGTAAATCAACAGTTAATCGATATGTACACATACCTTTTCAAGTCAAGAAGGTTAAAGAAGAATTTTCACCTGCTCCACTGAGTCATGACCAGCTTACGTTTAACTTCAATGGTATTCTTTATGTTTGGCCGAAGACCAGCATCACTCTTGGAAAGAGCATCATGTACACCAAGGGGGATCCTGATATGAACTCCCTAAAACGATTTCCTTATGTATTCTAGAACTTTACATACATGGCCGATACTCTTGTACTTCTACCAGATAAAGAAAAATAATATTATTTCCTTCAATGTTATGGGCATCCAAAGTTCTCTACAAATCTTCGACATAATGTACTTCAATACGAACGTGGAGAATATCTTGGTCAAAACTCATCTGACGAGCTGTCAGTGAATGTTATACTCCTGTACTGAGTAATTGCTCGAATCAAATGAGAGAATATAACCTGTGAAACAATTATTCATGAATATGTTCTGACCAGTAGAGAAAATATTAATCTTTCCTCTTTGACCATACCAGATAACAATATCAACAACTTCAGAGAAGGTGGTCGGTGGAGTTATATGCTTCCGCTTTGAACCCTAAGGCCTGAAGTTCACCTTAATCTCATAATTAATCAAGTTAACAAGGTTTATAGAGTTAATATAATCCCACTCCAGCGACAAATTTGCTCGTAGTCAATATCTTCATCTGGATATAAGGGTGCAGTATAAGGAGCATACTCTGAAAAATGCTCCCATAACCATATTTGAAGAAACACAGTGTGGATGTAAGAATCAATCTTCATGAAACCGTTAGAGAGTATAAAGAGCCAAGGAATAAACTTCCATCAGCGAGTGCCACAACAAGAATAACCAAAGGCTTTAATCTACTACCTGGGAAGTCTGTGAATACATCTCTAGACAACCATAGTGTCATAAAAACGGATATGCTCAACAAATTACTAATATCCAGACCACCAACACTTTCTTTTTCGTCCTACCAGTAGTCAATCCATCTCACATAATTTAAGCTGACATGATCCGAACTTTGATGAAGTTTTTCTATGTTCTCTGTCAAGATCGCACTTACCCGTTTATCATCAGTAGACCATTCAGTATAAATATTCCCTAAAACTGGGAGTTGCAACAGATTTACCACATCTTCTAGAGTGATTGTCAACTCAACCCATACCGCCAAATGAGTTGGTCCACACTAACGGAAAACAAAAGCAATCAAACGTCTTACATCCTTGTCAACCCTCAGAACTTCATATACTCTCACAACCTGAAATATCAGGGCGTCTTCTAGAACTTTTTTCACTATGGGACTATTTTACATGACTTTACACCATCCTATCCATTTTGGAAGAGGAATCTGGGGTGTATTAAATTCGACGAAAGAAGCTGCTTAATATCCTCTATGCAAACACAATCTAGTGATAACTTCATTAGTAATTCTCTGGGTAAAGATGGACTTGTCGAAGTTTGGAATAAATCGACTTATGAAGCCAGGTGGTAAGTTGATTTCTCCAGTAATGCGCTCAAAGAATCTATCATGAATATGAGGTATATTTTCAAGAGACATTATATCATATCTTTCCTCTCTATTACAGCTAGAGGCTACACCGATGTTACCTTCATATTCACTAGTCATTTATAATGGATTCAAGTTCTCTTATACATCAAAAACAATAGAATTCGACGATACTGATTTCCTCATACTGTATGAAAGGTCAAAACGAGAATCAACACTACTAAAACCCTAACTTACCTGGATTTATGATTTACAAATCGGGAACAACGATCTCGTCATCGACACTTTGTGGTAAAAAAACTATTCTTACAAGGAACAAGTGATGATTATACTTTCAAAAAAAAAACAATAAATATCAGAAGAAGAGTATTTGAACATCGCTTACCTCACGTTAATAAGAACAGGGGTGTTGATGGTGAGTTTTTGACAAGGGAGAAAATCGTAATACTCCCCTTGTAATGCTGCTTTTTGCCTGTAATACAGAAGCGTCAAATTAATATACATTAATTTCTGACAAGCATCAGAATTATGAATACTATTCCTATCCTGCGTTCTGTAAGAAAATCGAGAAAGGATATTCAGCTCTTGGCTAAATTATCCCTGCAGCTCTTTAGCATATATATGCACCAGAGAAATTTCAAAGCTTTATTCAACTAAAACCTCGTTATTTCATGTGCATCCATGCGAACTACTTGTATAAAACAGAACGACTTCTTATACAAAATTGCAAACATTCAGACTAGATGGGATGCCATATTTGAATGAAAACGCTAATTAGATGCTTACCATCTAAATTGTGGAGTCGCATCAAGCATAATTTCAAGTTGCAAACTTCCGCGGATGAATCTCTTGAAGATGGTCTGAATGCACTGCATACAAATTAAGCATAAATGTTAACAATTAAATCTCGCAAGACAGAGAAACCCTAAATAATCCATAGTCATGGTCACAACATTAGCAAAGGACAATACCAATGGAACATATGAAATATACCTGACATCAACCAGTACATACCTTAGCAAGCCATAGTTACGCTCCCAGCACGAACATATCAAACTAACAAAGTCATGCAGGAGCTAATGGAGCCAATAAAAGCATACTAAACCAACAAAAGCCACGCAGAAGCTCTGTCGTGCCGCGCTACGCTACCGCCAGTGCCGCGTCTTATTGCTCCCATCCACATTGCTGCCGCGCCTATGCTTCGCTGTTGCCACACCAATCACCTTCTGCTTGTGCGAGTACCATCCTTTGCTCGCTTGTGCAAGCATTATTCACCTCAATTACATCAGAAACACTTGCACACCCCCATTGTTGTTAGCATAAATTGCAAGATGCAAATATGCTACAAATACTCTATTAGTGTACTAAATTGATATAAAATTCATTAATAGCATTATCTTACGACAGACTCATGGATTTGAAGCCATGACTCCACTAACTCTTACAAGACATTGAATCATATTACATGGGGGGATTAAACATAGGGTTTTGGTAAGGTGGTTACAACAACATGGGCGTAGCAACACCCCATGACAAGGAAGTTACAAAGTAAATGGTAATGGTTGAAACGGTTTAAGAGATGATTGAGTAATGATATGGAAGTTTCCAGAAACTTCCCAAGACAAAGTGGAAGGTTACTCCCACAACCTCCATCTTCCCACTACCTCCACTACTTTACGAGGAAAGTGTGTGATTCCCATTACCATAAATAGGCTACTTAGCCCATTTCAAACAGAGAACAGAGAACATATAACAAAATAATTCTCACAAACTCTGTTATTCTACACCTCTACATACCGTTCAACATACACAAATTCCTTCAACTTTCTTTGCTTCCCTCCCCTAAGATCAACCTATCTCCTCTTTTTGTAACCGAAGCAAAACGTAGACAAACATTCTTCTTGTTTGGATTTGTTTTGTACGATTTTGATCCTCGAACCTAAAAAAGTACTTCAACAGTACATTGTTTTTCCCGGGGAACGATTTTTAGGTACAAACAATTAGCGACCACAGCGGGAGATCAACCTCTCCATAATAAAATTCAATTCTTCAAAAATGGTGGATCTTAGGTCAGGTTCAGCAACCAATCCCAATTGAAGTTCAACAGCCGCTACTAATACTGGCAATACAAGTGGTGGAACTCCAGAGATTATTTCTCAAAACACAACCACTGAAAATACCAAATCTCCTCTCCGTACTACTGAAGGCATCAAAGGCAAGGAGCATGCATCACCAACCATAGCTGATTTAATGAAACGACAAGATACCTTGGCTGAAACTCAAGTAGCCATTGCTTCCACTCAGAAGGAAGTTCTTACTTTCTTTAAGACTTTAACGGAACCGTTAACACCGGAGCAGCGTCATCGTCAAATGGAGCAAACCAAGAGTGCAACCACCAGCGTGCCAAAAAAGTCAAAAGCTAATTCACAAGAAGATGATGAGGTACATATCATCACCGACCGTGTACCAAAAAGGAGTCAACAACAACAAAACTTTATCACTCGTGAAGACCTTGAAAGGCTCCTGCGAAATCGTGGAAAGGAAGATTCATCTTCGTTCCATCAACACCAACCCCCTTACCCAACATAAATTCATAGGGTTGCACTTCCGAACGGATATTCATCTCCTCCATTCTCATTGTACGATGGCACCAGAAACGCTCAACAAGATATTTCTCGATTCTTAAAGTCGTTAGGAGTGCATGAATATAATCAAATGTTACGGCTCAAAAAATTCTCAAAATCCCTTACGGGAAGAGCTTATACTTGGTACAACAACCTTTCTCCCAACAGTATCTCTAGTTAGTCTCAGATGGTTGATGCCTTTTATAAAAAGTATTTATTTGTCTATGAGGAAATCACTCTTTCGGATTTGGGAAGAATGTTCCAGAGGAACAATGAGAACTCAACGAATATGTAAAGAGGTTCAGGACACAAGCTCTTGACTGCCACGACCAGAACGTGAATGATCAACAATTGGTGGAGTTTTGCATTAACGATATGATTCTTGTTTATCGTGCCTTATTAGAAAATTTACGATTTCAAACCTTCTATGAGCTACATGAGACCGCCAAGAGATCAGCAACAACTGCTCTAACCTTGTTGGAAAGGACAATGCCCGCCAGAGAAGAAAGTCATGGAGACATTCCTGGAAGTAGACGTCCGGTGAATAAACAACATTCTACCGGCACTTCATAGGTGTTGTCACTGATGAATGATCCAAGAGAAAAGAAGCATCCCAGTCGTTATCACACGCCAAGCGCACTGTGTAAGCCTCGAAGAAAGCACCGACACCAACTCAAGGACAAGGCTTAGTCGAGACTCCGCATCGGTCACAAAGAAACAAGACGGATCTAACAAAATATTATCACTTCTACAGATACATCAGTCATCCCACAAGCGAATGCAATGGCTTGAAGAGTATATTCAGAGAAAAGATCGACTCAGAAGAGCTACGTATGGGTACTGAAGGTGTCCACAAAGATACGCTCCCTGTCAGAAGTTTCACCCTTTCTGGAGACTCCGCCAACAGAAATATCCAATCCATGATGGAACACATATGTGAACTTTTTTACTTATAGAAGGCACAACTCAAAGATATTTTTATTGCTCTCAATCATGTCATGTCGGGTAAACGCCTACTCTTCAACGAAAAAGCCACTGTGGATCCCAAGTCTGCTCCGGAAGTTGCAGTTATCAAACATGATGAGAAACCTAGCTGGGGACTTCTCACCACTACTTGCCTCAAGAATACCGAGTTCGAGCAAACGCTAATCGAAGCGGGCATCGACGTTAATATCATCACTATCAAGACCCTAAGATCCGCGGGAATTTCTAGGCATGAAGCCACGCTCTCGCCAACCATAATCAAGAATTCTGAAGGAAAGTCCATGAGTGCTTACGGCTACGTTACTCTTGAGGTAAAAATGGGTGACACCCAAACACATGTCGATTTTCACATCTTCAAAGAGGATCCAAATTATTACATGATTCTGGGACGCCCATGGGTTCGTAACAACAAGATGGGAGCAAGTGAATCTCCTTTATCAATACCAGCACCTCCAAGACTATCAAACAAGCCAGGAAATCCCGAGGACGACCTATCAGACAAGTTTCAACGCATAATGGAGCTGGATGTGAAGCAATTACCAGAAGAGGACATAACATCATACGTCCAAAGGTTTCGCACACAAGTAAGTCATATCCAACCAACTTATTTGCAACCAGCGATTCTACGTCCTATCAAAGCTTGGGGACTTGACCCGGATATCAACCCTACTCTGACTAGGCGATGTGAATGGGAAACTGATTTTTTTCATAATTTTATTGAATGGGTATAGATTGCATCTACTAGAGAAAAACAAAATAGTAACTCGGGCATTCAGAAGACATGTCATGGAGTCAAGGGGCCTGAACCTAATGCCTTCCATGGCGGAGATACAGTAGAGAAAATCACAAACTCTTCTGAAGAAGAGCCGTATCTCATCAATGAAACCATGATCGACGGTTATTACAATCTTATCAATACCGACAATCCAGAAAGGGTGGTCATACATGGCGAGTGGCTTATAGCTCACAACGCTTAAAAGAAATATTATATCATCACCTTACAATATTTCCCTGTCTTATGCAATATTTGTAATTCCTCCAAAATGTCTGCAACATCTTGCATTCATACTTAGAATTTCAATTTATTAATCAAGCAAAGCATTATTTCCTTCCAAAAATATATATATCCTCGAAATCATTCAAAAAATCCTTACCTACTCAGAAAATCCCAAAGTAAAACCACAAAGAGTCATGTACCTCAGAAAACCTATAAATCTAGAAAAATTCCTTGAAAACCGGTTCAGCACCTTCGGAATGCGCCTTATCCAAGCTCCCGAAATCTCAGTTTCAAGCTTCAACTCCCGATAAATCCTCTCAACTTCATATCCAGCCTTGGTGACCGTCTCCAAACTAGGAGTCATGCCTTCTTCCTGAAAACGCTTCTCAATAGCTTCAAAATGACGAAGAAGCCATGCGACATTGAGCTTAGCCATTTCTGCCTCATCCAAAGCATCCTTCCAGTCTTTAAGCACTATCGTAGAAATTTCTCTATGGGGGAGATAAATTATCTCACACACAGTCGACAACAACACAGACACATCATTCTCCAGAGTACGATAGTTCTTGGGGTTAACTACGAAGAAATTGCCAAACTTATTCCATATTTTGGTATACAACTTAGCATAGGCAGACGGGAAAGCACACGTAGTCAAGTCAATTCCTATCAAATTTGAAGTTAAATCTAACTCCAGCATTCGGGTACTCGAGCGGAGTGGTCTCCACCATATCAACATTCTGTACAATAATGTCACTCGGAGTGCTCTCTTCGACAACAACATCAGAAAGAGCTCGCTCATGATTTTGAGAAGTAAAAGACACATCACCAACTTCATGTCTCATGGTAATCTCCAATATTCCACCTACAAGTTCATCACTCCGATTTGGTCCATTCTCCCCCTAAAATGAGGACATTGTAAAGATAATTAGCTAAAACTACTTAAACATAAGGAATTGAATCATACATATCAAAGTTCAAAAAATATGTCCATTAGAAACATAAAAATTCATTTAAAAGTGTTTTGGGTCAAGGAATATAGTTTAGAAGAGATATGGGTCGTTTCGCAAAAATGTCGTCAGAAACGCTTTTACATAACCCTCTGGAAGAACTGAAACTGGCGCTAATTGGTTAGGAATTTTGGGATGTTTTATATACCAAATGATTCACATATATTTTGAAAACAACAGGGCATGAAAATCAGAGAAGCGAGCTAATAAGGGAAGACAAAACGGTCGATTACATGACAGTTGAAAACCTACAGGATTCTTCCTGAAAAAGTTCTGGACGCTCGGTGTCAGGTCTTTTTGACCTTGCAAACGAACTCCGAATTCAAAAATTATTTTTGAAGAAGTTATCTCTATATCATATTTAAAGAATGAGAGGTAAACCACCTCATTCCGACTTCGGACGAAGATTTTACATCTGTTACGGAAACAAGACCTGAATCTGAAATTTTCTGACGACGAAAATCGCCAAAATTCTTCATGAAATCATGCATGGTTCTACATATTTTGGGGTTTAATAGTTATAACTATGTCATTATAATTTTAAAACTATGATCAAGACTTACTTGGAGCTGCAACAAGTCATCAGAAACAAAAGGCACTTCGCGATATGATTCACCACCAAATTCTTCGTTCTCAACCCCGGATTCTTCGATTACTTCAGTATGGGATGATTCTCAGACTCCTAGTAATCTTTGTCTTCTTTCTTAGTGCTTCTAACAACAATGATACCTTCCAACGTCGAAGTATTCACATTGCTAGTCATCTAAGGATAATAGTTATTCACAAGAATCAGAATCTATCAAATTCAACAAGACGTAAAATTATTATTCAAAAGTTTCTAAGGGAAGATTTACTCACAACATAAGCAGCCGAAGCACCAGGAATAACTGGGACTCCAAATTCAAAGGGTCGAATGTTCAAGTCACCCTGACGAGTTACACTCCTAGACTATACAAAGATGCTTGTCAGAATAAAGTATAAATATGCTTCACATTGAAAAAAAGAGTAAGAGAAAATACAAGACACTCACCTTCTTCAAGGGACGGTCTCCACTCCCAGGCATAATTATCCGTGGCATTTTCGTCCCATATTGAAGAGTAGCATTCGCTACAATTTAGACACAAAGTGTTCTGGGAACCATGAATGCAAGATGCGAATTAAACACTTAATTACTAAAAAAAATAGAATAACAATTAAATGAAAGACGGTTTGAGATACCTGTGTCAAGATAATGATAGAGTCATGCTTCAATCCGGACGTAATTCTTAAATTCATCTGAGCTTCTAACTCTTTTTCAGAAGGTTCACCGCAAACATCAGAAGGACTACTCAACATGAAGTTCTTGAGAAGAATAAGTTGTACATTCCAGAAACCAGCGTACTCATTAGTAACACGTCTTTTTCTGTTGTCCTGGAGAAAAGAATGCTTCGAACAGCAATACTGTGGGCACCCTCAGAAAATCGAAGTACATCTATAAAAGGCGTCGCAGTACGGTAGTGAGGAATAAATTGATCAAACCCCATCTTCCGAGCTTCCCTATTATTATTGTAACTCTGAATGATGCAACTATCAAAATAAACGACAAGGACGTTCCCGGGGATACAACTATTCATGAAAGTGGCCTCACCAATACTAGTAATATTAGTCTCACCACTTGGGCCGGAGCGAAGGACAATATCGGATCTCTAAACAAAAGTCCCGGATGGAATCACATGAGGAACCTTCGAACCCCAAGGTATGAAATTCACTTTCTTCTCGTTATCCATTAAATTGATCAGACTAATAGATGAAGGTTTCTTCTTACTCCACCGAAGTATCCTAGCATACTGTACTCCTTCATTCAGAAAAAAAAGGTCAAGTCTTTAGTGTGTACTCAGGAAAATGTTCCCAAAGCCAAGCTTGCATAAATATAACATGGATGAAAGATTCTACTTGGCATAACCATTGAAAATCTTTATGTCACGAGTGAAAATATCCAAATGAGTCTATAAAGTACATAGGAACAAATTACCAAGAGGAAGCACTTTTCTACCAGCAAGCACAACAACAATCGGAACAAGTGGAGCCTTCAGTTGACCTCTAGGAGAATTTTTGAATATGTATCTAGAAATCTAAAGTACAAGGAACACAACGATACAAAGAGGATGATAAGCAGCAAGACCATCAACGCTTGTACTAACATTCCACCAGTAATCGATCCAAGCCGTATAATTATTGCTATTGCAATGACAAGACTTCTGTAACTCCCTTATCTTCTGAATAAGGAGGACTCCATACTTCTTCTCCTGCTCAGACAATTCGGGAATGCTACCAATAACTGTCAATTTCAGCAATACAACCACATCCTCCAAAGTGATTCTTAACTCACCCCAAGCACATGCCTCTGAATGAGTTGGACTGCACCAACGTGAGAAAAACGTAAGAAGACCCTTCAAGTCTTTGTTGAGTTTCAAAGTCTCAGATACTCGCACGACATTGAATATTTTAGCATTCTCTAAAACCAACTTCACCTGAGGATTCTTCAACATAACTTTAAACCACCCTGCCCATTCAGATAAAGGGGTTTGGGATGTCTTAAAGTTAACAAATGAAAGAATGTATTCTCTTCTCTGCAAACAACACCTGACAAGGCCATGTGGATAGACACTCTGAAAATGAGGAACGCTATTGATATCCAGAATAAAATTACCAACATAATCAGGAGTAGCGGCCTATTCGAAAACACCATCAAAGAACCTATCATTGATGTTGGGAACATCATCTAGAGAAATAACTTCAGAATTTTTGCTTCCGTCGCGACTAGAAGCAGTAGCAGCTATTATTCCGTCAATTATTTAACATCATTAGAGCGTCATCAAATTAAAACTTGTTGATTTTGCTTATAACAATAAAATAATATATAAAAAGAATCACCATATAGTGTTTGCCACGAAACACATTATCGTTCCGCGCTAAGCAGGTGACTTAATATTGATGGTGAGTTTTTGACAAGGGAGAAAATCGTAATACTCCCCTTGTAATACTGCTTTTTCCCTAGATGCAGAAGCGTGAAATAAATATACATTAATTTCTGACAAGCACAAGAATTATGAATACTATTTTTATCCTACATTCTGCAAGAAAATCAAGAAATGATATTCATCTTTTGGATAAATTATCCCTGCAGCTCTTTAGCATATATATGCACCAGAGAAGTTTTAGAGCTTTATTCAACTAAAACCTCGTTATTTCATGTGCATCCATGCGAACTACTTGTATAAAACAAAATGACTGGTTATACAAAATTGAGGCGATGCCATATTTGAATGAAAACGCTAATTAGATGCATATCATCTAAATTGAAGGGTCGCATCAAGCATAATTTAAAGTTGCAAACTATCACGGTTGAATCTCTTGAAGATGTTTTGTATGCACTGCACAGAAGTTAAGCATAAATGCTAACAATTAAATCTCACAAGACTGAAAAACCCTAAATAGGCCATAGTCATGGTCACAACATTAGCAAAGGCCAATACCAATGGCACATAGGCAATATCCCTGACATCAACCAGTACAGGCTTTAGTAGTCCCTAGCTACACTTCCATCACGAAAACGTTAAACTAAAAAAGTCACGCAGAAGCTAATGGAGCCAATAAAAGCAGACAAAACCAACAAAAGCCACGCAGAAGCGCTATCCATGACGCTAGATCTACTGCCGTGCCGCGCCACGCCCACTCCACTGCTGCGTCCAATTGCTCCATTCCATGCTGCTACCGTGCCAATCACCTTTTTCTTGTGCGAGTACCATCCTTTGCTCGCTTGTGCTAGCATTATTCACCTCAATTACGTCAACATCACTTGCACATGCCCATTGTTGTTAGCATAAATTGCACGATGCAAATACGCTACAAATACTCTATTACTGTACTAAATTGACATAAAATTCATTAGTACATTATCTTACGACAGACTCATGGCTTTGAATCCATGACTCCACTAACTCCTACGAGACATCGAATCATATTACATGGGGGGATTAAACATGGGGTTTTGTTCTGGTGGCTACAAAAACATGGGCGTAACAACACCCCATGACAAGGAAGTTACAAAGTAATCGGTAATGGTTGAAGCGGTTAAAGAGTTGATGGAGTAATGATCTGGAAGTTTCCAGAAACTTTCCAAGACAAAGTGGAAGGTTACTCCCACAACCTCCATCTGTCCATCTTCCCACTACCTCCACTACTTTACAAGGAAAGTATGAGATTCTAATTACTATAAATAGGCTACTTATCCCATTTCAAACACAGAACAAAGAACACATAACAAAATCATTCTCACAAACTCTGTTATCATACACCTCTACACACCATTCAACACAAACAAATTCCTTAAAATTTCTTTGCTTCCCTCCCCTAAGATCAACCCATCTATTCTCTTTGTAACCGAAGCAAAACATAGACATACATTCTTCTTGTTTGGATTCGTTATGTACGATTTTGATCCTCGAACCTAAAAAAATACTTCAACAGTACATTGTTTTTCTTGAGAGCGATTTTTAGGTACAAACAAGGGGAGAGTTCTCATTAAGCGGAATCATGTTATTCTCTCTGGCAACGTAATCAAAAGCAGTGGAGCAGGTTCATTTCTTCGCCATTCATTTTACTTGAGAGGAAGCTATCCTACCAGCGGCGTGCTTTAGTAACATATGAAGTTATCCTCTTGCTAGAAGTGTGAGCAAAAATTTTCTTCTTCGATTAGCGGCGTCGCTCGAAAGCTGGTGACTTGAGTTCTTCTTCGTTAAGGAATATTATTCCTTGTTGTACTAACAAGAGGAAAGTAAATAAAATAAAGAAAACCCTAATGGGTGTGACTTCTATAGAAAAAAAGAATCTCTTCTTTAGACATGTTGTAGCATGCGATACAGAGATAGGTCCACAATGCTTCCTTGCTACCCATGGAAAATTCTCATGACATCATCATTGGCATTTATTACCCCCACTAAGAGTTAATACTAAAGGGTGTCTATATGAAACCAGGATACAAAACCTAAGTACATGTTCTTCTATTCTTGAATTTCGAACTTTACATATTTTTCAGAAGTATATTGTCTCCATCTAGTGCTTACTATGAAACGTTATTGTTCTGCACTAAGCATGGGACTTAATGTTCATGGTGGATTTCTGACAAAGGAAAAATCGTAAAATCGCCCTCTGCCCAGCAACAGAAACATATAAACATTCGTATATATTTATGATCTTATATCAAAAGTACGATTCATATACTTGTATCCATATTTTGCAAAAGAGTTAAGGCCAAGCACTATGTTGTTGCTTTTAGCTTAGCTTTAACCACATTATAGCTAAGGCCAACCACTATGGATCATTTCTTAGCTATAATATGGCTCAAAGCTATAGGTTAGCTGTAATGTGGCTCTTTTTTTTATAGCTAAGAAATGGAATATGGATACTCAGTTTCCGTGAAAAAAACTGCTTTACGGATACTCAGTTCCGTATGAGTTTCCGTCTCAGTAATAACTTAATTTTTGTTGTTTCACCTATTTCTATTCCTAATATTTCTCTTTTAACTCTTTTATTTACCCAAACTTCTTTATTCCCTAAATATTTCCGATGAGGGAGAGGAAAGAGAATATCTAAATTTTTAGCTAGCCTTTTCTAGGGTTTTTCAACTTTTTTCATTAATCTTGATCAATTTTGGTTGATTATGGATAGTGGATTTGATTGATATCCATGTTCATGTTCAACTTTAGTAACCAATCCTTCTATTACCGTGTATTAGATAAAGATTCCATAGAAAATGCTTCAGTGATTTTTTTGATGGGGGGTTCAGATGCTAACCCTAGTACGTATGTTGATTTGTTAAAATCAAAGAAAAAACTAGATACGACTTGTATGATCTCAAGACGCTACCTAAACCTACTACTAAAGAAGGGAAACCAGTCGTGGAAATACCAGCTGATGTATTTCGTGAGGGTGTTGAGGCTTGGATATATATTTTCATTGGATGGTTAAACTTTATTGGTCTTGTTTTTGCTGATGCCAAAAAGTCATTACTTAATCAATGGAAGATTGAAGAAAAAGATGCAGATTTATGCCAGTGTCCAAGGGATTTTTTTATTATCAAACTTGAAGATTCTGAATATAAAGACAAGATTTTCAATAAAGATGCTTAGATTGTAGAACAACAGGTTCTTTGGATTCAAGAATGGTTTCCAAGTTTCAATCCGGAAAAACAACGCACTTCCCATGGTACCGAACACTTCTTGTTTATGGAATTATCGAAGAAATGTTTTTTTATTGTCACTTGGAAAAGTCTTAGGTACACCAATTGTTGTCGATAAACGAACCCTTAATCATGAATATGGATATTTTGCCTCTGTTCTTGTGGATATAGATTTTTCTAAAGATATTCTGGATGAAATTGATGTTATAATAAGGCGAGGAGTTTTTACAAGAGGTTGATGTGCCGAATAAACTAAAATATTTATATCCATTGTAAAATTATAGGACATGTTTTGAAAGAGTGCAAAGTAGCTAGCAAGCTATTTAAAAAATCAGAAGTGCAAGAGGTGAAACATGATATAAAGGAGGTCCGACAAGAGACGGTAGTGCAAAGACAATTTAAAAAGCAACAAGATAGAGAGGAAGGCATATGAAAGCATGTTTGTAGTAAAAGAAGTATTGTGTCTTCAGTTTCTGGAGATAAAAAAGTAGACCTAGTGTCATATAATCAATTTGATTGCCTTCAAGTGACAAGTGAAGAATTTAAAGAAGGTAAAGTTAACAACATGAAAGAAAAACAATTGGTGGAGAGTATTGAACATGATGATGCTAGATTTCTTGTGGCGCCATCTTATTTAGCAAGGAAAAAAAGCGGCAAGGAATATGAGGCTACCGTTAAATGCAATGAGATTTTAGAATCAAAATTAGGGTTTTGGTATGAGTGTAGAAGAAAGTGAGTGAGAAGAGGAAATGGTTTTGGAGCATTATAATAAATCCAATATGGTCTCCAAGGCATGGGGTGATATTGATGCTCAAGAGATAGAGGAAATAAAAAAGGCTGTTAGGCGAGCTAAAAAAAGGCTTTTAGGGCTAGATTGGAAGCAGTGGAATCAGAAAAGGATTTAAAATTAGCCTTGAATTTAGAAGAAGGGGAGATGGGCTCGGTTAAGGAATGTCAACAGAACTTGGAAATGATGTTTCAAACTCGGTTTTAGACGTTAATAAGGACACGGATTTGGTAAATCCTATTTTTTCTAATGACGCTAAAGTTTTGGAATCCTACTTGAATAAGGGTTTTATTGCTGGTGTAAAAGAGATTAAAATCAGTAAGGAAGATACAACTAACACTGCTAGTTTGGTAGTAGTTGGTAAGACGGATGGAAAGGACGCTGCTCAGAAGGTTTCAGACTTGGATATGGGCATGGGTTTGGTTGAAAGTGGGCTTGGTAGCAATGTGGTAAAAGGGGTTTCTCCTAGGACCGTGAGGTTGGTCGTGTCGTAATCAACCAAAATAATCGAGTTCTTACTCTTCCA
>JAJJMC010029152.1:2973574-2992525 GCA_023531435.1 Papaver californicum
GCCCATAACTTCCTCATACGAGATCAGAATGACCTCGTTCTTTCGCCGTTAGCTTTGTAATTCAATTTACTACACTGTGGAAGGTGAAAGGCCTAAATTCAGCAGAGTTTTACTGGATCCTCGGTAATTCTTCTAATACAGCTCCATTCTGCGGGTTTCTGAACTGTAACCTGAAAAGATGACTAAACTTCGAAAGTAATGATAAAACATAGTAATTCACTCAAATATAGCAAATAAGGGTCAGGAAAAACTACTTAAAATGTATGATTTATGCACCTATCAGAGGTGTGAAGGAATTAGTTTAGGGGGTGCTAGTGATAGTACCTCTTTTTTTAAAAAGGAGGAACTTGAGGAGTTTAGTAAAATTTAGAATGTGGAAGTTCGATATAGTATCATTAGAGACCCTTCTTTTAGAAAGGAATATTTCAAGAAAAAAGCTTAAATATATGGATTTACTCCTACCAAGAAGCAAGCTCAATCACCAATTAAGCTTGTTTCTGATAATTATGCTTCTATTGATGAAGAAGAAGATAATGATTCTTTTGATGGAATTGAAGAATTTAATTTGGATACCATTTTCTCCAAGAGCAGACCACACAGAGTTAGAAACCATAGGGGGGATTCAGAGGAGTGAGGACTAGGCGTTGGTAGTTGTTTCTCCTTTTGCTTCTTTTTATTGATGTTATTTAATTTGGTTCTGAGTCTTTGACTCTGTAATTACCTTTGTAACTTTAGTTATTTTTTAATACAATTTTTGAATTAGAAAAAAAAAACCTATAATATCTCCTAAATTTTCTCTAAATTATTTTTTAACCCAATAACAAATATTTAATAAAATCCAATTAAATATATATAAAAAAGAATTTGACAGAAACTGAGTTTCCGTATGTTACTGTTTGGACGAAAACTCATTTTTCGTCTATATAAGCTAAGAAATGGGACTCTCCCATAGTGGTTGTTTTTTTTTATTGCTCTTGGCTTAGTTATATTTAAGATATAGCTAAGAAAAGCGCCCAACCATAGTGCTTGGCCTAAGAATACAGTCTCTGCAAATAGATATAGGTGTTGTATACGGATTTCGTAGCCTCTATAAATATATAAATATATATATGCAATATTGAACTAGTCTCAAGCCGCAGAGCGTCTACTGCAGAATTCCTTGAACTTGTTTTGTATATGCTTCTGTATTCAAATCTTATTTAAACAACATGAATTTGCAATTGTACTCACGACGAAACATCCAAATAGTCCAACCAACATGAGTAGTTTATCACCGTCCTCAAGGTAGCGTCAGTGCCCTAGCTCATTTCCCGGAGAAAACGTCACGAGTTTAGCGCAGTTCCACTTGGATGCGACAATGCTCTAGCTCTGTTTTCTTTGGATGCCTTTGTGTTCATATTTCATTCTTCGACGACGCGTCTTAACTTCAGCTCCTTTACTCGAGGAACTATTACTAGTCGAGCACCAATCCTCGAGGAGGCATCACTGTTTGTGCTTAGGATCTTGAAGACACATCATCTTCCAAGCTTCATTCCCTCTAGACGCGTCAATGCTCGGTGAACCATCCCTAAGGACGCGTTCCAAAGCGCTGGTCTAGTGCCAGCGCTAGCCTCCCTATAGCGCTAGTGCTGGCCACTCCTATGGCGCTGGTCTAGTGCCAGCACCATCCCACTCATGGTGTTATCCCAAGGATAGTGCCAAACAAGCTCACGGTGCTTGCCTAGCCTATCCTCGAGGAACATGGCGCTAATTCCTAGTCCTCAATAACAAGGTGATCACCTTGTGCCTGGTCTTTGAGAATTTCTACAAATCTTGACTTCTAACGATTCTATATTTGTGCCGTTTACAAGTCTTGTTACTTTCAAGCTTGTGCACAATTACTAGACTTATCATTTTTATCAGACTCGACACTTATCATTATACTTATTGACCTAGTGAACTAAGCAACTTGCCTCACTAATTTATCAAGTTATTGTATTGACTTAACCAAAATAGTAGTAGTCCACGACTTCACTATTTTCTACGAAATATCAAATAAATCACATGAGGGAATTCTCATTGGGGTACTGGTCTGGCGGTTTATAGCAACATACGACATGGAAACACATCCATGAAAAGAAGTTAATAAGTATTTAAGAGGGTGAGATATTAATGGTCATACAGTCTTCCTGATATAGCAGACATGATTCCACCACAATCTCCACGGTCATCACTTCTCCATCTCTTCACAATATCCACAACTTACGAGAAATAAGGGTGTTTAGTTAAGACTATAAATAGATGATTTCATCTATCGAAAGGAAATAAATTAGATTTATCCCAGAGATAATCAAACTCTTAATCATAAATCCAGCCTTTATCATAATTCAAAAACTACACACTATGATTTCTCAACCTATTGTTTTCTTCCCTTCCCTAAGATCAACCCATCATCTCCAACTTTGTGAAACAAGCAAGACGTGAATGGATATTTCTTAGTTTAAGCTCATCTGGTGCGATTTTAATCCCTCGAACCTAAAAAAGGTATTATTTTTAATATATTTTTTTCACCCTAAAACAATACCGTGATGAACTTAACCATGCTGGTGAAAAATTAGGTGCAGAAGGAATGCAGTGTTAGAGAGTTGATCTTTCATTATTAGAGATTACCCATAAAAAATAAGAGTCAGCCGCCTAACCTTCAATGCAATTTTTTCCGTTTAGAGTGTTCTATCTGCACAAAATCCGGGTAGAATTATGAGCTACTCAACCTCGCACTCCTTCAACACTTTCTAATCTCTTGAGTGCTAATTCTATCAATTATGAGGGTGACATCAGAATTGCGAACGAATAAGTCCATATTTACATATTTAGAGTGTCAATTTCATGCTAGTATTTGTTAGGTTTCTTATGAATTATTGTATATTACGTTTTTTTTTTGTTTAGTTATATTGTATTAGGTGAAATCATCCAAAAGAAGTGAACTGGCACTTAATTTTACAAGAAAAGAAGTGCTACAATTGAAGAAGGGCCACAGATCAAATGGAACTTGTCCAAATTCAGGATTTCTTGTCATCATCTCATAGAGAACGAATAAACGAAGCTAACGACGAAAGAATAAAGTCATTCTGACTTCATGTGAGGAAGCTATAGGCAAAACAAGAAACTAAACTTATCGGTTCCTAGAACTAATAGTTCAACGAATTTCATCAAAGAAAATAAGTAAGTACTAAAGGCATAATTGTTGCTGATAGGGGCTGCCATATTATTCTTCTTTATTAAATAATGCTTGGGGCAGCCATCACCAACTTAACTCGCAGTAGAGATTGACAGCTCGTGAGTATATATGGCCGTAAATACCAAAATATCACCAACTTAACTCGCAACACGAACATTGTGAGGATGTAAAAATCCCACAACTCAAGCAATGAAGCTCAGCTATCCACATTAATAAGCATAAACAAGATATCCGCACATCAAATCCTAATTTCGTAACTCAGATGATGGCCCGTAGCTCAAGGGAAGAAGTTATCACTCTGTTCCTTAAGTGAGCGATATAATTTCCACAGGTCAAACTAAGGTCATTCAAGGATAAAATCAACATTAACACGCGGCCGACCATATCGATATGTGGTGAATTTTTAGATGAAGCAGACAGCTTATTAATACCACTTCTGAAGATAATGATAACATAAAGTTTGACTTTTACTTTTCTATAAAAAGAGAGAACGAATAAGTTTAAGGGGACTTTCCTTCTTCTTCGGCTATTTTTCAGATACCACGATATAGAGTTTCATCTTCTCTGAAATACCAAAACTCAATAAAACCGTTCAATTTCTATTACCCGCGGACGTAGGCAATTTGCTGAACCACGTTAATCATTTGTGTTAATTCTTATTTCAGTTTTGTGTTTGATTTACAAATTTAATCTCATCTTTGATTTTTGTTATCTTTATGTTTGATTCATCTAGTTGTGATTCTAAAGAAAAAAGGCAATCACAATTTTGCGTCAGAAATAGGAAAAAAAGGTAAAGAATTTAGTCTACATGTTCCTAAGTTGTTTTATTATGAGCCTTTTATGCAGTTTTTTGAATTTGATTTTTATGAAGAGAACCCCCTCTTGTCTAATTTCCCTAAAGTCAGGATGGGTAATTTTTGAAGTTAAAAAATGGGTATTCTTCTTTAATTCTCATGATTTGTGAAATTCGTTAACATGGTGCTTTAGATGATTCTATATCCTAAAGATAACTAATTTTTTTTTATGATTTTTTTTTTAATTTGTCTATGGTTTTGCTGATTTTTGTACAACAAGAAGCTTTGTTAAAAGACTATTTTTACTCTCCATGTAATATAGTATTTGATAATGAATCGTGTAAAGTCTTGAATGTTTACAAATGATTTATGAAGATTTGGAATAGTTAGAATCCTCCTAAATCCTGACTTTTATTTTTAAATCAATTGATATGATTTAGTTTCCAAAGTAGCACAATACCCACTTGCAAAAATGATTCAATGACTTTTAAAATAGCAGTTGTTTCACTATGGTGTACTTGATTTAATCAAAAAATGTTATTGATCTTATATCTTTAACTTTTGTTTTGGGTTCTTCTTTCATCGATCGGACTTGCTTCTGAAATAAAGAATTTGTTTTACTTACCCAAATCTATAATCTTTTAAGTTTTGATTTATTATTGTTTGAAAAAAAAAAAAACCTTATTCTTATTTCTCTGATTGACAATAATGGTTTCTTTCTCTTCAAATTTTTATTTCCAATGGGTTTGGAATCCTATATTTTTCGTATCTTAACCCATCTGAGTTTGAGTTGTTATAGTATGAATGATTTGTGTGAAGTTCAAATCGTTCCTGCAGCCATTGATATCTTGTTTTTCTATTTCTCAAAACAAATAAAGTCTTAGTTTGAATGGCTTAAAATCATTAAATTTCTATGTTTATAATTCAGACATATGTATCTGCACAGGAAGTTGAGTTTATCAATTGATTGTATAAATTAAGAATGCTTTGCAGCTACAAGTTTTGATTCTCGTCAAAGCAGAAAAATTTAGTTTTTAAACTGAAGCCTTTTTACATACTTTGCTCTGTATATGAAAATGGTTCAACGAGCTATAGCCTTTTTTACTTGCCTTGATTTACCACTTTTAATTTGTGTTTTGATTTGTCCTGTCATAGAACAGATCCGAGTTTGGGTTCTTTTTATACAGTCAAACTAACAACCTAATCCTTATTTCGAGTTGGATGGTGTGTGATAACCAAGTTCCTTATCAAAAGGGTTTTATTGGAGCAAAATAATTGGTATCAGCATAGATTTTGCACCAACTTATTGAGATAAAAGCCAGTACAGTAAAGATGTTCCGCAATAGTCAGTTTGGGTGTAACTATTCATTATTACTGAAATAGAGAAGAAGATATGTAACCACAACGTAGCGCATCTCATTGTTACTAAGAAAAAGCTATGTAACCGCAGCTTAGCGCATCTCATTGTTACTAAGAAGCTATGTAACCGCAACGTAGTGCATCTCATTGTTACTAAGAAGAGGCTATGTAACCGCAACATAGCACAATCCAGACTTACTTCCCACAGCTCAAGTGACGATGTTTGCATCCGTTGCTCAAAAGGTGATGATACCAGTATTGAAGAAATTTCTTTGCCTTTGTTTTATGCAGAGCAATAACATATCGGACATGCACTACCCAAATGAAGAGTATAATGAGTTTGAACTTTATAACCAAATTGTTTATCTGCTAAAGCTGTTGAGTGCACCTGATACATCATGAAAGCGACCAGGATTTGAACTAAAGTCAGACTTATGCAGTTCAATTGCCAATAAGATCAATTCAAGCTTAAAAGGTAGTTTCTTGAACTATTGTGGATATACAGTTCAAAAATGTAACTGTGCATCTTCTAAGATTCATGGAAGCAAAGGTGAAATTCCATGCTACAAAGGATTATGAGTAATGGGAACATGTAATATCCCATTGAGAAGCAACAAATCAGTTCAAAAAAGTGAGCACCAACTCAATTATGGAAAAATTTAATCACAATTGAGTAACAAGAGAGAAACTTTCACACCCGCAGAAGCATATGAACGAATAAAAGTACTTAGTCATTGAAAAATAGTCTCACTGCAGCTAGCTATACTAGATTTTGCCCAAGTCTACAATTCTCTTGCACAAGTAGTCACTTGTAGAAGCTAAAGGAAATGAGTCTAATTAATACCGATACATTGACATTCTTGATGAAGAACCTCTCCATGAATCAATCAAGTCCTGAATATAAAAATCAAAAGAGATTGTTTTCATCCTAGATGTCGACTACTGTAAAGCTCAATCCATAGAAAATATGGGTGGGATTGTCTATAATGCTAGAGAACTGAAACGCTCCTAAACTTCTCTTAATGTCTCTTTGTGCAAGAGCCAAAGTGGCTCCTAAGAAAATGAAGTGTTGTTCATGAAAGATGATAAATCCAAGAGGCAGAAAGATAGAAAGGGAGACTTGGAAATAAAAATTCGCAGTGCTATAATAATGGAATTAGGAAACCAAGAAGCAAATAATCTATAAAGCAGCAATCAAGAAGAAAAAAAGAAAATAAAGAGTATATTTTGATTGGTTTAGGAAACCTGTGTTAGCAATTTTTTCAATAACTAATTTATTTAATTATTAATTAGTCAAAAGAAAAAAATAAATAAATAAAGTGATCCATTTAGTGGGAAGTTGCAATTGATCAAGGAAACTTCTCATGACTCTCTCCACTTTAGAAAACCACCCCACTTCATCCTATCATGTCAACTACTCTATGATGGCTAGAGTTAGTATATGGAAATGATAGCAAAAATAAGGATTAAGGTCACCAAATTCACTCTCATATAAAAATACACCATCTAAGTTGAGGAGGAGGGTTTGGAACCAAAGTTCTAATCAAGTGATCATATAGAGCATACTCAAGGATTAAGCTTTCAATTAGCAATGGCTGGAGGTATTTACAATCGATCTCTTTTGCTTCCGCTTTTAATTATAGTATATTCATGTTGTTATTAGAATATACATAAAGATAAATATTTAGATTTTACATTTGGTATCAGAGCCTATAATCACCTCTGCCTTGCTTGCTATGAAATTATTTTGTTGATGAGTTTTGATTCCAATAATCTTTCATAAATTAATTTGCCTGTTAATATTTTTTCAACCGTTGATTAGGGTTGGATTTGATTATGTCTTAGTAGAGTATCTCATATGTCTTCTCTTAAATTTTGAAGACAATCGGACATTGTTAAGGCTCCGAATAGATTGATTTTCGGAACTATATTTCTGGAAAATTCAGATACCATGTGGTACCGAGGAGCTCTTGTATAATATTATCCAACCGTTAGATGTTTTTCATAATTTAAATCCGTATGATACCTGTTGTTATAATTGTCATGTAAAAATTTCAGGAAGATCGGACTCCGTTTAGTACCCCATAACCCTGCTAGACCAAATTGTATCAGTAGAGAATTATGTTGAAATAAGGTTTATTGAATACCTTAGTCTGGAAATTCCAGCCGTTAGAACCTGCTGAAAATTTAATATGTTGTAGTGTAGGTTCTTATAAGTTTTCAGGTTGAATTTCATAAAAATCAGGTAAGTGTAACGTCACTCTTTACCTTTAAATGTTAGTTTCAATTTTGTGTTGAGATTATGTCTTTGATCAAGTAGACGACAATATTTACGGTTAAATTTCCAGTTTACATTAATTAGTACATACAGAGACTTGGTAAACATAAACGAGACATTGTGAGCATTTCTGAAAGGTTATGTTTGGGTGAAATTAGAGAATATAGTTTTGCAGAATATATTTAATTTAAAAACTAAGGATGTTTATGTTCTGTAGCTAAATTAAGGTATCGGCCAAACCCCACAGTGATAAGTTTATGATGCTTTTAAACTCGAGTATGACTTCGATTTTACGGGGTCTAAGTGAACTATTAGAGTGATAAAACCATTGAGTGCACATACAATCTTTAATTTTTCACATGGTGATTTTGTTCTCAATCACATACAGGCATAGAGAGAATCATTTAAATATGTATGTTTAGCTCTAATAGTATTTGTTGTATTATTATTTGTTGACATGTGCAATGGTTATAAATAAAACTATTAGGATTGTACATGAACAAAGATTAAAGAAATATGTCAAGTGATTTAATAATTTTAGTAATTAGAGAGTATCCACAGCATCTCTAGTTATTTAAAATTTTCTTAAGAAATCACATGTGGAAACTAGACATAAATTTGTAATTAATCATACGCAATATGATGAAATATGCCCACAGGAAATTTTATTATATTTGTATGATTAATTGGGGTGAAATATTGAATTATGTTTCTTAATCTACCCACAAGAATTAAGGAATGAATATGGTGTAATAGTTTCATCATGTAGTTATTAATCTAACTTGAGTAGGACTTTAGCCCACAGGCAAGTTTTATGTCACTAGATTCATATTTTTTATACATGACTTGCATTGGTAAATCATAAGTCTCAAATTTTTGTTTATAAGCATGTATATATTTTTCTTTGCAATAATTTTAACTGGAAATATTTCTGATGTCAACTGTGACATTCCTGAATTAAAGGGTGATAACTATAAGGTATGGAAAGAAATAGTGCTTTTACAATTGGGATGAATGGATATCGACTATGCTATTCGGAAAGACGAACCACCTAGCATAACTGAGACTAGTGCTCTAGATGTAGTTGATCTTTATGAAAAATGAGATCGATCTAATCGTCTCTCAGTTATGTTCATAAAGACCAAAATTTGTAATAGTATTCGGGGTTCTGTCGATAAGCATACTAAGGATAAAGATCTCCTTAAAGCCATTGATGAGCAGTTTGTAACTTCTGACAAAGCTCTTGCTAGCACCTTAGTTATGAAGTTTTCATCCATGAGACACAATGGGTTTAAGAATGTGCGTGATTATATCATGAGCATGAGGGATAGTGCGGCCCAACTTAAGGATTTGGAAGTTACCATGTATGATTCTTTCCTAGTTAATTTCATTTTGTGTACTCTTCCTCCACAATATGGCCCCTTTTAAGATATTTTATACACACATAAGGATAAATGGTCAATTAATGAACTTATGACCATGTGTGTTCAAGAGGAGGGGAGATTGAGGATGGAAAAGGGCGAAAAGGTGAACCTTACTATTGCTTCTTCTTCAAAGAAGAAAAGGGATCACGTTAAGGAAAAGGGAAAGCTTTCAGCTAACCAAGCATAAAGAAGGAGTCTTCGTGTTTCTTTTGTAAAAAGAAGGGACACATGAAGAAGGACTTCATTAAGTTTAAGACTTGGCTTAAGAACAAAGGTAATTCTCTAGCGTTTGTTTATGAATTTAATATGGTTAATATTAATCATAATACATGGTGGATTGACTGTGGTATTACAATCCATGTTTCGAATACCTTGCAGGGTATGACAAACCTAAGGAAACCAACGAGAAGTGAACATTACATCTATTCAGGAAGTCAGATGAGTTCACATGTGGAAGTTGTTGGGACAAGCAGTTTAATTTTAAGTAGTGGTTTTATTTTGCATTTAGAAAAGACATTTTATGCACCAAGTTTCACTAGAAACTTGATTTCAGTTTCAAGACTTGTACCTTTAGGAATTTCCTTTAATTTTTCAGATTCTGGTTTCAGTATTCTCAGAAATTCTGAAGTTATTGGTTATGGTATTTTGTCTATCGTCTTTATTTGCAAAAATGATATCACTCATAGTTCTATGCATGTTAATATTGGGTTAAAAAGATGTATTATGAATGATGACTCCTC
The DNA here is from genome assembly GCA_023531435.1 of Papaver californicum. Classification (NCBI taxonomy): domain Eukaryota; kingdom Viridiplantae; phylum Streptophyta; class Magnoliopsida; order Ranunculales; family Papaveraceae; genus Papaver; species Papaver californicum. The sequence continues at coordinate 2,983,387 of JAJJMC010029152.1, forward strand.
AATTTTGTGGCACCGGAGATTGGGACATATCTCTAAGAGATTGGTAAATGATAGGGTATTTGATACTTTAGACTTTACTGATTTTGATACTTGTGTTGGTTGCATTAAGGGAAAGCAAACTAGCAAACACAAAATTGATGCCAAGAGAAGTTCAAACCTATTAGAGATCATACACACGGACATTTGTTGTCTGGACATGAACGCTAATGATCTGAAATACTTTATCACCTTCATAGATTATTATTCACAATATATGTATCTTTACTTGTTTCGTTCTAAAGACGAAGTTTTGGATGCCTTTAAATTGTTTAAGGTCAAAGTAGAGAAACAATGTGGTAATCACATTAAGATTGTGAAATCTGATAGAGGTGGAGAGTACTATGGTAGATTTCTTCATAGCACTAGAATTGTGGAATCAAGAAATGTTAAATTTCTTGATAATGACTTGATTAGTGGGAGTGATCAATTTCAGGATATTGTTCATAAAAAAGATAATGATCAACTTCCACCTACTGTTTCAAGTCACAAGTTGATTTTCAACTATTTCTAGTGACTATTTAGTGTATCTGCGAGATTCAGATTGTAATATTTGAGCCGATAATGATCTTATGTTATTTTCACAAGCCATATATTCTACAGATTCAGACTTATGGATCAATGTATATACCTTAAGTTCAGTGGGAGCAAGATTTGTTTTCTTATGTTCGATCAATGTATATACCTTAAGTGTAACAATTGTAAAAGATGATTGGTTCAGTCTGGACCAATGCCCCAGGAATGACATTGAATGGGAACAAATGAAAAATGTTCCATATGCTTCAACTGTTGGTAGCATTATGTATATTCATGTCTATACTAGACCCGACATTTCATATGCCGTTGGAATATTAGTAAGACATCAGAGTAACCCAGGAATCGATCACTGTAAGGCTGCGAAGAAAGTATTGAGATACCTTAAGGGTACTAAGGATAACATGCTTATATATAAACGAACAAATAGTCTTGAAGTAGTAGGCTAAGTTCGTTTCTTGTTTTGAGAATGCCTCACATGGTGTATGGCTGAAAGGCTTCATATCTGGGCTAAGAGTTGTTGACTCTATTAGCCGACCATTAAGAATGTATTGTGACAATTCAGTTGCTGTTTTATGGCTAAGGATAATTAGAGAGGAAGTCGAAGTAAACACATCGACATAAAGTATCTAGCCGTAAAAGAACGTGTACAAGAAAAGAGTGATCCCTTGACTAAAGGCATGCATATTAAAGAATTCAAGGATCATGTATTAAGGATGGGACTTGGTCCTATTATGTAGTACATTCTTTATGTTTTTCTGAAGCTTTCATTTAGTTGGATTATTTCTCATTTGGAATTATGTACGTACTTACTTTAGTTATTTTGTTGAGAAATATCATTAAAGTTTGACCTAGAGTAAACATATGGTTTACTCATTAAGTTAAGTATGTGTGGTGAAAGACTAAGTATATTGTGATACATGAAAGATTAATTCTTGCTCTTAAAGAGGATTAGTCGCCATGATCCGTATATGAAGTCTCTCGTTAAATGGATCAAGTGGGAGAATGTTAGCAATTTTTTCAATAACTAATTTATTTAATTATTAATTAGTCAAAAGAAAAAAATAAATAAATAAAGTGATCCATTTAGTGGGAAGTTGCAATTGATCAAGGAAACTTCTCATGACTCTCTCCATTTTAGAAAACCACCCCACTTCATCCTATCATGTCAACTACTCTATGATGGCTAGAGTTAGTATATGGAAATGATAGCAAAAATAAGGATTAAGGTCACCAAAATTCACTCTCATATGAAAATACACCATCTAAGTTGAGGAGGAGGGTTTGGAACCAAAGTTCTAATCAAGTGATCATATAGATCATACTCAAGGATTAAGCTTTCAATTAGCAATGGCTGGAGGTATTTTAATCGATCTCTTTTGCTTCCGCTTTTAATTATAGTATATTCATGTTGTTATTAGAATATACATAAAGATAAATATTTAGATTTTACAACCCGATGGTTTAGAAGTTTGATGGTTGATTCGAGAATTTTTATTTGTTGTTATTGCAAAGATTTTAACTACCTTCGTCCACACAACAAATATTTAAATAAGAAGAATTCAAAAGTTAGATATGGCCGCAGTTCTAAAGACATTCACTCCTTAAGTGAACTTGTGCATGATTGTACAACTCAAGTGTAACTGAAAAACAATAAGAGTTGTTTGTGCTAAACTGAAAAATAAGAAGTAAGATTATCAAATTCTACCTGCAACTCAAAAGAGGAAATTCTAATTCTGTAGCTCGAAGACTGAAATTAACCTGATTTGAACTCAAGATGACCTGGTTATCAAGTTCTGTCCGCACCTGAAGCTAAAAAATCCCGCACCTAAAATATAAATTCCTACACCTGATTTGAACTCAAAGATGACCATACCAAAATTGTTCAATCTCCTTAAATTAGTCCGCACCATCTTAAGATGCTCAAAGTCTGAAACTCGAGCCCGTATCACTCTGAAGTTACAATTGTATTGTCGCTGCTAAGTAACTATTGTAGCTCAAAATTTAAGATAAATCTAAAGAACAAAGTTCAACTGAAGTACAATCCGCAACAATTTGAAGTAAAAGAAACAAGCTGCAAGTACATCACAATAAGGATGAGAGCTGACACCTAACATAAACTAAGCAATCCCTTTTTAAATAAGGCTACAACTCAACAAGGGCGTGTCTTCCCATTAAGATACAAATCAAGCCAATAAAATTCCTACACCTTCTGGCTGACCCAATCATTCAAAGGAGATCCAAGAGAGTTTCTTACCTCCGTATCACCAGCTTGATTGTCAGTGCAAACAACTAATCTTACCATAGCTCAAAAGGTTTTTTCCGTAGCAATATGTAACACTAGAAAAGTTACACCCTGCGTTCAAAAGCTAAAGATAATAAGGATATTGAAGATCAAAGATAATAAGGATATTAAGGATAGAAAGATAAAGATAATAAGGATATTGAAGAGCAAGAAACGAACAAGACAAGAAGAAAAATAAGTTCATACGGAATTCAAAATTTTATGCAGGTTCAAATTTTACCAAGATGTGAGAAAACATCAGATCTGTAACTCACAATTTCGCAAAAGACAATATTCAAATAAACAAATTGAAACGAAATGGTCCGTAGCTCTCAGTTCCACAACTATACCTCAAGTGAGGATAATAGATAATGATACAATTGTGTAGGGAGTTCTTAGTGTTGGTGGAAAATTGGACATGTTTCACCAGCTTCAATAAAGATATCCGCAACACTTGGCATCCCGCAACAATAGGAAATTACAACAATAAAGATATCCTGCAACTACATGGTCAAGTTACAAATCAAGTACAACAACTTAAAATCCAGATTAAGTTTTAAAAGAAGACCAAATTCAAGTTAATACAAAAGAAAAACAATGAGAAAAAAATATAAACAAAAGAAAAACAATGGGAAAAAAAAAAACCAAATCCATATCTTAACTACATGGTGAATGTACACCACTTGAAGAACCTGAGCTAAGTTGTTGGACTGAAGCTACCCATCTGCCCGCACCAATGGAATTCAGGATGAAAATCCACATCCACAGCCCAGATGAGGACTAGTTTAAGGATATTAATATTCCGCACCAATAAGCTCAAGATAAGATGCCCACAGCTCAACTTATATCTCTTACCCGCAGCTAAACAAGTGGTAGAACATAACAGGAAAAACAAAAAAAAACAATGAGAAGAAAATATAAACTTAAAGGGAAGTCTAAAATCTCAAAACATATATGAACAAAGTCCACAGAATAAACAAAATAAACCATCGGTACGAGAGAAGCGTACATCAGGTCCACATCTCTCAAGTCCACTGAAGAAGAGAAAATTCAAGTTAGCTCTGGTGAGAATTCTCCCATGGCCCGAAGCCTGAGTCCGCATCACCCATCTTCAATAAAGATGCACAACACTTGAAAGTCCGTAACAATAAAAAATTACAGCAACAAAGACCAGGTATAGCAACTTAAAGTCCAGGTTAAGTTCAAGATGTTCATACCTCTCATTCTCAACAAGGATGGCCCCACAACAAGGATGACCTCACCCCCATTCTCAAATAATGATGACCTCATCCACATTTTTAAGTCCTCGGTTCTCAAAAATACATTAGGATCGTATATCAGCAGCAATTTAGTGTAAAAGAAATAGAAGATCAAATGGTTTCTCTACGACAAAGAACTCAAGGATGCTCAAAGTCCTCTACTCGAGTACGCACTAAGAACGTTTGTATTTCTCAACTTCCACACAGCTTGGTATTCAAAGCTTAATATCATCATTAGAGAAAGTATTTAAGCTTAGCGAAAATCAAACAAGCTAAAAGCATGCTCGTAGACTGTGGTGACTCCAAGGTCTATGGCTTAAAAAGATAATCTCACTGCATCCAAGAAGTGAACAAGCCGTGAAGCAAAATCAGTTACTCGAGAAAATATTCGCACCACAAATCATGCAATGGGAAATAAATTAGAGTTAAACGAGATGAAAAAGAAGAAGAAACTTGAACCTCAAAGATCTGATATGTGAAGCATACAAAAAGCAAGCTTAAAATATAGCTTGAAAATACAAATTTCCCACCATATCAATATAAATTATTTCCCACCATATCAAATTTATCTAGAGAATAATAAAGGAGTTGTTGAATCAAGGATCAACAATGCCTCTCCTAGAGTGAATAGGTACGCACAAAGTCTCGCATCCTAGCAGCCAAGGAGTCTAGCTATCTAACTGTCTCACAGTCTCAACGGTTCAAAGATTAGCAGCTTAGCAAACTTGCGGTACTAGTAGTCTAATAGGTTTGCAGGCTGATGTGATTCTAATATAGTGGTAAAAAGGGTTCGATTCTCGGACTTGTGAAGATTTAATTTCTAGACCTAATGTTTAATAACAGAAAATAAAAAGAATTAAAACAATTTGATTTTAAAATGGATGAAGAAAAACTAGGGCTTAAGATTCCACCATTAACCAATACTTCAGTGATAACATCTAACAATTCTTATATTCAATTTAATCTAAATATGCCAAAGATAGGTTTTTGAAAGAATAATTGTTAATCAAGAGCATGAGACATCAAGAGTTTAAAAACCAAATATGACCCATCATAAGAAAACACAATTATTTGAGAAAAACCATTTTTTCAATTTTAATTCAAGCAATTAATAATAAAATAATTGTAGAATAAATATAATTAAAATAGAAGTTACCATAATTATTGGATGAACGGCTTCCTCCGTTGCCCCAGTGATGGTGATTAGCTCATTGTAATGGAAACACACTCAAAATAGACTTTCATTGCTCAAAAGGTGCTTACAATGGTGAAAAAGGAGTAACACATAAGTTTGAGACGTATATAAAAGTTACAGTGAAGTGATCTCAGTGTTACAGAAGAAATAAAAGAAAACATGAAAGAAGAATGGACCGATACCGCAGTAGAAATAAGACTGCTTAGCAGCTGAAGATACAACTGAAACAACGACAGAAAGAATGACAGTTCAGCGACAGTCTTGTTCTTCAGGGTCTTCTTCTTCGCAGCAGCAGCAGTTTTCCTGTTTGTTTTTTTCTCTTTTCTGGCAGCTCTTGTATTCGATTTCCTCCATTCTCTTTGATATATATAGAGTTATTAAACCCTAGGAAGTCTTCTTAGTTGATAAGGAATCATAAAACACGTTCAAATCACCCTCTAATTATGTATGAAACCGAAACATGGAGGAACTCGGTTTTCCGTCCAAATTCATTTCTGCCAACCAATTTTCCCGGCCAAAATACGTTTGTGATGTGTGTTTATGATATCCTGGTTATCTAATTCACTTTGGGTGAATTTTAATTACCTAACAAAAGGGAGCATACACCTCTGGTCCGCTCCATGTCATACTAGGTAAATCACGACAAGTGAAATCTCTCAGAAAAATATGTGTAACTGTCTATAAGTGTATAACCAATGGATTGTTCACAAGCAAGAGATGCCTAACATGATATTTTTCGCTCACTGTGGAAATTGTACAATCATACTCTGCATATGATACCTTTACAGTCACAGCCGGGGCCACACTGTTAATTCTCCTCTGGCCAAGGTGCGATTATTAGTGTGACAGCATCCACAAAGATGACGCAAGGTAAAAACCAACCTTGTGACATAGAAATCAAACACCCAATCTTACCCCAGTAACAGTGAAGCGAGGTAAATTTCAAAATTTTGATTGAACTCTTACCAAAGATACATACAGAAGTTCAGCAAGGAATTGGGATACACCAGCATCAAGTCCGTGCGAACCCACAAGAAATAAAATCAATCGCTTTCTTCGATGACAAACACACAACCAAAATATAGACAAATAAGGAAAACGTGGTTTTTTCTTAAGGATCGTTCATCAACCACCCTCAAAAAAAGGGGCAAATTATAGATACCAAAATACCACCAACACTATATAGCTTATAACCTTAACTCGCAACACGAAAAATATGAGGATGTACGAAGCCCGCAGCTCAAGCAATGGAGCTCATATGTCCACACCAATAAGCATGAGCGAGAGATCCGCACATCAAATCCTCATTCCACAACTTAGATGAGGGCCCGTAGTTCAAGGGAAGAAGTTCTCACTTTGTACCTCAAGTGAGGGATATAATTTCCGCAAGTTAAACTAAGGTCATTTAAGGATAAGATCAACATTAACACATGGTGAATCAATCAACACGTGGCCGACAATATCGACACGTGGTATAATTTAAGATGAAGCAGGAAGCTTATTAATACCAATTCTGAAGATACTGATAGCACAAAGTTTGACCTTTACTTTCCTATAAAAATAGAGAACAAATAAGTTTAAGGGGACTTTCCTTCTTCTTCGGCTATTTTTGATGCGTCGGAAAACCGACTTTGTTTTACCGCAAGCGCACAGTGTCGAAAGATGTAAAAAATAGCAAATATGGTTCGTTCCACGAGGAGTGTGTATCACTTATACTAATTAATTCAAGTAACTTTCAAGTCAAAATATGTTTCAAAAGATATTTTTCCTATTTTTGTAAAGAATTAAACTAACAAATGAATTAAAACTATTTAACGAAGATTGAAATCAATAATAAAAAAGTGTTAGGTTTCAGGAATCCCTTGTAGATTGGGGTTTACTTGCGTTCATCACAAAGGGTATCGATTTTACTCATGCAAAATAACAAATCTAGCTACTAATACATGGAAAATATTTCGTTTAAGAATCATAGAAAAGAATTTTCAAAAAGAATTGTTTGTTGTCAACCTAAGGTAGAATTTCGAAGTACTAGGTACACGTGGCATAAATAATCAAAGAATATTCATAAAGTGATTATCGCGAAAGGGTCAGCGAGTTCTTCTACAAATCAAACAATGGCCTATGCATGACATAGAACATGAAAAATCATTGAGAAAGTAAAACATTGAAAGAGAGACAAAATATCGACATTAAGTTTTAATAGTTGAAAACCCTAGTTTTGAAACACGTTGTTTTCTAATAAGGATAAAGGGGTCAATCATCCAAAACGGAGGTCATATGAAGACTATAGAGCGTTTTTCCCAAGCACTATACTTCTGAAATTTCTAGTGACATGAATTTATAAAATTCTTTCTGAATTTGAGTACGTCTATGCTTATATGAGAATTTTGAAGAGGTCACATGTTCCATCATGATAATAAGGAGTAAAAACTTGCTTGATATGGGTCTGAACCAACAGAGGAGTCTGGCGTTACTTCATTGCTTACTTCTTTATCGACATCAGTAAATTCAAATTCTTTACAAAGGTCTTCAATGAGGGGAGCCTTATCCAGGTCTTCATCCTTCAACTTGTCTTCATCATCTATATCCACGGCGTCTCCCAAATTCTCAGAAGTATCAACATGGAAGAATTATTTGTAGTCCTCTTCTCATATACTAGGGACTGTCAAAGGCGACAAAAGTAGTGTCCACTCAAAGGCGCATCACACTTACCTGCTGAAAACCAATGAGTCAAGTCATGCTTTAAATTCAAGGATATTAAAGAAGAATGACTTTGAATCTCAATAGCCCGGACAACAACGATGGGTTCAACTTCAATTCAGATGCTCGCCCCAGTCCCAATACTTCAATGACAGTGAAGGACGGTTCCGAATTTTATGATTTCCCGTGTCCTCTCAAATTCTTAGAAGCATGGACCTGTGACGACACAAAAAGTTATCTTCTGCCAGGTAGCGGATCCAAGTGAGTCATACTTGGGGACTGAAGACTCCTTCACTTTTAAAAGTTTAACATAATAACATCCCTCAACTAGAAGGTCTGATCAGCAAGGGTACAAGCAACACGACTCTTCTACATCAGTACCCACACCATTGGGAAGCCTCCCCCTCTTACCTGATCTCATCCAGAAAGGTATCCCCATCCTTGTTACTTCTACTTACTTCGACCATATAATTTTACTGTTGGACACGTTCCGGACTCGGAAGCCACAATCATCTCTAGATTGGGACTTCAAAGACACACTCACCTCAGATTCAAGCTTCTTATCTCAACTTCTCGGATATTGGTTTATAAGTTGCCAGTCATAAATCCAGTAATATGCTTCCCATGGAGAAAATAACATACCTTGGTACCTGTCCTGTTTCATGGTACATGTCCCTTCTTCTGGTACCTGTCATGCTCCCTGGCACCAACTCGGTTCACTCCTCTATTCGTTGATGCTCCTGTCAGTATCTCTATAATTTACAAATTCAGAAATCGACAACAATCGGTGAAGAACGGGTAAAACATCCTTCACGAGAAATATTCGTCTATTTCTCTACTATGACATACCTGATAGGTGCATAAATCATACATTTTAAGTAGTTTTTCCTGACCCTTATTTGCTATTTTGAGTGAATTACTATGTTTTATTATTACTTTCGAAGTTTAGTTGTCTTTTCAGGTTACAGTTCAGAAACCTGCTGAATGGAGCTGTATGAGAAGAATTACCAAGTAGCCAGTAAAACTCTGCTTGATTCAGGCCTTTCACCCTCCAAAGTGGAGGAAATTGAATTACGAAGCCAAGGGCGAAAGAACGAGGTCATTCTGATCTCGTATGAGGAAGTTATGGGC
>JAJJMC010029152.1:2992925-3070473 GCA_023531435.1 Papaver californicum
TTAAGGATTCAGAGAGTGGCGCGATACCCTCTCTGATGATATTAGGATTTTTGCCGGAGTAGACCTGCGGTAGGATGCTTTAGGGTTATTGGTGTTACTAATGCATGAATTGTTGAGTATGCTTTGATTGATAACATGTTGGAAAAATGAAGATGAATTCTCTAACCAATACTTCTCTCTCTGATATTCGTTTTTATTAATCTGCTTTAGCTTGTTTTAGTATAATTTAGTTAAAATCACAACAAAAATCCCCCCTGTTTACTTGCGTAATTGAAAGTAATTAACAATCACTAGCCTCTCTGTGGGAACGAACTTGTTCTTATTTGCTATACTTTAATCTATTTTGGAAGAGTAAGAACTCGATTATTTTGGTTGATTACGACACGACCAAATTTTGGCGCCGCTGCCGGGGAAGCATAACGGACTGTTATTTATTTTTTTAGTTTCGTTTTATTTTTATCTTTTGTTTTCAACAAAGTTCTGAATTTTTTTAGGTACTTGAATGCATATACGACTTCGATCAGGCACACTGAACGAACTAGTCCGGGCAGCCAACACACCACTTCCTCCGAGTACAGCAAGCGAGTTTGCAGATTCGGACGTAGAAGCAGAACCAGCAACAATGGCTGACGCCGAGCGCACACTGAAAGATCTAGCGTCTCATAAGCTAGATACGCAACAATGGTGCATACAGACGGCCCGGAAGTTTTACGGGATGACTAATGAGGACCCGAATAAGCATCTGATGGACTTCAATAACCTCATGATGGCCATGGTTGGGGCTGAACCCTACGTTGATGGAGCCATGCTTCGAGCTTTTCCATTTTCTCTGATGGACACGGCTAAGGAATGGTTATACTATTTACCTTCCGGCAGTGTTACAACTTGGAACAGCTTGAAGAAGCTCTTTCTAGAGAGATATTTCCCTGCATCAAAGGCTTCTCGAATCCGTAAAGAAATTTTCGGAATGCAGCAGATGGCAGGCGAAACACTGTATGAATGCTGGGAACGGTACAAAAGATTATTCGCTAGCTGCCCACATCATCAATTCAGCGATGCTTTGATCGTACAGTACTTCTACGACGGGCTTCAACAAAGCGACAAAAATCTTCTCGATGCCGCAGGTGGTGGTGCACTGGTAAACAAAATTGTAACTCAGGCTAGAGATTTAATTGAGGATATTGCAGCAAACTCTCAACAATTTCTGAGTCGTGAGTCACCGGTCAAGAGGGTGGCCGAAGTTAGCTCCCACCGCATCTGGAGCACAAAATCAGCCAAATGGAGAAAATGATGCAACAGATGGCTGCCGTGATCATCCCATCTTATGAGGGGGAGGCCGAACAGGTAAGTGCAATTTTTCCGAATCAGCAGAGGAAAAGGTATGATCCCTATTCCAATACATAAAATCCAGGTTGGAGAGATCACCCGAATTTCAGCTATGCGAATCAGCAAGCTGCGGCTTCAAGGCCGGCCTTCAACCACCAGAATGGGATGCAACAGCAAGCACAACCACCACAACAAGATCGAAATTCAGAGTCGTCAGAGATGATTTCCATGATTAAAAATATGACGGCACAGATGCAGAAAAATCAGCAGGATACAACCAAAAATCAGCAGAACACGGAAAACGCGATAAAAGAGTTACAGACTCAGATGACCGCTATGGCCGGTAGATTGAACCTTCTGGAGACATAGAATAGTGGGAAACTCCCTTCTCAACCCATCAATCCAAGAGAAAATGTCAGTGCCGTGACATTGAGAAGTGGTACACGAACTGTACAACCAGAAGAAGCCGAGAAAATTAGAGACCCGAAAGGGCCGGTCCCGGAAAAAGAGAGTAACTGTAACTCTGAAGAGAGCCCTTATGTCTCTAAAAGTGCTGAGGTATGTAACGAAAATTCTAAAGTCGCTCTACCTACTTACGTTCCTCCTCTACCTTTTCCTCGCAGGTTTGCTAACTCGAAAAAGACGGAACAAGATAAGGATATCTTAGAAATTTTCAAGAAAATTCACGTGAACATACCACTGATTGACGCAATTAAACAGGTCCCCAAATATGCGAGAATTTTGAAGGACTTGTGCACCAATAAACTAAGATTAACCGGTAATGAGGTAATGAGAGTGGGGGAAAACGCTTCGGCTATCTTGCAGAAGAAACTCCCACTCAAGTGTAAAGACCCCGGTAGTTTCGATATTCCTATTATTATTGGTGACACAACGTTTAATAAGGCTATGCTAGATTTAGGAGCCTCAGTGAATGTTATGCCTGCATCTATATATGAATCGTTGAATTTAGGACCGTTGAAAAAAACGGGAATTGTGTTACAACTAGCTGATTGCTCTAATGTATACCCTCAAGGTATTATTGAAGATGTGCTTGTACGAGTTAATCAGCTAGTTTTTCCTGTAGATTTTTGCGTACTGGAGATGATAGACGGATCAACTGATTCGTCTATTCCGTTGTTATTGGGCCGACCATTTATGCGGACAGCAAAAACAAAAATTGATGTTTACGACGGCACCTTAACAATAGAATTCGAAGGAGAAATAATACTTTTTAATATTTATGAGGCTATGCGGTATCCTAGCGATGTGCATACTTAGCCATTAAATATGCCACGTTACTTTCAAGTAAGTACATGGCCATTGAACTTCCCCGACTCGACACTAATCAGTCTGATTATCAATATGGTGAGTCGTACAACTTACCTCATTAACTTAGTAAGTCATTTGACTTAAATTGTCTTAATAAAAACCATAGTGGCTTATGACTCCACTATTTCCATGAGATATCAAATACAACGTGAGGGGATTCTCATTGGGGTATTGGTCTGGCGGTCTACAACATCATGGGTGGTGGTACCACCTCCACGAACAAGAAGGTAACAAGTAGTGGACGGTTACATAGCAGTTGGGAGAATTAGGAGTAGTGGTCAGATAGGTCTTCCCTATTTTTCGGGCACGACCCCACTACGATCTCCATAAGCATCACTTCTCCACCTCTCCCTAACTTCCACGACTTACAAGAAATCGGTGTGTCTCCTCTGAACTATAAATAGATGATTCTCATCTATTCGAAACAAGATAAAAAGAACAGACAAGATATTCACTGTAGAGAAATAAAACCTACAGAATTAGCGATTCATCTTAGAGAATCAATTTTCTTCTTCAAACACTATCACACTGATATTTTCTCAACCTTCTTTGCTTCCCTCCTCGAAGACCTACCCAATCATTTCTATTTTTATAATTGAAGCAGGACGTGAATGGCCATTTCTTGATTTAGGCTCGTCCTGTTCGATTTTGATCTCTTGAACCTACTTTAAAGTACGATTCTACCGTATATTTGTTTTCATTATAAAACCGAACCACTACCATTTTGATTAAGTCAATTCGAGTCAAATGACTTGATAAGTCAGTGAGGCAAGTTACACAACTTACTGAAATTATAATCATATTGATCAGTGTCAAGTCTGGCAAGTTTAGAGTCATATGCAAACTTAGGAATAAGATGGAATAACTTTAACGGCCAAATGTTGGCTTAGAATTGACTTGACATAAATCTAGAAGATGTTGAGGCCAAGATTGTAAAGAGATTATTAAGATATGAGGTTGGCATTAAGCCAATATTGAAAAGAATGGCGTATTTCTAAGGGAAGTGGCTACAAAGCCAGCACTAGCTTCTTAGCGCAAATAGTAATGTGTTATCTCTTTATGCACAAAACCTAATGTGTTAAAGGTTTAGGCGCAACATTAATGTGCTAGCTTCTATCAAGCGAGAATTATGCTAGGGATAGGAAGCTAGCGCAAAGGACGTTTGAAGATAGTGTTTCTTAAGGAAGCCATCTAGGTCAAGGAACCTTGCTAAGTTAATACGCTAAAGCTGAAACGCTTGCTAGGCTTGTACCTAAGACACTTGCTAGCAGTACGCTTGTGGCTGAGATACTAAGGCCAAGACACTGATGGGCTGCGATGCCCTAGGATGTACGGTTGTAGCTTGAGACGCTAGCACCATGGACGCACACTAGCCATGGACACTGCTAGCTTGAGACGCTAGCACCATGGACGCGCTAGGCTGAGACGCATTAACCAAAGGTGCTTTTCCAAGGCCGCTTAACCATAGACGCTGCATGCTGAGACGATTTTTCTCAAGGACGTTGCAAGATGAGACATATTTTCCAAGGGCGCTGCTAGCTGGGAAGCGCTTCGCCAAGGAAAATTAGTTTTTTTAGCGCTAGGGTAAGAAACTAGCGTCAATGTGAGGCTAAGCCAAGTGGCTAGTGATAGACTGGCGCTAATGAAAGAAAAGGTTAGTGTTAGGCACAATGCGTCTTTGAAGGCATTGTTCCTTGTTTGTGGTGCGTCCAAGAGGACCGGCGCATAATTTCGTGGCTTTTCTTTGAGCAAAGCACTAAATTAGCATATCTTAATCTCAGTAGAGAAATTTGGGAAGTATTCGTTGCGACCAAAGCGTCAAACTGGAATGTATTTTGGGTATTAAGCATTAGCTATTCCCGAATTCGATAGATGTTACTGGAACATCGATGCACACTCTAGGTAAGTTCAAGGAATTCAGTTGTCGAATTTATCGCGACTTCAGACTAGTTCGATATGGCATAAATACAGTGAATAATGAAGATGCTACAAGGACAGTTTAGAAGGATTCTAATTGTTAGTAGAGATTGTATTCTTAATTCTCTTGCGGAATATATAAGCAGAAATACAGTATCTCATATTGTGTTATAAATATAGGCATATGCACGTAAATATCCACATATCCTTCTATATTCTTGTTGCTTGGCAGAGGGCAGTTTTAAACTCTAGCCCTTGTCAAAAACTCAACATAAACAACTATGTAGAGATTATAGAATAAATGGGAGTATTGCATCAAACACCAATATTGTTATAAGAATTTCATACATAGATGGATACTTAGTCATATGATGCATGTCGTAGGTGCGACCAAATTAGTGATCTTATTTCCACTAAATTAAGGAATAATATAGTGGAAGTCAAGTTCGTTCCCACGAGGAGCGAGGTTTTTAAGTTGTCAAATGTCACAAAGGCGAATTTGTTTTAGGATTTTAGCAAAGTAAATAAGAAAGCAATTAAAACTAAAGTTATAAGCAATAAAGAGAGATATGAACGAGGAATCCTTCTTCGTTACTAATCAATCATTGAATTAATATATTCATCTACTCATAGTTAATCACATATTATCACCAATCGTAGAATAACAGCTAGATCAGTGTTATCCCCCAAATTCCTTATATATTTCGATATGGAAGTTCTCGCCTACCAGATTCCATTCATCCTAACCACCTAGTAGTAGATCACTCAGGGTGTAATTTTGTCGAATGCTTTATATTTTGTGAATTTATAGGTTAATCCTAGCAGGTAGACTCTTAGATCAAGGTCACTTACTAGTGTTGTTCATACACACAATTGCTCCACAGAATCCCTCTGCAAGGTCTCATGTTCTCTACATGTGTACGAGTCAATAGACTACTACTTATCTCACAACTCAATACTATCAATAGATTAAATCAACAAATCAATTCAGTTGGCCACCTAAACAATCTACCATAAACATTCTTTACGGTATAAACAAACAATAATCATATGAGGAACTCAAAATAAATTTATATAATAACTCAAATCATGTCTAGAACTTAGAATTCATCCTCAATCAATTAGATGTTTAGCTACTCTTGGATGTAGAAACATCCATGCACATAAAAGTAAAGAATTCGTTACGAAGGTGAAACCGCTCCAAACCCTAAATTTTGCTCCTTGTGTTTTTGATCTCCTCCAAGACTTGCAAAGTTGTGTAAAAGGTACCCTTCTTAGGGTTATGGAAGTCTTCTTATATATTCTTCATCATATCTAGGTGTTAGAGTCCTAACGGGACCATGATACCTTGATTTAGAAGTCAAAAACGTATCTTAGAAGTGGCTCCCGTCGTGATATAATCGTAGTATCAATCCTCCTCTTTCTACAATTGTAGGATCTCAAAAATAAGAGTTTTATGATGCCAAATCGTCCATAATCGGTAGTCACGACACCCTCCTTATCTACTGATTATTAGAGGTAAAAATATGACTTTTTTTCCTGTGTCCAAAACTTGCCATAATCGATAGAATCGATTCCTATCATTTTACCTATTTTTGGAGCTCAAAAACGAAGTTTTTATGTGTCTGAAACTTCCTATAATCGTTAGTTAAATTTCCATGTTATCTCCTGATTATTTTGTTGAGTCTTTCGCTCTTTTCTTTCGGCTGTTTTGCTCATAACTTCCTCATACGAACTCGGAATGACCTCATTATTTTTGCGTTGGATTCGTATTTTAATTTTCTTCAAGATGATGATAAGAAACACTTGAATTGAACGACTTGAACTTGGTATTTGGCCTTTCTTCACTTGTAGAACTCAATTTCCTTGTTCATTTTATGTCGCAATGAAATCCTGTCTTCTTGTTTGGCCTTGGTATACTTGAATACTTATAGTAATTCTTTTTTAGACCTTTTGTAACCACTTTTACTCTTATTAGGATGATTCACCTAATAGAAGCAAATAAAAAAAACAAGAGTAATAACAAGTAATATGGAAGAATTGTAGCGATTATTAGATGGATTTGACACGAAAATCATGTAAATTATGCACTTATCAAATTCCTCGAGAAAATTACTATATAAACTAACCTAACTAAACTACAACAACTCCCTTTCGTCGAGGACACGGTTACACTTAGCATGTGCAACAAGCCTTTAAACCCCTAGGTGTCCCTAGTGGACGAGTTATAGTCTCGTGAGGAATTAAAAGAGGTATACCTACAAAACCTACTCCAACTTCAAAGTCACAAGCATCCAAAGAGCTATGAAGACATAAAGTTTCTGCACACTAATAATAAGAAGTTAGAAATGCCAAAGAATATTATTCTCATTAACTCTTGAGTTAGGAGAAAACCACCATATGAAAGAATACAGGTTCGAGAGCGATCGAATATTTTGACTTCTGCCTCACCGATAGGGTTTTATGAAGTTGCAATCAACACACTTTATGGTTCTCATGTGTGCAGAAAGGAATGAACATAGAAATCCTGCACACGTTGAATGGTGGGAAGGAAGGTAACCTTCCAAATTATATGAAGATGTTATCCCATAGAATGTGGGACGAAAAATATCCTTTTTTATTTTTATGATGACCTCTAAGAAAGGAAATCAATCACTATGTGAGGATGAGAATGCTTACTTACCTTATCACCCAATCGGCAATCAGTATTACTCTCACAACATCCAATAGAAACGTCTACGGTCTTCAACTGTTGATGATGAACTCTTGAACTTCATAGAACTTTAACAATTGTAACTCTTTTTCTCAATTCCTTGTTGTTTGAAACTTCTTTATATATTTCTTATTCCCTATGGCCTTATTGAATGAATACAAAAAACAAATATATACTAAAACAACGACAAACATTATTACCTTTTTTTTCCTTTTTTTTTCTATTTTTTTTTCTATTTTTTTTTCTATTTTTTTTATACAAACTGAAAAATAAAATGAAACTTCTATGGCCGTAGGGTAAGGACTTTACCACTTGATTCTTCACAACTTATACTGCCTCGATATCATGAACTTCACTAACTCTTATCTCTTGATTTCTTTCGCTCTTGTACATAAGTCTTCAACATGTATATATATAATTCTGGTCTTTGTATTGTTGTTTTACTTGAATATGAAATTTGCACTTTCTTGTACCATTGCTTATAAACCTTAAACGTCTTTAACTTTTCTTCAAATTTGTAATGCTTCGCTTGTTGATGATGATATGTTTCTATGAACCTGTTGTTGTCAAGAGAATTGTGCCAACTGTAAACAAGCCTACAAGATAGAGTTAGTGATCTGATGACACCCTCATGATTGATAGAAATAGAACTCAAGAGATCGAAAAGTAGTGCTGAAATTAGTGCGAAGTTGGGTAGCTCATCATTCTACCGGGAGTTTATGCAGATAAAACACTCTAAATGGACAATTTAGACAGGAACAAAGAATTGAAGGTTTGGTGCCTCACTCATGGGTAGTGAATGATCATATCATCTAATATTGTATTCTCTACCGGCGGTTTAAGTCCATTTTTATCAGCTCTAGCCTCTTAACAATTAAGCACCCCGAATATAGTTCTCTAATACTTCTAAGTTCATTTATGTCGATAAGAACTTCATATGTATATAAAGTAATTCTAAATTCTCTAAAAGTTGGAGGTTTTCATGCAAATATGTACAAATAGTTTAAAATTTTACATACAAAAGTAAATACTAAAAATCTATATGTGTAACCACTCCCACACACTTAAACTTTACATTGTCCTCAATGTAAATTGACTCTTCCAATGTAAAATCAAGATGGGAAATTCTAACATGATATGAAAAACTAAGAAAAATTAAAAGATAAAGATAGTAATACAAAACCAATGGGTTGCCTCCCATTCAACGCTTGGTTTAAATCGTCATCCTGACTCTCTACTCGCCCGTATTACTCCTCCAAAGGGAGCAAATAATGAAACTCAAGGATATATACATCCACATACGAGATGTTTACGTAATATGGCTTTAATATATGGCCATTGACCTTGGAAACTGTCCCTTCTCGGAGACTAGTAATCTCAAGTGCACCATGAGGAAAAACATTAGTAACAACATATGGTCCAATCCAGCGGGACCTGGGCTTTCCAGGAAATAGTTTAAGACGAGAATAAAATAAAAGAACTTTCTGTTCCACAACAAAATTCTTTCGAGAAATCATTTTTTCATGAAAAAGCTTAGTCTTCTCCTTGTATATACGAGAACTCTCGAGAGCATCATTACGTATCTCCTCTAACTCATTAAGTTGCATTTTCCTTTGTTTCCCCTCTTTATCATACTCCATGTTGCACATATTTACCGCCCATAAAGCCTTATGCTCAAGTTAAACCGGGTGATAACAAGTTTTTCCATAAACCAACCGATATGGAGACATGCAAATGTGGTTTCTTGTACTGATAGGTGCATTATTTGCATTATTTGGATACTCTAATTCATTGATTTCTTGTTAGTTTTCATATCATTATGCTTTGTTTTTGTTTTCTTATGAGTTTCTTGGGATTTTTGAAGTGTATTCAACCAAAGAAGAAGAAAGGAGTTCATTACGACACGAAATGAACAAGGAAGTTAAGTTCTACCAATGAAGATGGGCCAAAAACCAAATTCAACTCATTCAAATCCATGAGTTCTTAATACCATTTTCAAGAGAACGAGAAGATGAAGCCAACACAAAAAGAACAAGGTCATTCGGAGTTCGTACGAGGAAGTTATGAGCAAACCTACCAAAAGAAAATAGTGAAACACTCAGCAAAATAATCGGTAGATAACATGGATATTGAGTCTACCGATTATGGCAAGTTACCTACCGATTATGGAAAGTTATATACCGATTATGGAAAGTTTTGGACACAGGAAAAGTCATATTTCGATCTCTTACAATCGGTAGATAAGGAGGGTGTCGAGTCTACCGATTATTACTTGACATAAGCCACTTCTAAGACACGCTTTTGACTTTTAAATCAAGCAAACATGGTCCCGGAAGGATTCTAAACCCTAGAAGGAAAGGATACTTGAGGGACAAGCATTGAAGGCTATAAAAGAAGACATCTAAGCTCAAACAAAACATCTTTAACATCTTTATATTTTATATTCTATATCTCTTAAGTAATCTCTATCTTCTATATCAAAAACCTAGGATTTTCCCCTTAGGGGGAAACCATTCTTTTTCTTTGTATATTTTTCATGGGTTTTAGTAAATCTATGAGTAGTTAATTTTGTTCTATTGGTTGGGGATGTAGGTTGAATTCCTAGACATGTAAATCAATCCGTCTGGTTAGTTTTAATGTTAATGATCTCTTTTGTCGCTTATGTTCTACTGTTTATATCGCCATGCATGATTGAAGACTTGATCGTCAAGTTGCAAATTGAATGATCATGTGTTCATATCTAAAGCTAGACTAGGGTTTGATATACGAAATTTTCGAAAAACTCTAATCACAAGTAGCACAACATAGTTATTAACGACGGGATGTTTCCATGATATTATGTGTAAAAGCTTAACCTAGGTTAAATCTGTATGGCTCTTGCGCCGGATTGCTTAGAATAACCTCAACTCACAAAGACCATTGCTTTCATTGGGTTAAACTTGAGTGACTTTTACGCCAAGTTATTCATTGAAAAGGATTCAAATAGTGACTCTTGCGCCTTTGATGATACAAGGAGTTTTTCCGGAGTAAGCCTGCGATAGGATGCTCTAGGGTTATTGGTACGAGAAGGATTGAATGTTATCTCTAATCGATTAAAGAGCTTGCTTGGTGATGGAAGATGGAACCACTAATCAGTATTTTCTCACTTTGATCTCAATCTTTATTTACTTTGTTTTTATTTTCTTTCGTTAGTTTACTTAGTTTTATTCATTACAATCCCCCTTCTTGGTTACATAAGAAGTCAAAGAAAAATAACAATTCAAAGCTCCTCGTGGGAACGATCCTTACTACCTCTATACTACTTGTTAGTATTAGTGGGAAATACCTTAATTAATTTTTGCGCAAACGATATGCATCAAATTTTAGGGCCGCTGCCGAGGAGAAGTAACAATTGTTTTTGTTTGAGATTTCTTTTGGTTCTATTTTACGTTTTTGTTTTAGAGTTTTTCAGATTTTTAGGTTTTTGTGGCGTAAATAACTCGTTGAAGGAGTTCGCCACTCGTCAAAAGCGGGAGGTAAATTCCAATACAGGTTGTAGGTATCACATTTATTTTTGTTTTTAGATTTTTGTTTAGAATTTATCTTTTACTCTTTGTGTCTCATCATGTTTCCTTATGCAAATAACATGTATGGTACACAAGATCAAGAACGCAATAATTGTAATTAGTTACGTTTTCAATCCCAACCATACGGGGAATATAATCACAACCAATCCTTTTATAATGATCAATATTCCACGTACCCTTTTGATTATTCTCATACATGCCAACCTTCTAATAGTGGGTATGTAATTGAACAATCCCATAGATGGGAGGATAGTCATACTTCTAATGATTCCTCTAGTTTTGAAAAACAGATGTGTACCATGTTAGCAGAACTTCAACAACCAATTCAACTACACCCACAGGGCATTAATGAATCACTTCAACAGCTTCAAAAATATGCATAGAATTTAATGATGCGCATTGATCGATATGAGGAATGAATGAGAGAAGAGGAAATTTGGTCTCACATCCAAAACCGCTCTAACATTCCTGTGCACAATAATGAATATGTGATCAATGGTGATTCTGAAAAAGACCAATCTTTGGGGATATTTGATGACACTAGTATAGGTTACTCAAGCCTTGATATTATTAATAATCAAGCACCTATTCAAAAGGTAGAGCTTGCGAATGATGCAATGAGTGTTCTATAGAAATTCCTAGCAGTTAGAATTGAGTCTGCAACAATATATGATCCTGAAGTAAAGAGTGTTGAAGAAGATGTAATTGATACTAGAAACCCAAAAATTATCACGGAACAAACTTATGTTATCTATGAAAGTGACGATGATTACGAAAGTATATCATCTGAACCTACTCATAGTGACCTTCCTGGGGAGTACACAATGGAAGACGCTCTTGCGTATAAACCTTTCTGGTCTGATGATGACGAGGAGTATGAAGTATTTGAGAATGAAACTGAATTGATTAATATAATGGAAGACCCACTTGAGATTGCCAAGCATTATAATGATAATGTTGCTGCCAAGATTTTAATTAAGGCAGAGACTAATGAAGATTGGTTGAAAAGTGTGATAGAGGACCATGATACACATGAGGTAAATAATTTTTGGAGTTATTTCATAACAATGAGGATCTTGTAATATAAGAGATAGTGGAAGGTTTATTTAATCCTTTGCTAAATTCTATTCCTAATGATCCTACTCTAATCGAAGTAGTTTCTCAAGAAGTTGTTAACCCAACTTTTAGGAAAATACCTCACTTAGGATTGGAGTCGTGTGCCTCTAAAGTTTTAACTGATTATTTTGCTTCTAACTATCCACCATTAGAGAAGCTTGATTTTAACATTGTGCAGGTTACCCATGAGAAACCTGTAGAAGTGCCTGAATTCTTTGTTCTCTATACACTTTCAAGTATAGAAAGGACTAAGTATGGGGGTAACTTCCATATGATAATGGTTTTACTATTAATATCTTTTGCTAACATCATTTTTTTGAAGCTGTTATTAGAGTTGCAGATTGTTGTCTGGGTGGATCCCCAGATTTTCAGATTGTTGGTTTTCGGGTGCTAACTAAAAGGTCAGGGTGAGGACGTTAAACTAAGCGCTGCATGAGAGGCAACCCATTGGTTTTTTATTTCTATCTTTTTCTATTAATTTTTAGTTTGCATATCATATTAGGATTTCCCATATTGATTTTATATTGGAGGAGTCAATTTACATTGAGAACAATGTAAAGTTTAAGTATGGGGGAGTATTTGTATATATATAGAGTTTTTTTTTAGCTTACGTTTTTAGTTTTTGCATAAACCTCCAACTTTTCGAGATTTTTAAATCACTTCGCGTGCGTCTAGCTATGTATACATACGGAGTTCTTACCGAAATAACTGAACTTAGAAGTATTAGAGAACTATATTCGGAGTGCTTAGTTGTTGAGAGGCTAGAGCTGACAAAAATGGACTTAAACTACCGGTAGAGAGTTTAGTATTAAAGTTGTTGATCATTCAATACCCATGAGTGAGGAACCAAACCTTCAATTATCCGTTTAAAGTGTTTCATCTACGTAAATTTCGGATAGAATGATGAGCTACCCAACTTCGCACCAATTTCAGCACTACTTTTTGATCTCTTGGGTGCTATTTCATCAATCATGAGGGTGCCATCAGAATTTCTAACTCTATCTTGTAGTCTTATTTGTAGTTGGCACCATTCTCTCGACAACAACAGGTCCATAGAAACACATTATGATCAACAAGAGGAGCATCAAAAATTTGAGGGAAAGTTGAAGACAATCAAGGTTTATAAGCAATAGTATGAGAAAAGGCAAATTTCATATTCAAGTAAAACAACTATACAATGAGCAGAATTATATATACATGTTGAAGACTTGTGTACAAAAGCGAAATAAATCAAAAGATGAGAGTTGTGGATTTTATGATATCGAGACGATATGAGTTGTGAAGAATCAAGTGATAACGTCCTTATCCCACGACCATAGTAGTTTTATTGTTCATTTTATTTTATTTTCCAGTTTGTATTTTATATTGAAGTTCTAAAAAAAATAAAAAAACATATATATCTAAGAAAACAAAAAAAAAAAAAAAATGTTTATCGTTGCTTTAGTGTATATATTTTTTTTATTTTGTATTCAATCAATAAGGACACGGGGAAGAAGAAATCTATAGAGAAGTTTCAAGCAACAAGAAATTGAGGAAAGAGTTACAAATTATCAAGGTTCTACGAAGTTCAAAAGTTCATCATCAACAGTTGAAGACCGAAGACGTTTCTATTGGATGCTGTGAGAGTGGTGCTGATTGCCGATCGGGTGAGAAGGTAAGTAAGCATTCCCACCCTTATATAGTGGTTGATTTCATTTCTTAGAGATTATCATAAAAAAATAGTTCTTTTTCGTCCCATGTTTCTATGGGATAACATCTTCATATGATTCGTAAGGTTACCTTTTCTTCCCACCATTCAACATGTGCAAGATTTGTATCTTCACTCCTGCCTGCACACATTGAGAACCATAAAGTGCGTCTTTTGAGTGTCAAATTCATAAAACCCTATTGGTGAGGCAGAAGTCATTCGATCACTCTCGAACCTGAATTCTTTCATTTGGTGGTTTTCTCCTAACTCAAGAGTTAAGCATGAAAATAATGTTCTTTATACTTTTCACTTCTTATTGTTAGTATGCAGAAACTTTCTGTCTTCATAGCTCTTTGGATGCAGGTGCTCTGGAATATTTCAAAGTTAGAACTTAGGTTTTGTGGGTATACCTCTTGTAAACCCTCACGAGACTATAACTCGTCCACTAGGGACACCTAGGGGTTTAAAGGCTTGTTACACATGCTAAGTGTAACCGTATCCTCAACGAAATGGAGTTGTTGTAGTTTATGTTAGTTTAGATTTGTAGTTTGCTCGAGAACTAGCAAAAGGCAAGTGTGGGGGAATTCGATAGGTGCATTATTTTTATTATTTGGATGCTTTAATTCATTGACTTCTTGTTAGTTTGCATATCATTATTCTTTGATTTTGTTTTCATATCTAAAGTTAGACTAAGGTTTGAGATCCGGAATTGTGAAAGAACTCTAATCACAAATAGCACAACATAGTTTTTAACGACAGGATGTTGCCATGCGATTATATATAGAAGCTTAACCTAGGTTAAATTTGTGTGTCTCTTACGCCGGATTTCTTAGAATAACCTCAACTCATGAAGACCATTGCTTTTATTGGGTTAAACTTGAGTGGATCTTGTGCCAAGTTATTCATTGAAAAGGATTCAAAGAGTGGCTCTTGCACCTTTGATGATACAAAGAGTTTTGCCGGAGTAATCCTACGGTAGGATGCTTTAGGGTTATTGGTAAAATAAGGATAATGTTATCTCTAATCGATTTAAGAGCTTGTTTGGTGACGGAAGATGAAACCTGTAATCAGTATTTTCTCACTTTGATCTCAATCTTTAGTTACTTTGTTTTTATTTTCTTTCGTTAGTTTACTTAGTTTTATTCATTACAATCCCCCCTCTTGGTTACATAAGAAGTCAAAGACAAATAACAATTCACAGCTCTTCGTGGGAACGATCCTTACTACCGTTACACCACTTATTAGTATTAGTAGGAAATATCTTAATTAATTTGTGCACAAACGACATGCATCATGTACGCCGTTCTATACACCCATAAAGTATCTTTGAGTCTCAAGCTCCAATCTTTCCGTGTAGTGTTAACAGATTTCTCTAGAATGGATTTGATCTCACGATTTGAAACAACTTGCCAATTTTTTTGTGGGTGGTAAGGCGTACTAATCTTGTGTGTGATGTTGTACTTCTTGAGAAGAGCATGAAAGAATTTACGAAAGTGTGAACCTCCATCACTGATAACCACACGGGGTGTTCCATGTCTAGTGAAAATATTTTCCTCCACAAACTCACAAACAACTTGAGGATCATTAGTAGGGGTGGCTTTAGCTTGCACCCATTCCGAAACATAATCCACAAGAAGAAGTACATAAAAGTTTCGATATGAATTAATAAAAGAGCCCATAAAATCAACTCCTTACACCTCGAATATTTCTACAACAAGAATCAGTGTGAGTGGCATTTGATTTCGAGAACCTAGATTGTCGTTTGTTGAAATCTATTACAAGATTTGCAAAAAGCATACATATCCTCAAATAGGGTGGACCAATAAAAGCCACTTTAAAGAACTTTAAGAGCAGTACGTTTAGAACTAAAATGGCCACCACAAGCATAAGAATGACAAAAATATAAAATGGATTGAAATTCAGAGTCAACTACGCACCTGCAAATAATATGATCAGCACAGAATTTCCACAGGTAGGGCTCATCCCACACATACTGCTTCGCTATCTTTTTAAGCTTTATCTTTTGAAAACTAGACATTGTACTAGGTACTTGTCTTGTAACCAAGAAGTTCACAATATCAGCGTACCAAGGTGTTGAATCTTCTATTGAGAAAAGTTGTTCGTCTGGGAAACGATCATATAAGGGAAGGTCCTCTTCATAAATAACAAGTCTACTAAAATGATCAACAACTGTATTCTCAACATCTTTCTTGTCTCTAATTTCTATGTCAAATTCTTGCAAAAATAGAATCCAACATATAATCCTTGGCTTAGCTTATTTCTTCTTGAGTAGGTATCTAAGTGCTGCATGATCAGAATATACAACCACTTTGGTGCCAACCAAGTATGATCTAAATTTTTCTAGTGCAAAAACTATAGCCAATAACTCTTTTTCCGTGGTAAAGTAGTTGATTTGTGCATCGTTTAGGGTCCTAGATGCATAGTAAATCACGTGGGACAATTTGTGCACCCTTTGACCCAAAACGGCTCCAACTGTATAGTCACTCGCATCACACAACAACTCAAACGGAAAATTCCAATCGGGTGACTTGATAATTGATGCAATCATCAAAAACTCTTTTAATCAGTCAAAAACATCTTTGCACTCCTCGTCAAAGTTAAAAGTAGCCTCTTTTTGCAACAACTTGCACATTGGCATTGTGATAAACCGCCTGTAAAAACCTGTATGACCAAGAAACGGGAAAATCCCCTATCCGAAGTGGAGTATTGTGAGTACTTATTAATTCTATCTTTGCTTTGTCTACTTCGAGCCCTCTAGAGAACACAATGTGACAAGCAATATGCCATGGTTTACCATAAAGTGACATTTCTCCCAATTTATAACAAGGTTAGTGTTTATGCATCTTTTAAGCACAAGTTCAAGATTTTCTAAGCAAATATCAAATGAATCACCATAAACACTAAAATCATCCATAAATACCTCAATGATGCGTTGCACATAGTCAGAGAATATATTAACCATACATCTCTAAAAAAGTGGCAAACGCATTGCAAAGACCAAACGACATTCGTCTATAGGCGAATGTACCTAAAGGACTAGTAAAAGTTATCTTGTCTTGATCCTCCGTTACAATAACAATCTGATTGTAGCCCGAATAACCGTCCAAAAAGTAATAATGTGAATGTACCGACAACCTCTCTAACATATGATCAATTAAAGGCAAAGGAAAGCGGTCCTTTCGGGTTGTAAAATTAAGCTTTCTGTAGTCTATGCATATCTCCATTCTGTTTGAACTCATGTAGGAATAAGTTCATCATCTTGATTTCTAACAACGGTAACACCATATTTCTTAGGTACCACCTGTACCGGACTAACCCATTTGCTGTCAGAAATTGGGTAAATCACCCCCATACTTAGCAATTTGAGGATCTCTTTCTTTACAACCTCAATATTGGCTTTGTATCGTCTTTCATTAGGATTCTATGCTTGCACATTGATGGACTACTGCCTTTGATGTCAGCAATCGTCCAACCAATGGTCGTTCTGTGCTCTTTCAGAACACTAAGCTTACGTTCTTCTGGTATGGCAGTGAGGTTCTTTGCAATGATCACCGGAAGCCCTTCTTTATCACCCAAGTAAGCGTACTTTAAGTGATCGGAAAGAGGCTTCAATTCTAGTTTAGCTGCATAATAGAAGGTAAAGGAAACTTATTAGTTAGGGGTAAGAAAATATAAGAAATATTACTCGTTTGAACTTCTTGTAATATCGTCAAGGCACCAAACAACGCCACTAAATCTATGGCTAAGTCAACGTCCAAGTTCGGCTTCCCATGAACGTCCAATTCAAGGTTATTACGCAACACAACTCCAAGTTTATCTTCACTGTTCAAAGCAAACATTTGTTGTGCTAGTGAACCAATAACATCGATAGAGAAAGCGAAGTGAACATCATTAGGATAACGCATGGCTTCAAATATGTTGAAGAGAATAATCTCCTTATCAAATTCCATAATAAGAGTACAACTATCAATATCAATCTTTGCATTTTTCATAAACGGTCTCCGATGTAATAACGAAGTAGATGAATTATTTTCTCCATTCTTCATATCCATAATATAGAAATCAACCGGAAATATTAAAACATTCACTTGAACTAACACGTCCTCCACTAGTCCATTAGGATATATATTAGACTTGTTAGCTAATTGAATAGCAATCCCTGTCTCTTTTAAAGGTCGAAGATTCAAAAAATCATAAATATTGGCTGATATAACACTTACGGATGCTCCTAAATCAAGTAAAACACGCTCAAACCTCTTAGTACCAATAGTAATTGGTACCGTAAACCCTCCAGGATCCGTATACTTTGCAGGCATCTTCTTTAACAACATAGGCGTAGCACTCTCACCCACCTTAGTGACTTCATTAGGAATCAAACTGACTTCATTAGGAATCAAACTATCCTTCTTTGTACACAATTCCTTCAAAAACTTGGCATATCTAGGCATAGTTTTGATGACTTCGATAAATGGGGTGTTTATTTGCACCTTCTTCAAGATATCCATGATATCTTTGTCTTGACCTTTCTTCTTTGACTTTGTAAAACGACTAGGAAAAGAAGGTGGTGTGGTAAAACTAGGAACCGTGTCCTTAGGTTGGACGGTTGAGGTTGGCTTTTCCTTTGGAACGTTTTCTGCATCTACTTCCTTCTCGATATCACTATTAACATCTTCTCGCTGATTTGAATCTTTTACTTGCCTTCCACTCCTTAAAGTTACTGCATTAACATGTTCTCTTGGTTTCATAAAAGGTTGTGATGGAAGTTTCCCTGAAGTTTGTGATTTCATTTGATTCAATTTTGTAGCCAGCTGTCCCATCTGAATTCGCAAATCCTTGATGGTCGTTTTATGTTCCTGGTGGTTTTGCAGCATTGTTTCCTTTAGACTCTATGTTACAAAAGTGACACCCTGCATGTTTTGTATCATAGCGTCGAATTTTTCATCAATGGACGAGCCCTTCTCCTTAGCTTGTTGTGGTTGATGAAAAATATTTTATCTCCCATAAGCTGGCATAGGAGTTGCGGCTTGCATGTTTGCATAGCTAAAATTTGGATGATCTTTCCCACCGGGATGGTAAGTGTTAGAGTAGGGATCATACCTTGGTCTGTGATTAGGGAAAACATCATTTACCTCAGCCTCCTCTTCATACGAACGAACAACTGCATAAGCTATATGTTGTACCATCTTTTCCACACTACCTATTTATTGCTTTATATGTGAGAAATCTCCTATCACATTGACTCTTTTGATATTTGAGTCGTTTCTTGTGTAAAATTGTTGAGCATTTGATGCCATACTCTCAATCAAACTAGTTGCCTACGAGATCGTCTTTTTATTAAGTGAACCACCTACGGCTGCATCAATCAAATTCCTCTGTTCCGGAAGTAATCCTTCATAAAAGTATCGAATGATGAGAGTTGATGATATATTATGGTGTGGTTAGGTTGCCAATAGTACAACCACTCTTCGGCTAGATCTATTAAACAAAATGGAAAAGCTTGTAGTGTAGCCTTACCATTGTCTTCAGTACCTTGCCTAATACTTATCATCTTGTGGTGAAATACTTGAAGATGACGGTTCGGATCTTCGCCTGGAAGTCCCTTGAACTTCGGCAAATGATGAATAAGATTCGACTTCATCTCCACTATGTCAGTTAGAGTAATACATAATGGTTGCAAATCTAAGCATATAAATGTCAAATCTCGTAGCTTCTTCTCCGTAGGTTGAGGTCCACCCATGTCTTCTATGTGATCTTCCTCTTTGTCTGAATCTAAAAATTCACTTGGTGAAGAACTAGAAGGAAGCGGAGTGTTCACTGCTCGAACAAAGTATTTTATTTTTAGTAAAATGCCTAAACGAAGACGTATACAAGTGGGACTTGGTTTACCCTCTTTAAGCATTCACCAAAGAGATCGTTCCTGAAACCAAAAAATTCTAGAAAAAAAAGTTAAAAACTAAACATAAACCTAAAAAAAAAACGAAAAATAAAGTAACAACAAAAACCAACTGCTCCCCGGCAGCGGTGCTAAAATTTGATACGTGTCGAAGGTGCAACCAAATTAGTTTTCTTATTTCCACTCAATTAAAGAATTATAGTGGAAGTCAGGTTCGTTCCCACAAGGTGCGAGGTGTTTAAGTTTTCAAATGTCACAAAGGGGGATTTATTTTAGGATTATAGTAAAGTAAATAAGAAAGCAATTAAAAGTAAAATTGTAAGAAATTGAGAGAGATATGATCGAGGAATCTTTTTTCGTTACTAAACAATCATTGAATTAATATATCCATGTACTCATTGTTAATCAAATATTATCACCAACCATAGAATAACAACTATATCAGTGTCATCCCACAAATTCCTTATATCACTAGATACGGAAGTTCTCACCTACCAGATTCTAATCGTCCTAACCACCTAGTAGTAAATCAACAAATTAATCCAGTTGTCCACCTAAACAATCCATCATATACGTATAACCAAACGATAACATATGAAGAACTCAAAATAAATTTTTATAATAACTCAAATCATGTTTAGAACTTAGAATTCATCCTCAGTCAATTAGATGTTTAACTACTCATGGATGCAGAATCATCCATGTACATAAGAGTAAAGAATTCGTTACGATGGTGAAACCGCTCCAAACCCTAGATTTTGCTCCTTGTGTTTTTGATCTCCTCCAAGACTTGCGAAGTTGTGTAAAAGGTACCCTTCTTAGGGTTATGGAAGGCTTCTTATATAGTCTTCATCATATCTAGGTGTTAGAGTCATAATGGGACCATGATACCTTGATTTAGAAGTCAAAAACGTGTCTTAGATGTGGCTCCCGTCGTGATATAATCGGTAGTATCAATCCTCCTATTTATACTGATTGTAAGAGCTCAAAAACAAGAGTTTTCTTATTCCAAAATCGTCCATAATCGTTAGCGGAGGATCTAAGTTAGCGGAAAAGGCCAGCACCACTTCACCTTCATTGCTTACTTCATCATCAATAGTATTAGATTCAGACTCTTTATGAATTTCTTTTGTACGAGACGTTTTTTCAAGCTCCTTATCCCCCGACTGATGTCTATCTTCTATACCAATGGTATCTTCCGAAGCCTCATAAGCGATAATGGAGTCAACACAAATATTTGTGCTCACATACTACAACAAGACGATAAAGTATATTATAATTTGAAAATAAAAAAATATCAAGAATAACGAGTGAAGTACTTACAATCTTACAAGGACCAGTCTTACTTCCAAGAAGAACCATCCTTGGTCCTTTCCTTACAGAATGGGGACTACCAGAAGCAACATAAGTAGCATCTACTCGAGGACAAACGTCACGAGTCTACCAGAAAGAATGAAAACTAAGAATCATAATAGTCACATTTCTAGAATCAAGAAGTTAAAAAAAAATACCATTACCTCTTGAGATGCATCAATAATCAACTTCCACTTGGCTTTAGTCGAACTCTATAAATTGGAACTACGAGCTTTGTCTTTCTTGGAAGGGGCGCCACTCATTACCGGAGATCCTAAGATAAATTCTTTGGAGTGAATCCTCTCTTCATTCCAGAAGTGTGCGTACATGGTTGATACCCGAGGCTTCCTACCTCGACAGAAGAAAAGGATGCTTATTCCCTCAGTAAGAAAGATATCTGAATTCTCTTTCAAATCTCTAACAGATGGGGCTGCATTGTGACTATGAGGCACTTCCTGGTCAAAAATAATCTCATGAGCCGCACGATCAATGTTGTATGCCTGCATTGAATAACCTTTTGAATGAAGAGCAAGGATGTAACTTGGGATGGAGTTTTTCATAAATGCATTCTGGCCAAGAGAAAAAGCATTAATCTTTTTCTTTGGACCTGAACAGAGAACCATCTCAACCTCTTCGGAAAAAGTAGTTGATGAAAGTAAAGGCATGAAGTTTACCTCACTCTGAAAGTAGGTAAGACTTCTCATATGCCAGCGGCGGATCCTTGCATATTCAACAGCTCCTTTCATATTCATAGGTTTCGACGAAGGCGCGTATTTTGGGAAGTGCTCCCTTAACCATGCTTGAAGAAAAACAGTATGAAGACAAGAATCGATATTTATGAACCCATTACAAGTCTTCATATCGCGAGTCAGCGAGTCTAAAGAGGAGTACAAAGAGCCGAGAAATAGTTTACCAAGAGGGAGGCATTCACCATCAGCAAGCCCCACGACCAAAGGAACAAATGAGGGCTTCAATCTGCTGGCATTCCTGGTGAGAACCTGAGCCGTCCACACCTCTCTCCGCTTACAGGAAAGTTGGCATTCCTGGCGAGAACCTGAGCCTTTACTAATCACATCCAAAATTAGCGCTAAGGGTTGCATATCTCAAACGCCCAAGAAGCTAAGTATATTTTTTTTCTACTGTTAAAATTTAAATTATGCATATACAGTCATTATAAGCATATTGTCACCATCTAGTGCTTACTGTGCAACATTATTGTTCCTCACTAAACATTGGACTTAATGTAGATGGTGAGTTTTTGATATGGGCTAAAATTATAAAATTTTCCTCTTCCAAACAACAAAATATAAAAGGATATGTTCATATTTATGCGCATATTCCTAGCTCTATAACAAAAAACGGAATATTATATCTCTACTTATATATTTCGCAAGCAAATTAAGAATACACATTATTTACGAATAACTACAAAAATTCTAAACTGGCCTTGTAGCCTCCTCAATATTCACAATACTTATGCAATATTGAACTAGTCTCAAGTCGCATAAATTCCACAGATGAATTCCTTGAACTTTCCTCGAGTGTGCATCGATGTTTATGTAACATCTATCGCGGGAATAGATAATGCCTAATCCCCAAAATATAATCTAGCTTAACGCCTTGTTCGCAAAGAACACATCACAACCTGTTATCTTCAGCTTAGAATATGCCACTTTAGCGCTTTCCTCAAAGACGGGCCACGAATTATGCGACATTCTTCTTGGATGCGCCACAAACAAGGATCAATGCCTTCAAAGACGCATGGCGGCTCTAAACTAGGTTAACCCTCGCCACTTCTTGCACTGGAACCAGGCTAGCACTAGCCCCCTTTCTTAGCACCATATTGGCATTAAATCCTTGCCTATAGCTAAAAGTGCTAACTTCTTTGACCAAGTGACCCCCTGCCTAAGCACGCCTCCTTGCTAGAAAGTACATTGGTGCTAGCGTTCTAGACCTAGCAGTATCCCATCCATAAGCGTCTTTGGCGTAAGCACCTTTGCCAACAAGCAAGCACCCAGCTAACTAGCATTTAGGCCAACAACATCCTTAAGCAGCAGCTTCCTCGAGCAAGCGTCCATGTTACTAGCGTCTTTGGCGTAGCATCCCTGAGCACAACATCCTTGAGCAAACGTCTTTAGCGAAACGTCTTTGGCGCAACTCCCCAGCTAGCAACGTCCTTGAGCTAGCGCGTCTCAGCTAGCAGTGTCCTTGAGCTAGCGCGTCTCAGCGTAGCAGTGTCCTTAGCTAGCGCAACTCATCCTAGCAGCGTCCTTGGGCAAGTGTCTTAGCACAAGCATCTTTCTAGCAAGTGTCTAGCCACAATCTTCCTTGACCACAAGCGTATTGGCGCTAGTTTCCTAGACCTAGCACATTGGTGCTAGCTACCATGGTTTAGCAACGTCCTATCCTTTGTGCTAAAAGCATTAGCCTCCTTAGTAGTATTTTAGCTTTTCCATCCAAAAAGATAGCTTTCTTGCTAGGATCTAGCACATTAGCCTTGCTTTAGAAACGCTAGCATATTACCATTTATGACTAGTAAGTTGGGACATTCCTATTTGTACTAAGAAGCTAATGCTATCATTGCTAAAAGCTTCCCTCATAAATACGTCACTCTTCTCAATATTGGCCTAATGCTAACACTAACCTTATATGGTTATCTGATAATCCTTTTTTCTTAAGAAACTCTTTATAATCTTGGCCTCAAACGTCTTTCAAACTTATGCCCAGTCAATTCTAAGCTAACATTTGGCTATTAAAATTATGCCATGTTATTTCAAATTTAGCATATGACTACTAAACTTACCATACTCGACGCTGATCAGTTTGATTACCAATTCAGTGAGTTACGTGACTTACCTCACTGAATTAGCAAGTTATTTCACTATACTTGAATTGACCAAGATAATAGTGGCTCACGACCCCATTATTATTCTACGAGATACCAAATACAACACATGGGGGGATTCTCAATAGGGTATGCGTCTGGCGGTCTACGAAATCGTGCGTTGGGGAAACAAATCCATGAACAAGAAGGTAACAAGTAGTGGGACAGTTGCAAGACAGTTGAGAGAATGAGGAGTAGTGGTCATACAAGTCTTCCTTACTTTTCGGACATGACTCCACTACAATCTCCACAATCGCTACTCCTCCACTTCTTCTGTAATTTCCACTACTTACGAGAAATCAGGGTGTCTCCTTTAAACTATAAATAGAGGATTTCATCTATTCGAAACTAAAAGACAAGATATACATAATTAGAGATTCATTCCAGAGGTAATCCTTTATTCTTTACACACTACTCATCACACTGAGATTTATCAACCTTATTTGCTTCCCTCCCTATGACCTACCCAATCTTCTCCACTTTTGTGATCGAAGCAGGACGTGAACGACTTCTTGGTTTAAACTCATCCTGTTCGAGCTTGATCTCTCGAACCTATTTGAAAGTACGATTTTACCGTACATTTGTTTTTACCCTAAAACAATGGGTGTACTGATGTCGAGAGGTTTTGTCGATGACTCTGATATTTTATTGACTTGGTTTTGGGGATCATTTCGGTTGCAATAGATTTTGATTAATTTTTACAACGAATCAAGTCTCCAAGTTTAGAACAACCAAGAGATGTTCATTTACTAGACAAAGTGATAGGTGTTAAATGGGTTCATGATATCCAGGGGTAAATTATGTTGCACATACTTCAGGTGTCTACTTAAAGGGTATTGAGGTTTCATGCTCGCTTGAGCGGTGTAATGAGTTGTTAGGGGCCCCCCCCCCCCCCGCATTTATCCTCCCACAGTTGATGAGGCTTTATTGGAGAAGATGCGAAAATAGAATAGATGAGGGTGTTGGGTGTTACCTTGCCGTTTAGGTGTGGGTTTTGATGTATACGATTTTTTTGCTAGTACCATTGATGATCAGCCTTCTGGTTGAAAGATGTGACTATGTTAAATTTCTAAAAGTGAAGGAATCGTCAGTCCGCAAGTGTAAGTCACTTGGATCGGTTACTAGGTAAGAGATAATATGATGGTGTCATTGCAGGTCCATGCCTCCAGGAAATTGACAGGGAAAGGGTAGTCATGAGGGTTAAAGCCGTTCTTTGTCATCGTTGAAGCGATGGGGCTGAAGCGAGTATCAGAATTGAAATTGAAGCCGTCGTTGTCGTCTGGGTTGTTGACATGGAACAGGTCTGTTCTCTGACCTCGTGAGAGTCATTACCCATCCCGATCCTTATACTCATAAGCTTATTGTACTCCTCTTGAGGTGGTAATGAAATATTATATCCCTACGTCACCACTCTTCTTTAATCTTCTTAACCAAAACATGACTATCATGACTTGATTGATTGGTTTATTTGTTGTAGCATGCGCGTGTTGTGCGCCCTCGAGTGGACACAACTCTATTTGTTGCTGACATCCCAGTATGTAAGAAAAGGACCGTGAATGATTCTTCCTGGGAGCATGATTTGACCGCAGCAAAGTAAGTCTCATATTTGTAACTTCTCGTATCTTATATTGATGTTTTTGAGGCTTCGGGAGACACCATAAATATAGAGGATAAAGACAAGTCTGAGGATGAAAAGCTTGAATAAGTGTCCCATACTGATAAACTTTACGAAGAATCTGATCCAACTGTTGTTGATGGAGAAGTAAGCAATAGAGATGAAGTAACACCAGGCTTCTTTGCTATCTTGGATCCGTCTCAAGTAATTTCCTTCTCTTTATGAACATGATAGAACATGTGAATTCTTCAAAATTCTCATGTAAGCATATCCGTATTCGAAAAACTTTATGGATTTTTCGTCATTAGAAAATTTTAGAAGTATAGTGCTTAGGAAAAACATTGTAGAATACCTCCGTTTTTGATGATTGAACCCTCTATCTTTATAAGAAAAAAATTTCCTTCGTCACTAGAGGAAAAAATCCAGGTTTTTGAGTTCGTTTGGGGCGTCAAAATGACCCAACAGTAAAATTCAAGAAGTATCCAGGAAAATTCTGACAGTTTTCAGACATGATGTCGCTCACCGTTTCAGCCATAACTCTTAGCTCGTTGATCCAATTGGTGTGCTCTTTTATAATGTTGTAGTATACATACATAAAAAACTTTTGATATATGACTCATGCTCAGATTCCTCACGAATTTTTGCCAGCTTTAGAGTTTCCAGAAGGCAGTGTAAACGGTTTTTGACACGATTTTTGTGAAACATCTTGTAATGGGTTAGGACAATATAATACTTCAAATATTACTTTATAATGAATGGATATGAAATTTATGAGCATGTATAGTGATTTTTATGGTTCATGCTCAAAATTTTGTGTTTGGTATGTTCTAACCTACTATGCTTGTAACCTTTCTACTTTTTAGTGGGACAATAACTGAAATCAGATATTTCCCAATGAAGGAACAAGAGTTACCATTGATTTTTTTGTGGATAATGACCTCTCCCAAGATGAAATTCATAATAAGACTACCTCTCGCATACTTGTTGAGGATCGCGCTTCAAATAATATTGATATGCAGAACAACAGTGTAACATAGAGTGTGCCAATTGAATACCCTAATGGGAGTATTGGCATTGTTTTCTACTTAGATAGGATCCTCCTTGGGACGTGTGTGTGTTATCTAAATTGGATGAGGCTTCCGAATCCAGGGATAGGACTGAAAGGCTATCCCGGAGAGTTTGAAGTTTAGAATAGTAGTTAGAGGAACGATACCTATGAACAAATCGAGCCAGTTTTTAAAGATTTTTTTTTTTTTTATATTGTGTTTCTGAAATTTAAAATATTTTACGGTTTTATTTTTGGATAGTAGGTAGGCTTTGACAAGTGGTTTGCAAGGTTTTTTTTTATGATAATAATATTTTATTTGATTGATAAACTTGAAATCATAAGCACGAATGTAGAAATATTGCAATCATTTTGGAGGAATTATGAATATTGCAAAAATAGGAAAATATTGAAAGAGTTTTTAGAGTATTTAAGCATTGGGATCCTTGAGCCACTTCTCGTGGGTCACTACCCCTTATGACTTATCAGTGTTGATGAGATTCTCCTTATCTTTAGCAGGGACGGCTTTAATTCACTTGATAAAATATTGAAAAAGATCGGCCTCCCATTCATATCCCCTAGTCATAGCAGGGTTGGTCTCTGAATCAAGTCCCAATCCTTGATGGGACGTGGGATAGCTTATTGTAAATAAAGATGTTGAATAGAATTTACTTGGTCGAGTCCTAAAGTATTGATCGAATCCCTAAGATTTGATGATAACGAGGAACCCGCCTTGTTGTTGTGAACCCAAGGACGCCCCAGAAACATGTCATAGTATGGATCTTCTTTAAGAATGTAAAACTTTGCATTTTTCTGAGCATTACCCATCTTCTTCTTGAGAGTGACGTGTCCATAAGCATCCTTGGGGTGAGAAGTGGTGAGAAGTCCCCAGTCGTCCCCTTCATTGTCTATGTCGACCATGTCCTCCAAAGAAGGCTTGACTTGAACATGAGTATCTTCAACAAAAGATAAGCATTTACCGGATACAACACGATTGAGAGCAGCAAAAATATCCTTGCGCTACGCCTTTGAGAAGTAAAGAAGTTTGTTCATGTACTCCATCAAGGATTGTATTATTCGGTTGATAGACTCTCCGGGAGTGAAGCTTCTGACGTGGAGCGGATTCCTGTGGACATCTTCAGTCCCCAAGTATATTTTCACTTGATTCTATTTAAAGATGCATTTCAAACCATTCCGTTCGCTGGTAGGAAAGTTGACGAATCGGTGAAAACGCTAATATTTTGGATCTGGTACTTCTTGGGCTATTGTTGGACGTCGCACAAGAGGTAACTTGATGGCGCCATCTTGCATAGAGAATTCCAGTAAATCAAGGAACTTCTATATGGGAAAATGAAGGTCCGGGAAGGTCAGATTTGGTTTCGTCTCTTGCTCATGTTGTTATTATTACTGTCGTGGAGTCTTGGCCGGACCTTGGGATGGGGACGATCCTTGGGATGCTACTGTGGGTGAGGTTGGATCTGACGTGAAGCACTTGATTTGTGATGCTCACTGCAACGAAGCTTTCCTCTTGACTCCTTCATTTATGAAAGTACCTATCGATGGTTGGATAATATGATAGTTGTTGATCAATCGTCTGTTCCTACTGGCACTTCCAAAAACTTTCTTCTCTAGTAGGCCATCGCTTGGCGGTCTCATGGAGTTCAATGACGTTTTATAAATAAAAAAAATTCAACAAGGATTTGCCGAATGGCGTTACGCTCTCGTTGTATGGATGTTGATTGCAATGTGAAAAATCCAACGAGTCTTCCTTTTAAGTTTGAGGAAATTGTTCTGATTCTTCATAAGCAGCTAAGCTAGGTTGACATATTCTTTCTGGTTCTCGTTCAGCAGGGACGTAGACTTTGTCTTTGTTAGCGGTGGAAACACAGATCTTATGAGAAAAATCAACATCATCAGCGTTCATCCAAAGGGTGTTGTCGGTAGCATCCCCCTATGGCAAATACTTGTTGGTTCTTTCAATAACTGATCTGTAAGAATTCTTAAAAGGGAGAACACCTCGTTCTAGATCTTGATAATATCAGCTTGATTTGTTAAGAAATCATTTAGGATTTGCCTCAAATCATCTATAACAGTTGGGTGTTGAGCATACACAGAATTTGACCTGGTAGGAAAAATTATAGAGTAATAGAAGGGACTCCAACGGGACTTGAAGACACAGAATTGAGATTGAACGCTTTTGAACCCTTCCTAAAATCAAACATCTTGACAATTGAAGAATGGATTTTGTAACCGAGAGGTTCATCTCCCGTTGTGGTCGCCAATTGTTTTAGGGTGAAAAAAAATGTACTGCAAAAGAGTACTTTCAGTAGGTTCGAAAGATCAAAATCAAACAGGACAAGCCTAAACCAAAAAATGGTCGTTCAAGTCCTGCTTCGATCACTAAGGTGAAGATGATGGGTTAATCTTAGGGAGGTAAGCAAAGAAGGTTGAGAAATCACAAGTGTGATGAAAATAATGTGTAGTTTTGAAGAATGGATTATCTCTGTGATAAATCTTTGTTCTGTCTCTTAGTCCTTAGTCTCGAATAGATGAAGCCATCTATTTACAATTTTACAGGAGTGTAGATGGTGGGTTTTTGACAAGGATAAAATTGTAAATCACTTCTCAAAACTCTGGTATGAGAAATACTAAACTTTTAAAATTTTGTAAAAGAATTCTCCGGTAGGCGCTTATCCCTACTCTCTCTCAGGCGCATATCCCTATCCTTTGTTTATATGTCTAGCTAACATATACAATCAAATTGATGAATTTAATCAATATTCATCACTACACAAAATCATCAGAACAACACTGGCGCACACAAAAACCTTCCCATATGTTCTATGATTTTTATATAAAATTTCTTAGGCTCCTAGACGGACTTCCCACTAGTATAAAGCAATTTGAGTATTATTCCACAGCTGAATCCCTAAAATTACCTATGTTAATATTCATGTTCAAATTGAACAATATTAACCTATTAATATATATATATAATTAAAGTGCCACAATTGTGCTTAAATTTAATGTAAAAATATGACAAACACAATTTCATAACCTTAACTGGCCAAAATCCCACCTCGATCACATTAATCCTTTGCTTAAAAAGATAATTAATGTTAGTAGGGAAAGAATTCAATTTAAAGGGCCTTTGAAACACTTGAGCAGCGATACTAGTAAATGTGTCAAAAAGTGTGACAAAGTATTTTCAAACCCTAATTAGGATTTGAAAACAAAATTCGCAACACTTATAACGTTGTAAAAAGTGTGTCAAAAATGTTCAAAACCTAATTAGGGTTTGAAAACAAATGCGCAACTCTTGCAAACGTTGCAAAAGTGTGACAAAAGTTATCTTCCAACCCTAATTAGGGTTTGAAAACAATTTTTACAACACTTATAAATGTTGCAAAAGCGTGTCAAAACCTTACAACAGTTATGAATTAAATGCGCAAGGTTCATAAAACTTGTACATAAAAAATTGCTCTTTTAACCCAAGAAAATCAGATGCTTAGAAATAAAGCCCAACAAGATGCAGAAGCATCTGTTACCAGGATACATAGGCAATTGGCAAGCTCAAACAAATCCGCAAAAAGTAAAGAAAGAATTAATCAAGATAAAAGGGTGATGGTAGTGGAACCCGCACATGATACATATTTTCACTCAAGACAAAACAAGATAAATCAGCAGTATGGGTCAGATAGACTGGATTTTGATGATTCAGAGCCGTAAAACAACAGATGGCAAAAATATTTAGAGGACTTGGAACAAATGAGAGAAGAAATCAAAACTTTGAAAAATAAACAGGAGGGAGGACGACTTGAAGAAGTGTTAAAAGAGGCCAGTAGGACACCATTGGCCTCGCACCTTGCGCATGCGTCAATTCCGCGTAAATGCAATCTTCCCATCTTTGAATGTTATGATGGGACAAAGGATCCAGCGGCTCACTTAAAATACTACAACCGCAATATGATCCGTTGGGAACAGGATGACATAATTATGTATCGATATTTTCCTTCAAGTCTGAAAGGCTCAGCATTAACATGGTATGATAATTTACCAGAAGGGTCAATACATTCGTACACACAATTGACTCGTAAATTTTTGGAAACA
This sequence comes from Papaver californicum, assembly GCA_023531435.1. Lineage (NCBI taxonomy): Eukaryota > Viridiplantae > Streptophyta > Magnoliopsida > Ranunculales > Papaveraceae > Papaver > Papaver californicum. The sequence continues at coordinate 3,023,501 of JAJJMC010029152.1, forward strand.
TACATGTATAATAAACCCGCAGACGCCGGGATGGACAAGTTATTTTCCTTTGCATCTTGGACATAGGAGACTATCCGAGACTACACAGATCGATCATGCAATCTGTCAAGCAATAGGAAATGTAAATCCAGAAATTTCTATTAACTGCTACAAATAGGGGATAGCCAACCGCATGAGCCCACTCTTTGTAGATATTCATGGAAAAAATACGAAAACCGAAGGGGATCTTAGAGAAATTATTAAAAAATATGCAAAGTTGCAGGATATCCAAAAACAACATCCAAGAATAAGTTCCCAATATCATAGGATTGCCAACATGGCAAATTTTGTGGAACCCTCAACAAGTTCCGGAAAAAGGGTTGCGGCAGAAAATCTTGATATTGAATTCAAACGAGGTAAGGCAGATGATGAAAGAAAGTTCAACCGCCAATTTGAGGATCGAGTTTTCACTAAACTCAACACCCATTACTCACAAATTCTAAATACAATTAAGAACATGCAAGATTTTCAATGGCCATGGGCAAAAGGAAAGCAGCCATCACACACACAGAATTCAAAGGATTATTGTGAATATCATTGTTTTCAGGGCCATCCCATAAGTAGATGTAGGAATTTAAAGTTGCAAGTTCAAAATTTGATCGATATGGGAGAGCTGAAAGAATTTCTTTATTTGCCCAGTCCTCCACCAAGGCTCAACATGGGAAAACTGTAAATATTCCACAAAATAACTGAACTATCAATATGATTTCCTATACCGAGTCGAGTCAATCATCTATGAACGCAGCTATTGACAAGAAGCTGCGTAAAAGGGTTTACAGACATGAAGTCTTCAAAGTTGCGGGGAGATTCACAATAACATGGGAAGAATGGATGGCTTCCCCGTTAACTTTTTCAGCGGACGAGGTTGATCAGGAAATTGAAACACATAATGATCCGTTGGTGCTCACTCTACCAGTATCTGGATGGAATGTCAAGAAGATCATCATAGATGGGGGAAGTTCCCTTAATGTGTTATTTTATGACACATTCTAAGAAATGGTATTAAAGGATGATCAACTTACACCTTCTTACTACACTATCTATGGGTTTAATGGGATAGCCTCAAAACCAAAAGGGGAAATTTTACTTGATGTTATGGCAGGACCAATAAGCATTTTGACTGAATTCATTGTAGTAAAGGTACCATCTCCATATAATGCCATCATTGGTAGACATTGGGTCCACCAATTGAAAGGAGTAACCTCAACATATCACCAATACTTGTGATTCCCGACATCGCAAGGGGAGATTGAAATAAAAGGGGATCAGAATGTTGCAAGATCTTGCATCCTCGCAGAAACTCATATGAATAAGGAACGAGTTCAGCAGCAACAAAATAGATTGAAAGAACGAAAAATAAAAGCCAAAGAAGAAGCAATAAACCAATATTTGATTGAAACTGTGGGAAGAGGGTCAGTAAATGAAACAAATGAAAACACTTCATCTAAAGAGAACATGCCAAAAACTAAAGAAAGGGGCAGTATCCCAGAATAGTAATTAAAAGGAGCTCCCACACTTTTAGGGGCACCCAAATCCACTTTTTCAGCAATTGAAGAAACCAAGAATATCAACATAAGAACAGAAGAAGCTCCGAAAATAATCAAGATTGGAACATTAATGGAATCAGAAAGGGAGCATGATTTGATTATTCTACTTAGAAATTATGTGGATATTTTTGCATGGAAAATGGAGGATATGCCAGGCATTGATCCAAGTATTGTCCTTCATGAGTTACATATACATCCGGGTACTACACCATTTCAGCAGCGTATACGCAAAGTGGCACTTGAGTATCATCTACCGGTGGAAAATGAACTAAAGAAACTCATGGATGCGGGATTTATTTGAGAGGTGCGTTACCCAACTTGGATATCCAACATGGTAATTGTACCAAAGAATAATGGAGGAGTAAGGATTTGTATAGATTTCACCAATTTGAACAAGGCATGCCCCACGGATAGTTATCCACTCCTTAGCATTTATTAACTAGTAGATGCAGTTGAATGGCATGAGGATTTATCTTTCATGGATGGACAATCCGGGTATAATCAAATTGCTTTAGCTGAAGAGGACCAGGAACATACTGTATTTTTTACCCCGCACGGTTTTTACTGATATACTAGAATGTCATTTGGGTTAACAAATGCGGGAGCAACTTATCAGCGACTGGTATATGCAATCTTTAAACCATGGATAGGCCGCACCTTGGAAGTCTATGTAGATGATATGCTAATAAAAATTAAACTTTCAAAGGATCATTTACAAGATTTGAGAGAAATATTTGAAGCTCTACGAAAATATAGAATGAAAGTCAATTCGGACAAATGTATTTTTGGAATTACATCCGGAAAATTCTTGGGTTACTTGGTTACAGAAAAGGGGATCGAAGTTGAACCAGCAAAAATACAATCGATTGTTAATATGCCATCTCCAAGGAATGTAAAGGAAGTACAAAGATTAAATGGATGTTTAGCCGTACTTAGCAGATTCATTGCCAGATCATCAGACAGACGCAAACAATTTTTTGACACACTGAAGAAGAAAAGCAAATTTGTGTTGAATGAAAATTGTGAGCAAGCCTTTCAAAACGTCAAATCTTATCTCGCCACATTACCCGCACTACAAAAACCAAAGCCTGAAGAAGTGTTGGCCTTGTACATAGCTGCAACAGAAGATGCTGTAAGTGCGGTATTGGTACGAACAAATTAGAAAGTAGAGAAACCAGTGTACTACATCAGTAAAACTCTCAATATTGTTAAAGGAATTATACTAAAATTGAACAATTGATATTAGCACTGGTTTTTGCCACACAAAAGTTGCGCACATATTTTCTAACACACTATGTGAGGGTACCAAGTAAAGCTCCGTTAGAATCTGTACTAAAGAATGCGAGAAAACTAGGGAGAATAGAAAAATGAAATGCATAATTGGAACAATTCCACATCATATTTGAAAATACAAACTGCACAAAAATCACAAGTCTTGGAAGATTTCATTGCGGATTTACCACTGGACGGTGATTTTGAAATCCAAGTTTTGCTCGGAATAGAAGATAATGATTCCCAAGATACTTTGAGTTCTGTAAACTCCCGCAGATGGGAAGTATTTGTTGATGGGTCAAGGAATAAGGAAGGAGCGGGAATCAGAATTGTGATTACAACCCCTACAAAAGATCGCATGGTACATGCATTTCTTCTTGAATTCGGTGAACACACAAATAATATAGTAGAATATGAGGTTGTGGTTCATGCCTTACGGATTATCATCGAGTTGGGAATAAATGATGTGCAGCTTACAAGTGATTTACGACTTATAATTCGGCAGGTTGAATTGAAGTATCAAGCACTTCATGAAGACTTGATAGAATACAAGAATCTTGTTCAAAAATTGGCATCCCAAATTCCAAACATAATTTTTCGACATTTATCCAGAGAGAAAAATCGCCATGCTGATGCATTAGCATTCATTTATTCAGTGATAAAAGATCAAAATACTTCAGTAGTCAAAATTTGGCGAATCTATGAGCCATCAATAAAGTTATGAGCAGTAGAAACATGGAAGAAGAAGTTGGTGAAGATATTGAAGATGCAGCCATTAAAGATGATGCAAACCATCCACAGAAACCAGAAAATGAATCATCTGAAGAGGATTGGAGGCACCCGATATTTCAATACTTACAAAATGGGATATTGCCCGCAGACACTAAAGAGGCAAGGAAAGTGCAATCAAAATCTGCAAATTATCAGTTGCGGGATAAAATTTTGTACCGTAGATCTTTTTTGGGACTATTACTACGGTGTTTGTCACAGGAAGAAGGACAACGTATTCTCACAGATATTCATTATGGAGATACGGGAAATCATATTGGAAGACAATCACTTGCACTGAAAGCAAAAACGCAAGGCTATTATTGGCCATTTATGCATAAAGATACGGAGAACCTGGAAAAAAGGTACGAAGAATGCCAACGCTTTGCAAAGAGATGCTCCCGCAACAGAACTCAATTTTGTACTCAGCCTATGGCCGTTCGCAAAATAGGGAGTAGATATTGTTGGACCCTTAGTGGAAGGCACACAAAAATAAAATATTTAACTATAGCAAATGATTATTTCACTAAATGGGTTGAAGCCAAAGCTCTTGCTCGTATTAGGGATACAGATGTTTTCAAGTTTTTATTCGAAGATATAATTTGCAGATTGAGAATCCCGGTATCTATAGTCTCGGACAATGTACAACAACTACAAGGGAAAAATATTGATATGCTTTTTGAAGCATTTAATATCCAAAAGAACAAGTCCACTCCATTTTACCCTCAAAGTAATGGACAAGCTGAATCTACGAATAAAACTATTGCCATGAATCTAAAAAAGACTCTAGATGGACATCATAAACGATGGTGCGAACATCTACATAACACTTTGTGGGCATATCGCACGACAAGAAGAGAAGCCACTGGAGAATCACCATTTCTTCTTACTTATGGGGCGGAAGCAGTTATTCCAATGAAAATTATTTTACCCACAACAAGGACTGAAGCATGGGAAAATAATTTAAACACAGATTTAATGCTTGAGAAATTGGATGACTTAGAAGAAAGAAGGGATGTTACGCTCCAAAGAATGAAGAATTATCGAAGAAGACTGGCAAGAGAATATAACAAGAAAGTCAAGTTGCGAAATTTTATTGAAGGGCAGTATGTTCTACGACAAATACCAGAATATCAAAGAGACAAAAAAACAACAAATTTGCACCCACATGGGGAGGGCCATATGTCATACAAGATATTGCGGGACAAGATTCATACCACTTGCGGAATATGAATGGAGAAATCTTACGTCATCCTTGGAACGCACAATATCTCAAACCATATTACCCATAACCAACAATGCAATCATACAATGATTTGGCTTCATACTAGGTAAAGCAGAACAAATGCAATCTCTCTAGAGAGTCCATATAAATGTCTATGAGTGTATAACTATTGGATCTTTCTCCACAGAGATGCCTAACATGACATTAATTATTGTATCAGGTACTCTCCATTTCAGGAGGTGCTCTAGGGACCGCATCCTAATTTCCTCCTGGCCAGAGAGAAATTACATGCGCTTCAACCCTCAAAGTAACTCAAGGTACAAAATTACCTTGCGGTTAATCAATACACACTCAATCAATGTACTAACAACCAATAGATATATTTAGAAATTGTTTTGCAGGAACAATAATGTGAGACAAAAGGAAAGTACAAGTACAATTTGAAAGAAGGAAAAACTAAAAAACATGAAAACAAAGGAAAAAACTAAGAAGTGGGAGGTTTTGCATTAAAAGAAGGATTTTGAGGGATTTCCTTGCGGATATAGACTTTGGTAAATCCATCGGCCTTAAGTTTATCAAGAGTGTTGTTGACCGCTTTTACAACTCCAACTCGAGCTTCGATCCTCAACCAAGAAATATAAGATTTTGCGGCTTCAAGCTCATTCTGCACTTATCTACCTCGGTGGCATACTTTTCGACATTCCCCTTCCAAAAAACTATTTTCCCTCTCTCTGAAGCCAAGTCCCGATCTAAGATTTCAGCCTTCAAAGTTTCCATCTTCCATTTTTCCTTCGCCTCTTTGGTTTTATAGGATAAAAGTTCCAGCTGATGTTGCGCCTCATTAGCCTTGGCAGTAACAAGCTCCGGTTTCCCTTTGATTTCTTCCACCTTAGCATTGGCAGCACAATCTCTCCTTCAGCCTTAGCAGCTCTTGCGGCCGCATCTTTGAATTTTCCTTCAAAACCTGTAACAAAAATAATAGGTTAATCAATGCAGAAAAAGTATTCAATTTCAAGTATGCCGAAAAAATAAGATACCTCTTGCGAGGGATTCAAACTCTTCTAGTTCGTGGGCCATTGCATCTTTGGTAACATCAAGAAAATCATATTCTTCTGAAAGCTTATGATAATTGGCAGTGAGTTGATGAAGATCTTGACGACACTGATTTAACTCTGTTTGTTTCAATGAATCATTGTTCCGCAACTGATTTGATTCGCTTATACACTTTTCCAACTCTCTATGCAAGAGGAAAATGTCACTCTCACGATGAAGAACGGTATCAGATAAGCTGTGGATTTTAGCTTGAGCATCTGCAAGTGCGTTCCCTTTGGAAAAAGCATCTGAAGTCGAGTTGTCTCTATCTTTAATCAGTTGCGCGATATAAGAAGAAAACTGGAAGTTGTGATGTGACTCGGAACGAGAAAATCCCGCAAGGATATTCTGACGTTCCACACAGAGCTTGCAATTTTCTTCTTCCAACTTCTCTGATTGTGCCCACGCTTCAAGAAGACAATCCTTGATCCATAGCAAAGTAGCATTGTACTATTTCTTCTTGCGGATGAAATTTCCATATAAAATCCAGTGCTTTGATTCTGATTCATTCATCTTATCCACCAGTTTATTAAACCTTCCCTTGATCTCCATATTTTCATTATTAATTTTCAACACATGTTCTTTCAGACGCGTGTCTCTATGTCGCATCCTAGATATAAGGTTTGAATCCCTCGCTGATATCATAAAATAATTCAGAAACATGTAAATAAAGTAAGAAAAATGACGAAAAGGAAAAGTTTTAAACCTTGATTTTGAAGATCAAGCAACTTCTGATGAAGCGCATCATTTTTCCGCTTCAAACCCGCAACTTCTTCTTCCACAGTCCTAAACTAGGTCTCTATCTTCATGGATCGTCCCTTATAAAACTTATAAGACATATGTGCGGCGTTTTGACCCTGGGCAAGCTGCAATTTACAGGATTAAAGTTATAAATAAAGATGAAAATAAAACAAAATCTAAGGTTATTAAAACAATAAAAATACCTGCAAAAGAGCTTGTTGCGGTAAAGAATACGCTTCATCATCTGCAAGTGCAACCGTCTCCGCAAGAGAGGAAGGTTGATTTATGTAGAAAGAGGGGTCGACGGGATGTCCTTGGCCTCTTAACCAAGCTTCTTCCACTGCGTCATACGGTGAAGACCGCATGTATTCCCGTAAATTAGCGACCGCAGGATTATCTATTGCCACCGGATGGAAGTCGCACGGAACAGACAGCAGCTCCTTCGACATAAAACAACGGAAGGCTTCCTCTTCCTCGTCCAAAAGACTTTGATCTTCCGCTTTCCCTTTGCCTTTATCCTTGTGCGGGATTTCTTCACTCATTTGCACCGCAGCTGTGCTTGCAACATTGCCCTCAGAAGAAGCCGCTTCCACTGTAATGCCTGTTGGTTCACCCTCCACAGTCACGGCATTTGCCGGTTCACCCTCTTCAGCTGTAACACTTCCCGGTTCACCCTCAACGGGGAGATCCTCTTTATCAGTGGAATTATCTTCACTTGTAAAAGGTTCGAGAAGATCATCTCCAAACAAGGGAGAAATTTGAGAAAGAAAGGACGGTTCAGGATCAGCAGCTTAGTGCGGAAAACTGACTGCAACATCTGTAGCTTCCACCACAGAACCAACTAATTTCGCAAACTCAAAAATTTTCATCTGAAGTGGGACATTCTGCTCTTCTTCATTTCTCTCAGGAACAGAGTTATCCTCAGCTCTCAATATTAGTTGATTGAGGGAAGAATTACGAATTTCTCCTTCCTCTCTGTCAGTAGAAGCACGGGGCGTAGCCTTAGCTTTCTTCCGACCCTGTCAATATACCGTAAGAACTTATTAAATAAAATTCATAAGGATCATAAGAATTCATTTCGATAAGTTAATACCTTTTTTGTTGAAGTTGTGTTTTACGCTTAACGCTCGAATCTACTTTCGAACCTCCTTTAGCTTGCGGCTATAAAAAAGAGGAAAAACAATTAAACAATGTTTAAAGAAGGATATAAAAAGATAGAGAATTTTACGTACCATATTGACAAGCGAAAAAGTGAAGCCTTCAAAGTTCAACCGCCAAGGGAAGTAAGGATGAAAACACGATAGAAGGTTGTAAACCATGCTTTCTTGGATGAACCCGGAAACCCATGAACCTTCAATGATCAGGGGAGTACGGTACCACCTAAAATCATGATCATTGCAGATCTTTTCCCGTAAAGGATCCCGCGTCCCATGAACGACGTTCAACTTGGAGTTATCAATCTCCTAGGGCAAACAGAATCCTTCACCACCTCTGCTTCCCGGACCGACACTCCATTTCTTATAATTCTTCACATTTATATTGTCCACATATGTAGCATGTAAGTTATCTACCGTGTAGTGTTTACGTTCCGCAGGGTCGGGAGCGTAACATGTGAAGTTATTTTTTTTCCCTGCTACGCATACTACATTCATCCAACACACGCCACCAATTCCCATTATATTGGGTAACGGATCGTACTAAACTGTGCTTGGACTTGTTACGGCTTGCGAGAACCGTAAATTGAAAAGAGTTCCCGCTCTGGTATAGAGGAAGCTTCAAGCCCGCATTCAACGCTCCCTCGGGTATTAATAGCCTGTTGTTGCTATACTCAAACTTCTCCATCATCTCCAACAAAATTTCATCTCCTCCAGCAGGATCACAGAAGAAAACTTTAAATTGCTGAAGATTGTGCTTCTTCTTAAACTCTTCAATGTTCATTGACCTGAAGCCCAAATTTTCATTTAAACGGTTATTTTTATAAGTCGTTCTGTTGACCGCAATAGATACATCTGCGGATCTTACTAAATCATAAGGTTGAACTCCTGAAGTACCAGATTCATCCACCACATTATTCTTCTTCACAGTGTAGCGAGATGACTTCCTTTCTAAAAGGTGATCATCTTGATGAGAAGCACCACCAGCGGCTTTGTTATCAGTTTTCCTAGTCATGGTAAATTTTTATCTACATATGAAAATAAGAGAAGATAAGTTCATTATGATGAGAAGCAAGAAGGAAACAAAAACTCTATAGAATAGAAGAACAACGAGATCATCATTGAATCAGAATGTAAACAAGTGAAAAACTTTCTGATCAATAAAAGAAGAGATTTATAGATTCAATGAGGCAATCACAAACTATCATTATGGATTTAGCCAGGTGAAAAGCAAGAATACAACAGAACTAGTTCAAAATAAATACACAAGATCATCATCATCATCACCATTCACTCCAACAAATAATAAACAGATAAACAAGAACATCATCAACATCATCATCATCACTGACTAATCTAAAAGATCCAGTCAAAGAAATTGCTAAGTAAAGAAATACATTAAGAAAAAAGTTAAGAGAATTACCTGTAACGAAGTAAAAGACAGAAGGCAAATCAGATGATTCAATAAAAAGAAGACTTGATCCCGATGTAAAAAATCCTTAATCACTAAGTTCAGAAGATGAAAAAGCACTGAGGAATCTTTGAAAAGTTCAGAAGAATGAAAAGAACAAAAACTTTAAGAAGAAGAAGACAAAGAATATAAAAAATGAGATGAGAGATGTGACTAACATTAAATAAGAGAAGACTGAAACTGACGAAACCGTCGAAAAGTGAAAGAGAGAGAAACTTTATCAGATATGATTTCCTCGAAACCGCCAACTGACAGAAATGTGGGAAGAAAATTTATTACTGGCGTGAAAATCGGAAGAGTAATAACTATTTTTCCTTTTTCAAATTTTTACCATATGCCAAAATTCAAAAGATAAAAGGGGCAAATTGTAAGGGTATAAAATCCCTAACTACACGTGTTCAAATATTATGAGAGGAATATCAGATTATGATGAAACGAAAAACACCGAAACAAAACCCTTTAAGAAGTACTGAAACAGACAGCATCATTGCATGATCGACACATAAGATCTAGAAAAGCATGGCACACTGCTCGAAACAGATATCTTCGTATCATGATTGACAAACAAGTTGTGGGGAATCCTGACACATTAAAGGAAACTGATAAACATCGATGCATGAGAGATACGTCTCAACTGTACAAGTTGCGGAACAAAAGAAACTAAAGCATGACAAGTCACTTTCAATGCCCACATGTCAGACATGCCATAATTCTAATAAGACCTCAAAGTTCATCCAAATCCAAAAAAATAACAACTTGAGTAAAAATCCGCAGAGGAAGTGCGGGATACTAAACGAGAAACTAAGGGAAATACGAAGTATGCAAATCAAGCCTTGCAGGAAATACAAATAAGTCTTGCGGGATACACTTTGTTCCAAAGACTGGATAAGAACTAATAGGTGGAAAGTTAGATTGGAGGGACCCATGAAATTTGTTATAAATACCAAACTCTCAGACAGAAAGAATGACTGGAAAATTTTGGGAAAATTGGACATAACGAATAGGATCAGAGCAAAGAGTTTAGGTATGAGACTTGTGTTAATATGATAGTTCAATTGTTCTTTGATTAATTTGACTTTAATTATGTATTTGATATCTTTCTGTAACATACAAACATGAATAAAAATGATCTAAATCTTTATCACCCGTGGATGTAGACAATTAGATTGTCGAACCACATTAAATCATTTTGTTGATACTTGTATTAATTCCTTATTCAATTTTTTAACATGTTACTTTTTTATTTTTAGAGATTTGATTTTACTATTTTTCTGACTTTGATGGTTGTGATCCAAAGACACTAGATTTTTGGTAATCACAAGTTCAGTAATTGGTAAGTAAGACATTGCTTGGAAGTATGCAAGGGAAAAGAAGGATCCAGTGACTAACAAAAGAAAATTCATATCATGTACGCTTTGTGGGAGAACATTTACAGGTGGAGGAATTAATCGGATTAAGAAACATCTGGCTGGAAAAAGCGGGGAAGTTACACCACGTACAAAAGTGAATCAAGATGTTCGATATAGAATGCTAGAAAGAATCATTTACAAAGAAGCAACAAAGAGAAGTTGAGACTGAGAATAAGCTTGGCATCGATGACAATGATCCATATAGTTCACAAGTGCAACATCAAGATGATAATGAAATTCAGGAGATTGAAGAAGTGAAAATAAATAGGCAAACTTCTGTACCGCTAACTACAAGAAATTGAGGTAGTAAGAGAGCATCAACAGTAGCTAACCAGAAAATCAAAGGCATAAGTGCATACTTGGCGCCTCTAACTAATACTAGTTCTCAACCGTCTATAAGAAGTGTGCTCTTGAGCAAAGAAGTAAAACAGAAAGAAGATTTGGTTGTTGATACTTGAATGTATGATGCTTGCATCCAATTTAATGCGATTAATTCATATTATTTTCAGTTGATGTTAGATGCAGTGGATGCAATTGGTTTAGGATTCAAGGCCCCTTCATATGATGATATTCGTACTCATTTATTAAGAGCAAGCGTTAAAGAAGTGCGATTATTCGTTGAACGTTTCCGAAGATTTTGGGCAAATACGGGTTGCACTATTATGGCAGATGGTCGGAAAGATACAAGCAACCGCAGTTTAATTAGATTTTTAGTTGATTGTCCAGAAAGAACTATTTTATTAAAATCAGTGGATGCTTCTGACATGGTGAAGACGAGATACAACCTTTTCAGTTTGCTTAAAGAAACTGTAGGTGACCAACATGTTGTGCAAATGGTGACAGATAATGCTAGCAATTATGCACTTGCTAGAAAATTGTTAAGAGAAGTGTAAATATCTGAAAAATAACTACCTATGGATAAGGGAAGTCATTCTTACAAGATGGGCTTAAGTTTATTATCACCTTAGGAATTTAGGGGTCAAACCCAAGCACTTAGGAATACGCCCATGGAAGTATGAGGATAGGAGAGGAACAAGAGGATAAGTTAGGGATATGAATGCAGATGGCAACTTAGCAATAATAAGGGGTTAAACAAAGGCATGTGTAAAAGATGATTAAGAGGTAAAGTCTATAAAAAGAAAAGGAATAGTACAAAGAAATGATCTACTTTTCCTCTCTCTACCCATAGAAGGAAAGGTGTAGTCCTTGCTGTGACTAGGATTGGTATCCGCTTTACGAGTTTACCCTAAAATATTTTGCGACCACAATGGGAGACTCTTCTCTAGTCCAGCAAGTTGCACTCATGGAAAGAAACTCCAGTCACACCACCCAACCAGCCGACTAACGACGAAGTAATAGTAGAAGATACAAGTGGTAACGATGAGCCACCAAGATAAGCCATCGTCAATACATCGATCATACAAACGGCCCATGCGGAAAAGGGAGAGACACTGGATAACAAGAATAAGCAGCAACCGAAGAAAGATACTCAACAAAAGCAAACTTTGCAGGACATGCAGATCGAGATGGAAGGACACAATCGGCGCCAACAGGAGCAGTAGAAGAAGAGGGGTCCTCACATGGAGCATCACATGAGGAAATTGCCAAGTACCTAGAAAAACACTAAAGGGTAGTCAAACATGATATATTTAATTTCATCAACACCCCATAGTCGGTCGAGGTAGCCAAGTATCAGCACCCGGAAGAGTATACGTCTCCCAAGTTCAAGACTTACAATGGACGGGGAAACACTCGCGAACACCTTAGTCGGTTTTTTTCAACGATGAATGTGTATGCATCCGATGGAAAGTTGTGCCTACGAGAATTCCCTAAATCTTTATCAGACACCATTTTCACCTGGTATGATAACTTGAAGCCCATAAGCATATAGTCATGGGAAGAAATGAGTACTTTGTTCTTAAGAAAAATTTATTCACAAAGAAGAAGGTCACGATGATTGATCTCAGCAAGTGTAACCAAAGAATGGGAAAGGAAATTGGAAAATTTATCACGCGGTTCCTGAAACTATCCCTCGAGTGCCATGAAGACTACAAGGAGGAAACTCTAGTGGAAATCTGTGTGCATGGAATGACACCCATGTTCAAATGAAATCTCAAAAACTTTAATATTCAGAAGTTCGTAGAATTAAAAGAAGCGGCAGCGAGAATAGCAAATTGCGTGGATATTCTAAGCCTAGGAAATGTAGAGCACACGTGGCAACATTCGGTTAATACCACGTCGGTACTAGCATTCAACGATCATGCTATGGCCAACACCAACACAAGGAGGTCCCCTGCGTTTCATCCCTATAACACGGGGCGAGGTAACAGAGGGCCTAGAATATATTTAAATTGATTACCGCCTATACTGTGTAGCCAAGAACAGATCATCGGTCTGTTAGAACAGTGGGTGGCGAATCAGAAAGTAACACTGACACCTTGGTTGTCGATATCAATAAGGTCATAAAAAGCAATGCTAGATACTGGCACTACCATCGCCGAGTGGATCACCCGACGCATGAGTGTTTCTCCCTTCACGGCATCTTTCAGCGAAAAAGAAATACGGGAGAGATTGAAATGGGAGGCTAAGTAATCAACAAAAATCCGCCTCCCCAACACCAGGTCATGATGTTGCCACACAACCGACGGGAGGACACCTGGAGTCCCTGGGGACCAATAGAGGAAGAACCGTATGAAGAGGAAGAAGAAGTATCGGGCTTTGACAATACTGAAAGCGTAGCCAGCAAGTTCGCCAAAACGATTCTGGCACAACACTTCTTCGACTCACTAGGATTCAGCGAGAACCAAATTCAAAAGGCAACAAAGGCCATCGCAGCGGTAGCCGCTGGTAATCCCTACATCCCAACACAAAAAAGAGCGATCACTTTCACTGACGAGGATATCTGCTGCCCAGGTGAACATCTTCGACCAAGCGATAGCCGCTGGTAATCCTTGCATCCCAATACTGAAAAAGGCGTTTATCGACAATGGCGTATCTCTAATCTAATCTCGCTTCATACATTGGAAATTTTAGGTGTGCAATGATCGGCCATTCACATGCACGCTACCACAGTAAAGGGATTCAGAGCGAATACTCAAATTGTTATAGGAGTTGTCAGCCTAGTAATGAGGATTGGGCCAATAAAGGGCCTCATGACATTCTATGTGCTAGAAGATGATACGAATTTTCATGTATTTTTAGGGACAGGATGGTTGCTCAAACACAAATTCGTGGCATCAACCTATCACCAATACGTAAAGACGAACATGGGAGAAAAACAGTATTGGATCACAGCAACTAACAACCCCTTCGGGCCGAAAGAAGCGTACACGGCGAATATTTTTTTCTATGATATCCTAAAAGAAGTGGAAAAGGCGCCTGCGACTGTGCTCACCCCGCTACCTAAATGGAAGGACGAAGCGGCCGCCAATGAAAACGTTGTAAAATCATTATTCATTTCGTCACGGATGACAGTTAGCCCCCCCTCAAAGAAATAAAAATTGCAAGAAGGTTCTCAGTTCCGAAGGTTTTCGAGGCCAAAAGGAGGACATGTATACCGTTTATAGCAATCAACTGAGGGGACTCCCGAGTACGAGCACGAGTGCACTCTAGCTTCTACCGATCAAGAAATGATGGAGTCACCCTCAGAACTAGTTAAATAGACCGAATCGCTTTCGGACTCAATCGAAAGAGACATAATGGAAACAAAACAAGAGCGCGACGTATAAGACATGACTACAGACGGAATGGAAGAAGTTAATATAGGAACAAAGAACGAACAACGACTCATCAAAATAAGTAGAAACTTGAAAGAAAGAAAAAAAGACACGCTAGTTGGATTGCTAAAAGAGTACAAAGATGTGTTTTCTTTCAAGTACGACGAAATTATGGGATTAGATTCTGACCTTGTCGCTCATACTCTTGGCATTTCACCCGAGTTATGACCCGTCAAACAGAGGAGTCACGACTTTCTGCAAGAAACCGCCTTAGCAATAAAAGAAGAGTTCGAGCCACTCTTGGAGGCCAAAATTATAAAACCTATATAACACCCCAAGTGGATGGCTAACGTCGTACCAGTTGTAAAAAAATGGAAATATTTGGTGTTGTGTGGATTAGCGAGACTTCAATCGTGCATGCCCAAAAGATAATTTTTCGCTGTTGCGTATAGACGCTTTAGTAGACGCCACAGGCGGACATAGGATGTTTTCATTCATGGACGTGTTTAGCAATTACAATCAGATCAGAATGGCGGCTGAAGACGCGTTTAAAATAGTGTTTCAAACACCATATGGTAACTTTTATTATGTTGGATGTCTGAGCGGTTGAAGGAGTCGGTCTTGAAAACCGAAGTCTTGCATAGTAAGACCGGGGGTTCGAATCCCTCTCCATCCGGTGCTTTAGCGGGGTAGAGGAATTGGTCAACTCATGGTCATGCCTTTTGGGCTAAATAACGTCGGTGCCACCTATCAAAGGGCGATGACACTGATCTTCCATGACCTCCTCCAACAAAGGGTAGACGTGTATGTGGACGATAATCATAGTTAAATCAAGAGCAAGGGAAGATCATGTTGAACATTTGAGATGGGTGTTTGACAGATGTCGCAGATTCAAGTTAAAAATGAATCCGCTAAAGTGTGATTTCGGGGTAACTTCGGGCAAGTTCCTCGGTTTCATGGTGACGGATGAGGGGATATAGGTCGACCTAGACAAGATAAAAGCTATCACCACGATGACACCTCCCAAAGATGTAAAGGAACTGCAAACCTTCATCGGGAGAATATGATACGTACGACATTTCATCTCGGGCCTCCCCCAACTTCTAACCGCGTTTCTCCCAATGTTAATAGAAAACACGAAATTTGAGTGGGGGGAAACACAACGGGACGCATTCCATAAACTCCACCAATGTTAGGTCAGTCCTCAGGTGCGCAGACCTCCTCTCAAGGGAGAGCCCCCTGCTTTTGTATCGTCTTCACAAACCTAGTCATAGGAGCGGTCTTGGTACAAGACAGGGGAAACAACAACCTATCACCCATCTATTACGTTAGCCGGGTACTGAAGGATGCCGAGCTGCGATACCCCAAAGTTGAACAAGCATACTTAGACCTTGTACACGCGGCGCAAAAGTTTAGGCCATACCTTTTGATGCATGAAACCATTGTCATTGCGGCGGCAAACCTGATCGCATATCTCACGACGAAACCAATCTTGACGGGAAGGACCGCAAGATGGCTCCTGAAGTTATCTGAGTTTGAACTCAAATATCAAAAGCCCATAGGTGTCTGGGGGCAGATAATTTCCGACCTTTTGGTTACTTTCCCCGGGAGCGATGATACGTCCACCCATGATGATATGCTAGGGGAAGTACCGGAGGTAGAAGGAGATGCCTGGATTATGTCCTTCGATGGGTCCTCGTACGAGAAATTTGGGGGAGTTGGCATCGTATTCGAAACACCCACTGGAGAGTTATTATCCTATGCCTCAAGATGGACTTTCATTGTAGCAATAATATGGCCGAATACGAAGCACTGATACTGGGATTGAGAATGGCCAAGGAACTCGGCCTCGGAAATTTAGAAGTCAGAGGAGATTCCAAGTAAAAGAGTCGCACTTAGCACCATACCGAACGGAAGCACAAAAACCTAATAGCTAAAATGGGATCGACCACGGTTGAACACACAACGAGGAACTCCAACAGGCACGTAGATGTATTATCCACGCTTGCATCCAAGATACAATTGAATGACAAGGAGGAGGGAACTATGATAATAAAGCGAAGAGAGCTACCTAGCACTTGGAGGGAAGATGCGGCTTTCGAAGATGCAGATGATTGGAGAAAGGTATACCTCGAGGATCTCGCAAGGACCAGCGAAAAGCATACCATCCCGATAAAAGTGTTAAAACAATTCATAACAGTCCAAGGCGCACTCTATTATAGAGCACCAGGAGTATCCTTGGAACGTTGTTTGAGCAAAAGGGGAAGCGGAGGAAATGATACAAAGGATGCACGAGGAGTCATGCGGGAAAAAAATAATGTTCGTCTATACCGATGATTACAAAGACTGTGGATGTATTGGCCCAGCATGGCATCCTAGGCGTTAGCCATCCAGGACAGTTGCAGAGACTGCCGAGCACCGCCACAATCGTCCGAGGTATGTGTGGCAAAAGAAGATGATTGGAGGAAACCATATATATATTTTATCCAGTATGGTAAATTACCCGAGGGAAGAAGAGCAGCACTCAAAATACAGAAGAAATCCAACAGATTTTTCATAAATGAAGGGATTTTTATAGAAGGAGTTACATCAATGCGATCATGAGATGTATATCGAAAGAAGAGGCAATAAAATTCATGATCAATTCGCATGAAGCGGAACATCAGGGAATGATCAAGTTATTCTTACAAATCTATGAGGGAGGAATCTACTAGCCAACCATGGAGAATGATACAACAATGCACGTAAAGAGGTGTCTAAGTTTTGAAACCCACGGACCTCTGATGCATGCACCCCACTCCCATCTACACATTATTGTCACGCCTTGGCTGTTCCACAGTTTGGGCATGGACCTAATTGGGCCGATAAACCCAAGCTCCTCCAAGCGACACAAATATATCATCACCCCAACCGAGTATAGTTCAAAATGGATGGAGGCAATCCCTCTGAAAGATTATGCAGGAGAAAATATCACCGCATTCATCAAAGAGCATATAATATGCAGATATGAAGCTCCAATGATCATCATAGTTGACAATACCAAGTCGTTCGTCAACAAGGATGTTTATATCTTAATTGAACAATACAACACCCGGCTGCATACATCTACTCCATACTACCCTCAGGGAAATGGCCAGGCGGAAGCCACCAACAAAAAATTGCTAAGAATCCTGAGAAGGACCGTGCATGATCACCATAGGGAATGGCATGAGCAGTTTCCACTAGCATTATAGGCATATCAGATTTTTAAGCGCAGCTCGACGGGAGCGTCACCATACTCCTTGGTCTATAGGGAAGATGACATTCTACCGACAGAAAATGCCATCCCTTCGGCAAGAGTTTCCATGGAAAGTCTAACCACGCCAGACGAGGTCAGTCATTTTTCCCATCTGGACAGTATAGAGGAAAGGAGAGTTCACGCCTAACGCTTCGCTGAGGCGTAGAGGAAACGTGTTGCCAACCACTACAACCACAAAGTTAGAGAGAGAATTTTTAAGGTTGATGACTTAGTGCTCAAAATTACATCACATATACAGCGGAAAGAAAACGCTGAGAAGTTTGCAGCCAACTAGGAGGGACCCTTCGTAATTCGAAAGACTGCGTAAAGCGGATATTACCACTTAAAGCGGATGGATGGATCCAAGATTAAGAACCTATCAATGGAAAGTGGCTAAAAGGGTTTCATGCATGAGCAATACTATAGAAAATATTCTTTTTCGATCTTCAATAAAAGAAACTTTTGTTTTATCTTATTTGCTTCTGAGGTCGAATGCTATGGTCACAAGAGCGCCAGAGGGAAAAATGTCCATGTTCGACCATAATTGAATACTACAATGATCATAAGAGCGGCAGAGGGCAAAGCGCCCCTGTTCGACCACTCAACTAAAATACCACAATGGTCACAAGAGCGGAAGAGGGCAAAGCGCCCCTTTTTGACCACTTAACTAAATACTACAATGGTCATAAGAGAGGCAGAGGGCAAAACGTCCCTGTTCGACCACAACTGAATACTAAAATGGTCACAAGAGCAGCAAGGGCAAAGCACCCCTGTTCGACCATTTAAATAAATACTACAATGGTCACAAGATCGGCATCGGTAAAATCGCCCCTGTTCGACCACTCAACTGAATACTACAATGGTCACAAGAGCGGGTGAGGGAAAACCTCCCCTGTTCGACCACTTAACTAAGTACTACAAGGATCGGCAGAGGGCAGAGCACCCCTGTTCGACCACTCAAGTACTATAATGATCACAAAAGCGGCAGAGGGCAAGGCGCCCCTATTTGACTACGCAACTAAATACTACAATGGTCACAAGAGCGGAAGAGGGAAAAGCGCCCCTACTCGACCACTCAACTAAGCACTACAATGATCACAAGAGCGGCAGAGGGCACGTCACCCCTATTTGACCACTCAATTAAACATCCACGGCATACTCTAAACATCCATACCAACGCGTCTTATCAAAAAAAAGGGGGGGGAGGATAAAAATAACACAACATGTTAAAAAAAATAGAAATAAACAACATTCATATAACATTACAACGGGTACAAAAAGTAAGCAAAGAAACTTACGCGCGATTCAAATACACAGTCGCGCAAACTAAATTTCGCTCATCACGTTCAATTTCCTCTCGAGCGTCGACGAAGGACTCCAACAGGGACGCACAGTCGCTATCTTTATAACCTACTCGGCGTAGAGATCCATGTTATGCAAATACAATGACTGACTGACAGCAAACACAACTGTAAGGGTATCCACAAGGCGAGTGTATCCTCACACGTCGGCCATAAGGATAGCTCATTTTAAGATTACAAAGATCCAACTTCAGGTCGGATATAACTACCTGATCGGCCCGAGCAAAATGAATAACAGTCATATCTTTAAAAAAATCCCAACACTGCCCGAATTAACTTGCCCTTAAAGTACCTCTATCGAGAATCTAGGGGATGCGAAAAAGGGTATTAAAATCGGGTTGGTTAAATGAGAATCGAGAAAATCGTCAATCGGCGTAACCCGCGTACCATCTGAAAAAACTGGGGGATACATAGTGGTAGAGAGATCTCAGCTTCCAAGAATTTTCATAATATAATACAATTGGCCATCAACCGACAAAGGAAGAGGCCCGTCATCAAATTGACATCCAGATTCGGACCCCACTTGAGACTCTGTATCTCCCGCTTCTTCCTCTTCTTCCACTGAGGAATGTTTGGGGGAATCGTCTGACATCAGGAATAATAAAGTATAGATACGTAGTAAAAAAGGAAATGACGTGGTAAAGAAGAGACTGTAAATATATATAGCAGATACCTTTCTTTGACTAAAGTGAGACACTTACTTAGAGTGGGGTAAATAGAGAGATGGTGGGGTATGTGATCAACTAACCGATGAGTGGATAGGGAGGTACGTTACTACTGGAAAAATAAATACCCATGGATAAGGGGAGTCATTCTTACTAGATGGGCTTAAGTTCATCATCACCTTAGGAATTTAGGGGTCAAGCCCAAGCACTTAAGAATATGCCCATGGAAGTATGAGGACGGGAGATGAATAAGACGATAAGTTAGGGATATGAATGACAGATGGCAACTTAGAAATAACAAGGGGTTAAAGGGATGCATGTGTAAAAGATGATTAAGAGGGAAAGTCTATAAAAAGAAAAGGAATACTATAAAGAAAAGATTTTCTTTTCCTCTCTCTACCCATAGAAGGAAAGTTGTAGTCCTTGCTGTGACTAGGATTGGTCTCTCTTTTATGAGTTTACCTAAAACATTTGGCAACAACAGTGGGAGACTCGTTTCTAGTCCAGCAAGATGCACTCATGGAAAGACACTCCAGTCACACCATCCAACCAGCCGACTAATGACGAAGTAATAGTAGAATACACAAGTAGTAATGATGAGCCACCAAGACAAGTTATCGTCAACACAACGATCGTACAAACGGCGCAAGCGGAAAAGGTAGAGACACAGGATAACAAGAATAAGCAGCAACCGAAGAAAGATACTCAGCAGAAGCAAACTTCACAGGACATGCAAATTGAGATGGAAGGACACAATCGGCAGCTTTGGAAGCTCATGAGACAAGCGGAGAAAGAAACGGTGTCCAGAATGAAGCAGTAGATGAAGAGGGGTCCTCATGCGGAGCATCACAGGAGGCAATTGCCAAGTACCTAGAAGAACACTACAGGGTAGTCAAGCATGATAGTTATGATTCCATCAACGCCCCATATTCGGTCGTGGTAGCCGAGTATCAGTACCCGAAAGAGCATAGTCTCCCAAGTTCAAGACTTACGATGGACGGGGAAACGCTCGCGAACACCTTAGTCGGTTTTTGTCAACGATGAATACGTACACATCCGATGGAAAGTTGTGCCTAAGAGAATTCCCTAAATATTTATCAGACACCACTTTCACCTGGTATGATAACTTGAAGCCCGGAAGCATAGAGTCATGGGAAGCAATGAGTATTTTGTTTTTAAGAAAAATTTATTCAGCAAAGAAGAAAGTCACGATGATTGATCTCAGCAGGTGTAATCAAAGAATTGGAGAGGAAATTGTAAAATTCATCACGCGGTTCCGGAACCTATCCCTCGAGTGCCATGAAGACAACAAGGAGGAAACTCTAGTGGAAATTTGTGTGCGTGGAATGACACCCATTTTCAAAAGGAAACTCGCAAACTTTAAATTTCAGACGTTCGTAGAATTATAAAAAGCGGCATCCAGAATAGCGGATTGCGCGGATATTCTGAGCCTAGGAAATATGGAGCAAACGTGACAACATTCGGTTAATACCACGTCGGTATTAGCATTCAACGGTCATGCTATGGCCACCACCGACACAAGGAGGTCACCCGCGTTTCATCCCTACAACACGGGGCAAGGTAACAGATGGCTTGGAATAGATCTAAATCGATTACCGCCTATACCGTGTAGCTGAGAACAGATCATCGGTCTGTTCGAACTGTGGGTGGAAATTCAGGAAGTAACACTGCCACCCTTGTTTATGGATATCAATAAGTTTGACAAAAGAAATGCTAGATATTGCCACAACTATCGCCGAATGGATTACCCGATGCAGGAGTGTTTCTCCCTTCGCGACATCTTTCAGCGAAAAAGAAACGTGGGAGAGATTGAAATGAGAGGGCCAAGCAATTACCGAAAATCTGCCTCCCTAGCACCAGGTCATGATGTTGTCACACAACCCGCGGGAAGACACCTGGAAGCCCTGGGGACCAACAGAGAAAGAAGCGTATGAAGCAGAGGAAAAAGTCTCGGGCTTTGACAATACTGAAAGCGTAGCCAGCGAGTTCGCCAAAACGATTCTGGCACAACAGTTCTTCGACTCATTGGGATTCAGCGAGAACCAGACTCAAAAGGCAGCAAAGGCCATCACAGCGATAGCCGCTGATAAACCCTACAGCCCAATACCAAAAGGACCGATCACCATCACTGACAAGGATATCTGCTACCCAGGAGAACATCTCCGACAACTTTATCTCACGGAAACCATCAACAAGCAACAACTGAAAGGGCTTTTTTCGACGGAGACGCATCTCTAAATCTAATCTCGCTTCATACATTGGAAATTTTAGGTGTGCAACGATCGTCCATTCACATATATGCTACCACAGTAAAGGGTTTCGGAGTGAATACTCAAACCGCTATAGGAGTTATCAGCCTAGTAATGAGGATTGGGCCGATAAAGGGCGAGGATGGTTTCTCAAACACAAAGTCATGGCATCAACCTATCACCAGTGCGTAAAGACGAACATGGGAGGAAAACAATATCGGATCACAGCAACCAACAACCCTTTCGGGTCGGAAGAAGCGTACATGGCGGATGTTGTTTTCTATGATATCCCAAAAGAAATGGAAGAGGCGCCTGCGACTGTGCTCACCCCGCTACCTAAATGGAAGGATGAAGCGTCCGCCAATGGAAAAAGTTGTAAAATTAGTATTCAACCCATCACGGATGACGGTTAAACCCCCCCCCCCCCCTCCTCCAAAAAACAAAAATTGCAAGAAGGTTCTCAGTTCCGAAGGTTTTCGAGGCCAGAAGGAGGACATGTATACCGTTTATAGCAATCAACTGAGGGGAATCCCTAGCACGAGCACGAGCGCACTCTAGCTTCTATCGATCAAAGAAATAACGAAGTCACCCTTAGGACTAGTTAAAGAGACGAATCGGTTCGGACCCAGTTGAAAGAGACATAATGGAAACAAAACAAGAGCGCAACGCAGAAGACATGACTACAGATGGAATGAAGAAGTAACTATAGAAACAAAGGAAGAACAGCGAATCATCAAAATAAATAGAAACTTGAAAGAAAAAAGAAAAAGATGTGCTAGTCGGATTGCTAATAAAGTACAAAGATTTTTTTGCTTTCAAGTACGACAAAATGACGGGCTTAGATTGTGACTAGGATTGGTCTCTCCTTTACGAGTTGTAGTCCTTGTTGTGACTAGGATTGGTCTCCCCTTTATGAGTTTACCCTTAAAAAGAAGCATTCTATAATATTTATTGGCCATCACGAGTTGCACACTCTATCAGTTTTATCTTAAAGGATTTTGGAGATTTAACTCATATTATCTCCGTTTCAGGAAAAGAGTTAATATCACTTTTTCAAATTGGCCTATTTTTAGGCTAAAATGAAAAAGTGATAGTAACACTTTTCCAGAAACGGAGGGAGTATTAAATATGTCGTGAAGAAAGCATCGCAGGTAACAATGTTTATTTACAATCATATATCTTTATTGAGGAAAAGAACTGGCTGGATTGAAATCATTCGCCTCGCTGCTACCTGTTTGGCAAAAACAATTATTGCATTACAGAGCATTATGTCTCATAAGCATCACTTCCAAGGGTTAGTTACATGTCCTAACTTTATTGAGACTTCACACTATATATAGACAATCTAAGGGAAGAAATTTTTGTAAAATAGTAATGGATATGGAACTTCGGAAGACTTGCTCGACTATTATTATAATTAGTGAGCCTCTTGTTCGTGTGTTAAGGTTGGTGGATTCAAAAGATAAACCTGCAATAGGTTTCTTATATGATAGCATTGTTAAGGTAAAAAATGTTGTGTGGAATGCGTTCAATAGAAGGAAAACAAACTATGAACCTTACATGAACATTATCAGCAATAGTTTGGATAAACACTTCAAGCAAAAAAATTATATCATGGGATATTGGTTGAATCCTGCTATCTAGTACAGTGAGGACATGTCAAAGGATCCTAGAATTCATTCTGTTGTCTTAGATGTTATTGAAATGTTGCAGGATATAATCAAACTTTGCAGGATAAATTGATGAATGATAAATAAATTTTTCTAGATGCAACAGGTGAATTGCTCGAAATCTTACAATTAACCAATGAAAACAATGACTCCATGTGAATTTCTTACTACCTGAATGTTTAGATGATATTTTTGTTATATTATTATGTAAATTCAATCATAAATATATATATCATAAATGATATTTTTGTTGTATTTTTTACTACATAAATGTTGTGAATTTCTTACTGCATAAATGTTATTTATTCGGCTAAATGGAGGAGGAACTTTGGTTGTGCTACTCCAAACCTCTAGATATTGTTTATTCAAATTCTCAGTTAAACTTGCAGTTCGTCGGGGTACGAGAGAAATTGGAGCGTATTTGAATGCATACATTCTAAGAAGAAACATACTAGAGCATCAACAACTAAATGATTTGGTATATATCCATTACAACCTCCGTTTAAAGATGAGGTACTTCTGCCAACATACTTTTAAAATTTAAACCTTATGTACTAATGTTATTGTCACCTTAGGTATTTTGCATTGAATTAAATACTACTTTTACTTCCAGGAATAGAACTAAAAAAACATTATATGATCTTATAGATTTTTATGCAATCGATTTGATAGAGGATTTGGTAGTAGATGATGAGCATGACCAAATTGATGTTGATGAACTTGAAGCTACAGCTACTGATGTAACAATTCCAATATTTGAAATTCAAATTCAGCGGAACCATGATTTACCCAAGAAAGAGGAGGTACTTCAATGAAACAGTAGTATTATATAATTATACAGTCTATTTTGCTTAGTTTTGCTAAATACTTGTGTTCTTTGATAGATGAAGATGATGAAGTAACTTCTGATTGGAATGAATTTGATGAACAAGTTCTTATGACGAACGATTTGGAGTTGGAGAATGATATTTTTTTTTCCGACTACGCTTTGAATAATGTCATTTACCAAGATATTAATTTAAACAATCTTCCTCGTTATTAGAAGTTAAAAGTCAATAGTAGTACTTAGAATTGAACTTAAACGCTACCTTGCTCAGCTACTTATTAGTTGTTACGCTGGACTTATATGTTTTGGATTGCTATCTAAATTGTAAATACATTGTTTGGTGATTGTGGCGGTTACCTTAAGGTTTCAAACTTAAAATGCATCAATTGTCTTTAAGAATTGATATCTTTTTTATTTTATATGTTTTTAACATACGTTTTTATGAGTTTATTCAGTGAAATACATTGGAAATGAAATTAATATTGAGATGTTACAGGTTCATAGGTTCTTATATAGATGACTCAGTGAATCCGGGTCGAACCAAGGTTTGAACCATATAACCCTGATCTAATAACTTTTTCAGTTCGATGCCCGGGCTGGGTCTCAGAACATTGCTTGGAATAGGATCCAAGGGTTGAAGATGGATGGTAAAAATATAAAATATGAGTTATCATAAATGTTTCATTAGTTATGATAATAAAATTATATATATTTATATTAATTGATAATGAATAATTGTCGATATCACTGTGGTACAGTGATAAAATCATTGGGGCGATAATACCAGTAATCTGAGTTCAAAACTTGTTAGCACCAAATTCTTTATTGATAAAAAAAAATAATGAATAATTGACTAATAATTATATCAATTTGTGGTGGTTGTGGTGGTGGAGGCAATAGAGGTAGCACTGGTTGATATTTATAAGTGATGAAGGGGGTGGCTGTAACA
Source organism: Papaver californicum (assembly GCA_023531435.1). NCBI lineage: Eukaryota > Viridiplantae > Streptophyta > Magnoliopsida > Ranunculales > Papaveraceae > Papaver > Papaver californicum. The sequence goes on from JAJJMC010029152.1 coordinate 3,048,953, forward strand.
TTGGTTGGCACCAGTGGTGGAACCGTAGGTGGTGCATAGTGGTAGTGGGTGGTAATTGTTATGGTGGTATGTGGTGGTAAGTGGGGGTGGTCAATGTGTAATTGGTGATGTTTTATTGGGGAAGATATGGTTGGTCATCCTTAATGTTAAATTAAATTCGTCTACAACAAAAAAGAACATGACAACTAAAAAAACATCAGAACAATTGTCACTTTAATTATGAAATAACAACAAATGAATGACCTAATTAAAACTGGTACAAAAAGTTTATTTATTACCGAGTTTGTGCATTTATCAGTACGCTCTAGTATATGAATACAAAATGGGAAGTTTAATAAAATTCCCCACTAATATAACCCGGTTTAAAAAGTGTTCCCATTTTCTACAACTTATATAAATGCCCCCCATTGTTATAATTTCTGTTTAGGCCCACATGCTTGGTCATTTTTGCATTGACTTTTTCAAGTTCTCACCTGACCAGAAGATATATTCAAGTCGTAGTTACAAACCTAACCACAACATCAAACCTAAAAATCACACTGTTAAAATATAAATGCAAACAAAAACGCCTATGATTTCATTTAGGCTTGTAGATTGGAATTTTATGGTTTAAATTGGATTCATATTAAAACCCTAAACTTCCAATCTAGTAAATCCCTAATTCAATGATGGTGCTACTATTGTAATTGTTGATGAGATATTTAAAAATACATGGGTGTTTTATTAGTAAGAATGAGATTCAAAAGCATATTAAAGGATGAGTAGTTTAGTTGTAAAGAAGAAGATTCAAAAGCATCCAATTTTTTAAAATTTGTGTAGAGACAGTAAGTGATGTAGTATTATTCCTCTGGAGTAATGTGTTTTCTTAATTCTAAATGAATCTCATAAATCAGTAAAGATTAAATCTTTTATTGAGTTGGCATGTTTTTAAATTTTGAGTTATATTTGAAATTAAGGTCCTATAATAAAAGAAAGAACATAATTTGGGGGTCTTTATGAATTTTGAATTTTTACAGATCTCCATTCCCATCTCTAATGCACAATATTATTATTTTTCCCCATATTTTTTCTCTGTTATTTTTTGAATATATGGATATATTAATAAGAGAGAATTTTAGATGTTGATGATGATAGTCACTGTCTAGTTCTTTTAGAAATAAATTACTTAGAAAAAAAGATTGGTCGTATTTCTACGTTAAGATTAAAATTAATAGATATTTATTTATCTTAAAATAATTTTGTTAAAAACCAAGAATCAAAATAATAATAGATCTTATTTTCAAAAAAGTACTAGTAGAAGAAGATAACAAGACACGGGATAATTTGTTTAGGAAGATGTGATTAATGGGAGTATAATTTGTAATTATTTTATTTACACTGACTCACGAACTGACTCACTTACCCAAATCTATCTTAATCAGTTTTTTATGGGGCTTGAATGTCTTTTGCTAGGAACATGTATGCTCTAACGGTGGCGGTCCCTTTTTTTTAAGCGGAATAGAAAAGGTCAACCTAGGGCCAATTATATAAGTTGAAAAATCAAGATCATTTTATTAGTATGGTTAATAGGTAGGGACGTTTTAGTAAAATCTCTATACAAAAAAAATACAAAATTTCTTGAGAAAAGAAAAAAAACGGATAAGTGAAGAAAATTAAAAGAAAAAAAAGTAAAGAAGCTGTATCATCGAATAATAACTTTACATGATTCCTTCGTATTATATATGAAATGCTGAGAATCAAATCTAGTCAGTAGTGGAATGCAGGATCAACTCCTCCATACAAACCAACATACACAAAAAAGTGGAGAATCTTACAGAACTCTTAACTTCTTCCTCACACTTGGTTCACTCTTATCACCATTTTTATTAGTTTCGCTAATCACTAAGTTAAAACTTTCTACTTACAACTTTCTTTTCAGAGGCCAGAAAAAGAACCACACAGAGAAATTTTTTTCTTATATTTTTACTACGTGTTAAACTATACTATTCGACATGCATTTGGATTTTCATCGCTAAATATTGATGTAATGTTGTTCCCATTCCTGTTGTCTCTGCTTTGACATCCATTATCCCGGTTGTAATAATCCTCGTTGTAGTAGTGTTCCATCCTATAAGAACGGGGTTGTCGAAGAGGTGACCGCACATATTCATATTCAGAAACAGAAGGTGTTGGTGTATAGTTGTTGTAACTATGAGTTACGTAAACCGGAGCCAGAGGTTCAGGTCTGGAGCCATGAACGTAAATTGGGGGTTCAGGTCTGAACCCATGACTATAGATGGGAGGTTCAGGTCTGGGTCGATGACTGTAAACTAGAGGATTAGGTATTGGCCCATGGCTGTAAATGGGAGGTTCAGGTCTAGACGCATGAAGATAAACTGGGGGATCATGTCTAGACCCATGGCTGTAAACAGGTGGTTGCGGTCTGAACCCATGACCTTTAGGATAATTGCTCCAGTACCCGTGATGATTTTCAGGCGGATAGTTGCTAGATTGACCATTGTAATCACGTTGACGATGGTGAATTACGTGAATCTCTCCGACATCCCTTGGCATTGAATGGTACAAGGGCAAGTCTTCATTTGCTTCGGCAGCTATTGGTGATGGGTGTATTTCGAGAGCTGGATTTTCAGGTGGTGGTGGGTCATTTGGTGGTTCTGGTTGTGGGTTGTTTTCAGCAATAGGAGGAGATTCTGTGTTAGGTGGTGGTGGTTGTTCACCCTCTGGTGGTGGCGGTGGTTCTGATCCCTCTGTAGGAGCTTCTGATGCTTCATCTGTGTGCACACAGACACTACCTATAATTTTCCTAGTCTTCCTGATAGCTTTAACGATCTTTTCCGTGTCGGCCCATCCGATTATAATCAGCTTTTGTTGAGGGAAATCAATATGGATATCATATATGCCTGCACAGCAAAAAAATTCACACAACTTTCAAAATATATTTCTTCAAGAACGCAGTTCTACTATTGAATCACAAATTAAGATACATTACCATTGATGCCATGTAAAGCTTTCTTGAGCTTATGAACACAACCGTTACAGTCCATTCTGACTTGTATTTCTGTAACTCGCGGTTTCTGTAGAATATGCGAGAATATGGATTAGAAATGCGTTAGAGGAGAATGAAACTAAGCCCGTCATTTGGTTAATTTAGGAATCGCACACCCAGCGTTTTACTAGTTTTGAATCAAATTTAAAGCTGTTCATGAAACACCCAAAGAACACTACTAAACTATACTATATCGCTATTCAAATATTTGTGATTATTAGAGATTTTGGGTTCAGAGGTGTACCTCTAATTCAGGAACCATGACTGAGCTACAAGAGAGCTAGAGCAAGCAAAAGAAGAAGAGCTGCTGGTTTTTGTACGAGTAATGAAATGAGAAGTTGTGAGATGTTTCAAGTATGTAATTAATGAATGAAGAATCAAGTCAAGTTGTATATAAAATTCACTAGAAAAGAATATATGAAAGAATCTGGAGACTGAGAAAAAAAAAATTATCATGCATTTAAGCTTTCTAGGCCGGGGTCATTGTCATTATGGCTGAAAGAGAGGCAAGGAATCATTGTCTAAGCCAAAGAGCATTTTCTTTTCTATGGACGGCCAATGATAACTTAGAAATATCTAAAAGGGGTGGAGGAGATATCCAGAGATTTGAGTCTTAAGTTAAAATCCACCTAAACAGAATACCGTAATGTATGCTTATCGTTCCTTGGTCGACAACATCAAGTAGTCCTCACGATTTACATGTAAAGCAGAAAATCCAATGGTGTAGAGATGAAATAGTACTCTTCAAACCTTGAACCAGAAAAGTAAAGTGCTCAAGTCAAAAAAACAAAGTTGCTTTTAATGAAAGGATATGCAAGCATATTTTAGGCCTTTATTCCTTTTGTATTGAGGTGAGAAAAAAAAATAAGTAAAGAAGTCTAGTAAGCGTTCTTTGTAGTGATCATATCTTGTAAAGGTCGTCTAAATGAGCAAATTTCATAAAAAGATTGATAATAACCTGGGCACCAATGAAACTCGGGAAAATATCAAAAAGAGTATACGTGTAATCGATTAATCGGTCGGTAATCGATCAATCTATTTAGTTATTTTATACTAATAATAATCAGATTTGATTCTTCTACTTTTATTTTAGACCCATGTATGAATTTTGTATTATTGTAGTTATGGACTTATGGCAAGTCTTTTAACTTCTCACCGAGAAAAGAAGACGTGATCAATTACTTCCTTTAGAAAGAGAAACAATGTGAATCAACTATGGGTGTGAAGGACATAACATAACACGCTAAAATATAATCACAACACAGCAAGACATTCAATCTGGCATAGCATGGTACTACACAATAGTTTCGTGTGTTGTGTCAACCACTTTACACCCCTAAAAGCATCACTTGTTTAGGTATTTGATTATGTTCACAGTATGAATGTACAGTTTACACTCAAAATAATGGTAAAAACAACTCCAACTTAAAATAAAAAGACACGCTCGAGTGTAAACCTGTAAGCACAGCCAATTTGAGCTTTACATCTTGTTGAGGCCATGGATTCAAATTGCGGTTGCTAAACAAAAAAAGATGTACATGACCAATCACAAAAAAGACAACATCACAGACAGACAGACAGTAGAGCTGCAGAATTTTTCTTTTTATGCTCCTTTCAACGTTTTAGTATTTCTTTTTCTTCTTCTCCTCTTTTCTGTATATTCAAGAAGACCAGTATTGACAAAAAAACAAAAAGAAAAATCGAGCTCCTCCAATCAAATGCACAAATCAAACCATAAAGATTGGCCAGCTTATCTCTTCGGGAGATAACGTACCACCCCACTAGCACAACCAACTGGAGTATTGCTGTGTTAATCGTTTAGAAGATAAGAACTTCCTCTCCTAACCCTCTATGAAATCCACGATGAAACCTGAAAATGACTTATTTAAACATCCTTAAACCAATGTGTGTTTACTTTCCATATCCACTACTTTTCTTCTTCCCTGCCACAGAAACTGGCTGTCGCCCATTCTTGTGAATAGGTGGGACGACTCCATTTGACATCTTACGAGACGGTGATGCTGCAAGTGATGGAATCGAAGAACTCTTATTTACAGGACTATGATCTGGGATCCTTCCAGGAATTTGGCTAGGTTTCCTCAACTTTGAACCAAGGCTACTGGGTACACTGGAGACTTTAGGAATATGTTGCTGATATAGCAAATCTGGTTCTGAGGTAGAGTCACTAGTTGCAGCGTCTATGTCTGAATCATCGGTTATAGCCATCTCAGACCGTGTTCTAGTAACTCCATTACATTTTTTTTCTGGATGGTTTTTCGTATTAGATTTTTGGTAAAAGAGTTCGGGCAACTTACTGTTGACAGCCTCCCAATGTCCTTGAGCTGGGGATTCTTTTCCATTTGCCATATCTAGTTTGTTCACCATCACTTATCAACCCAATCTTTAGATGTTAATTCTTTCTCATCAGCAGCTTGCTTACGAGGAGCAGCAGCACCTTTCACAACTTCAGAATACAGAGGTAATGACCCGCTAGTAGGTGATCGGACATATTCAAATTCAGAGACAGATAGTTCAGGTCTGGAGCCATGAATATAAAGAGGAATTTCAGGTCTGGATCCATGAGTGTAGACAGGAGTTTCAGGCTTATATCCATGTAAAGATAATGATCCACCGTTATTCTTTGTTGTGAGTGGTATGTCAGGGGTGGAGGATATTGAACTCGAGGATACTGAACGCGTTAAGTTCCCTGATTCTCCCCCATCTTTTCTTGCCAAGGCAGCCCTGAGCCTAGAAATCTTCAAAATGAGAACAGAAATTATTTTAGGTGGAATGTTCTCTTACTGTAAACTTTTGCCAGTATACTTCTCATTGTTCAAATAAAAAAATAAAATTGAAGCATAAGATAAGGAGAGGTAAGATAAGGCATTCCCTCCAAATAATGAAAGCAGAAAGGAGAGAGTGAAAACCTGTTCTTTGAGCTCTTTGACGTCTCCACTTTCTGTGTTAGATTTGGCCGCACCAAGCTCAACAGTAGAAACCCGCTCAGCAAACTTGAGTGTGCTTAGTGTTTCTAGAACAGCATCAGGATCAGGGCTTATGTGCACGAACATGAGTGTCTTGGCTTGTCCACCTTAATTTACACGTGGAGGAAAAAGATGATAAGTGCGAGAGACTTGTTACGGCTAGCAGTTGTTCAAATTATATAACTCTTACCAAGAGAATCTTGAAGAAGCTGTGTAAGTTTGCTGTTCCTGTAGGGAACATGAGCATTCTTTTGGGCAAGAGAAGCGATAACATCTCCTAGAGCAGAAAGAGATTTGTTGATATGAAGTGCTTCCTTCAGTCTATCTCCCGTTACCTCTGATTTGTTGACTCTCTCACTTCCTGCTAGGTCTACCAAATGCATACACCCACGGAGAATATTTCCAGATGTCAAGTCTTTTGCTTGAACATGAACGGTTAGACAACTGCAAAAGAATTTTAGATAAAACATAGACACCAGTAAATGAATTGCTCCAGAGTGAGCACAGTGGCTTATGTATTATGTGAAAACAAAACAGTATAATATATATACCTGTGAGAGCGACTACTTCGGTCATTGAGAGCCGTCGAGCTAACCGCGCGATTCCTTTGGCCAACATTCATCAGTTCAATAACATCGGATGTTGATGTAACCTGTACGAGGTTTGCATCCGGCACGTTAAGCCCCTGAGAACTGTTTCGAATTTCCATTGTGTTTATAGGTTAAAGAATTCCAGTTCCATGATGTAAAATGTAAAATAAAACTCCAACTCCATGAAGAAAAAGTGTCAAACACAGAGAAATACTGAATTAAGACGATAAAAGGATATTTTTTGTTAAGTCCATCAGAGACTAGAAGATCTCTAACTTGCTCATTATATATCTCCATCATCTGTACAGAAACTTCATAACGGAATGTCTCCTTCCTTTCCTCTGACAGATAAAATAAGTCATTCAACGCCCTGAAATTCACACCTTCGGTCTCCTCTGTAACCTCATTAGGTCCTGTCTGAATATGTAAACCACATGAATCAACACAAATAGCTATTATCAAACATCTCATGAAAGTGTTAGGAATGAGAATCCAATTCCTGATTATCTGAATTTTTATCAAGACATTGGACTATTCAACAACAAATACTACTTTAAGTAGGACAAAGACATGCATTAGCACTAAGTTATGTTTTGAGACGAATACAAAATGCTCTTGGTATAATCTCATGACTGTTAGAATGACTCACCATAGTGTGAGTTTTCCCTGATCCTGTTTGACCATAAGCAAATATGCAAACATTAAACCCATCTAGAACGGATCGGATCAGTGGCTGGGTATCCAAAAAGACCTCCTCTGCAATTAATAAAAACAACAATTAGTCTTCGTAAGTGATGCTAAAAGGTGAAACATGATGTAGTTAAAAGCAACCTTGAGATGCGGATGGACCAAAAACTTTGTTGTATATGAACGATTTCCGTGCTTCTTTGCCATACTTAGAGAGGGTGATAATTTCAATGCTTCCCTCATCTATGTGATCGACAATACTTGATCGGCCTGCTTGTCCAGGTAAGAAGGGTCTCACTCGGCAGTAAACCCTTATGCTTCCTAATGGACAGAGAAAACGACACTGATAAAATTCCTGGGTAAAACTTTTCTTAGATCAAATAGTAAAAGTGTATTATGATAATGCAACTGGTAAATTTACCTTTAAGATCTTGTACTTGATTGTATAACTTACGGTTCTCTTCCAAAACTCTATGATATCGAGAAGCAGCATGCGTTAAAACATTCAAGTGCTTACCTGTTGAGAAATGGACTCAATGTTAAGAAAAAAATTGTGCACGGCAAGAAACTAATCTAGGAAGAATGACAAAAAAAAAAAAAAAAGAGTCATACCGAGATCATTGAACTCCTCACGGAATTTTATTTGAATGTGATGCATACTTTCCTTCGTATTATGAAGTGTGTGTTTTAGTTCCTGAACATTTCGCTTTTGTTGATCGAGGAGTTGTTGTTGCTTTGAAAGTTTACTGTTTTCATGCTTAAGCCTCGATTCATCCTCTTTCCTAAGCTTTTCCCTCTCTTCAGCGATAACCTTTTGCTTGAGTTCTTCGTATATCCTACGCTTTACTTCTTCTTCACCAATAAGCTTTTGCTTCAAATATTCATCTTTCGTTGTCTCCTCTAAGGTACATACTTTTTCACCTTGTGTTATCTCACTGGTATTTTCTTTATCTCCTTCCTTTACCTCTGTGGCAATTTTTTGATCGACAATCTCATGAGTATTTTCTTCAGCACCTTTCTCTATGTCCATAATTTCAATATGAGAGGTCTCAACAACTGAGTTGTTGTCATCGACTGCTGCTGCATCCTCAGGAGATGTTTTCATCTGTTGAATGATGAAAGGAATCAAACATGTGAGAAGCCCAATATGACTATTACAACCTATATTATAAAGATCAACAACTGCTTCACAACGAAACCAAATTGTCGATGTCACTATGGTATAATGGTAAAGTCATTGAGTAATGATACTAATGACCTGAATACCAAATTCTTTATCGATAAAAGAAAAAACAAGAAAAAATACCATACTAGGGCTGCACAAGAAACCGTATAAACCAAAAACCGTCACCGAAACTAGCCGAACCGATAAATACGGCTTAGGTAACAGTTCCAGAGAAACCTAACCGTAGATCATCGGTATAGGTAATAGGTTTTACTTCGAAAACCGACCGAACCATACCGAATTACCGAATAATCTTAACCCTTGATCTAAGTGAATCCTAGCCCTACATCTATAGGAATAGAAACCCTAAAAATTATAACCCTTTAGAGCAACCACAATGGGTCGACTATCCCAAACGACCAAAGACTAAAAATTTTAGTCTTTGGTCCGGCCAAAGAACAGCCGTGTATAGTCGAACGGTAACCTAAAGTAACGCTTGGTGTTGGGCGGTGTCTCAGCATAGCGCTTGGAAAGACGGGCGGACTCCTAGGATAACGCCTGTGCGAAACGGAATCAAAGCGTAACGCTCGATGTGAGGCGGAATCCTAAAGTAACACCTGGTAGTGGACGGTATTCTAGGACCACGCCCAAGAGACGGGCGGTGTCCCAGAATCACGCCTGATGGAGCGAAGTGCTAGCAACACGTCTGAAGGAGTTGTACATGTGCGAACTTAGCGTGTGGGATGAATGGGATGGGCGGTGTCCTAGCGCCCCGCCTGGGATTCCAAGCGAGTTGCTAGCATCCCGCCCCACCAAATGTGAATACCAAAACACATTTAAAGAAACCATTTCCCTCCAATTTGAACTAACTAAACATTAAACTTCTCATTTCCCTCCAATTTAAAACAAACCATTTCCCTTATAAACTTGTTAAGAACTTAGTCAAGAACTTAGTCAAGGAAATCAGTAAAAAGTTCAGGTTTTTCTTGAACAACCATTTCAAGTCAAGAAACCATAGGAATTAGAAGTTAAGATGGATTTCTGGATTCGAGGAGAAAGAAGAAATGTAAAATGGGAATACTTGAAAAGAAATAGGTTATGGGTGTTTGCTCGAATCTGAGATGAAGAAGAAGTATTGATGCTGTAGTGAAATTGAGAACAACAGATATGTCTAATTGTCGTTGTTGAGAATGAGGATTGAAGAGAAGTGTTGAATATGTGTTGATTCGAGTCTATGAGGTGATAGGTTTTCTGACTTGTGTTGAATTGAAATGGATGTTGGTTCAAATTTGAGCTGAGGTTGAAGAAGGCTTTTAGTGCCGTAACAAAGTGGTAGAGAGCAATGAATTGAAAGTGAGTACTTGAATGATTGTGAATATTGATGAATGGGTTCACATTAGAATTGTAGGGAAGGAAAAAATCTGTAATTGAAATCACCAGTTTCATATGTTGCTATCACCAACAGTTATGCACATGAAATGCTTGAATGATTGTCTGAACCACCAGTTTACTTCCCAGGTTTTCCATGGACTTGTATGGGCTGTCTTTGAAGGATTTGGAGACGATTAGAGTTTTTTTATGACTTGGAAGGTTGGGTTTGATTAGGATTGAAATTTTAGACAGTGTTTGAAAGACAGAAGCCAGCGAAGAAGTGGATCGTTGTCATACAATTCAGGGATGCTTTTGTTGCTATTGATTGTATGGTGAATGGAAAATAATATTGGCTCAGATATGGAAGTAATTAGAATTTGTATGAGATAAGGAAAGTTGTGTTTGTTTAAGAATCCTAATTTGCAGGACTTGGAGGGTTATAAAAGAAGATTTAGGTTTACAGCTTAAACGTATCTCTCACGCATGTTTTCTCCACGAACTAACTAACATTTAAACTAACATAAGAATTTTTAAATCATGGGTAGTAGCCAGGCATACTCCTAGGGGCGCGCCGGTATGGGCGGTATCCTAGGGTTACGCTCAAACTGGGCCGTATTCTAGCGTTACGCTTGTTAGTGGGCGTGATCCTAGAGCACCGTTTCACCAGGCGTACTCCCAGAATAGCGCTTGATCAGGCGAATTCCTAGCTTACCGCCCGTTTTTTTGAGCGTTGTCCCAGAATAACGCTTGGTTCCAGGCGATTCACTACGACGCCGCTTGATACTAGGCGGTACACTACGAGCCCGCCCGACTAAACCATGTTTAGTCTAGAATTTTGATCAAATCTACTCTGCTACAGTTGTTTTTACGGACTATCCACTAAAAACCCTCGCCCCACTGCGCCACCAATTTCCGTACTAAAGATTTCTTTTGCTCTTTAGTCCGTTGTTTGATCGTCCCATTGTGGACGCTCTTAGGCCTTTACCCGACCTCACTCTCTCTAGTTTCTCGACTCTTCTTTTCTCTTCTTCGTTTCTTCTTCTTCCACACACCACACAGAGACAGAGTCACAACCACCAAACCACCACTGATTCACAGTACCACAAAATAACCACCTTCTTTTCTTTTTGTGTTGTTTATTTCTTCCCTTCTTCATCTTTATTTGGTGTTTATTTCACTTCTTCAACAGCACCTCCGAGTCCCACAACAAGTAACAACTAACAACTAACAACAAACAACATGTATTGATCTCTGCATCTAATGATTATTGCATGATAATCATAAAGAAGAAATGAAATTTCTAATTTAATTTCAGTTTGTTTATGTTGTGTGAAATTTAGGGTTTGGTGAGATCAATTTGGGAATGAAAGGATTATAAGGGATTTGTTGTCAACAACAAGTAATGATTCCTTTGTATTTATTCAAGGGTGGGTTAGTCTCTCTCTCTATTTCTCTCTGCGGATTGATATTGTTCATCGATGTATAAATTGATTCACGAAATAATTGATTTTATTGTTGAAAATGATTAAATGATCTTGTTTCATTTTCTGTTTGAACATATGTTGAGAGCTAGAACCTGAATTTTCATGGTTCATTTGTTGCACACCAACTGAAGTGAGAGAATCAACTTGAAGGGAAGAATCAAGTAAATCTCATTCTTGGATTAGGTTTGTTTTCCTCCCTCTATGTTTGTTTGCTGCGCTTGAGTATGACTTATGTTTATTTATGTTTGTTTGCATCTGAGTTTGTTCTTTTTTTGAATACTCATAGTACATAGTTGCTAACTGTTATGTTGCCTTGATTGCAGACGTAATGAGTGACTCAAGTAAATCGTTTTCGGTAAAAAGTATGATGTCAAGTCCATCTCCAGGTATACCGGCTACACCAACACCTGAAATGGTATCTACTGAACCTTCTGTGACACTACAGCATGAAGCACAAGCTACACAAGAACCTACACCTGCTGAAATTGAAGGCAATAAAAAAAGTAGGACCACATCTGATGTATAGAAGACGGATTTTACAAGGATAGATGTTAATACAGCAAAGTATAATCATTGCAATGGGAAATTTGATGCTTATTCATTTAGAAATATGACTTTTGGGTTGAAGAGTCATTTGGTAAGATGCCCTGAAAATCCTAACAAGCCGGTGATCAAGGGACAGAAAACCTTGATGTTTCCACCCCCAATACCAAGTGATAGTGCTAAAATTCTTGCTTTTAATTACAGTTATGAAAAGTGTAGAAGAGCTTTAGTATAGTTCATAATTAGGGATGAGATGGATTTTAGAATGGTAGAATCAGAAGGTTTTAGGGATTTTTTTCAACAATTGGAACCTAGATTCAAGGTTTCGGGTCGTATGACAATATACAGGGACCTTTTAGTCATGCATAAAGAAGAGAAATAACTATTGAAAAAGTATTTCAAGGCAAGCAAACAAAGAGTTTCTCTAACTACTAATACATGGACATCACCAAATAACTTCAATTATATTTGTGTAACCGTTCATTATGTGGATCAGAATTGGAAGTTGCGGAAAATGATTATTACGTTTTGCCAAGTTAAGGGTTATTCAGGTATATCCATTGGTAAGATGTTAGAGAAGTGTTTGTTGGATTGTTGGAGTTAGTGTCATTGGGGAGTTAGTGTCATTGGTTGGACATGAGCCATTGACTCTTGACAATGTTAGTGCTAATAAGTTGGCAATAAATTATTTGAAGACAAGTGTCATTGGTTGGACAGGAGCAACAGAAAGAGCTAATTACTTACATGTAAGATTTTTTTTATTTTTGTAATGTAATTATGTAGATGATTTAATTACTAATTCCACCATTACATTTACTAATATTTTATGATTTTTTATTCTTATTAGGTTAGGTGTGTTGCTCATGTCCTTGCTCTTGTCATAAGAGATGCAGTTTTAATGTATAACAAGTCGATTGAGAGGATTAGGTCAGTTGTTAAGTATGCTCTTAGTTCTCCATCTAGGTTGGCTAAGTTTAGACATTGTGCTGCCTTAGAAAAAGTTGATTCCAAGAAAGGTTTATTCTTAGATGTGAAAACTAGATGGAATAACACTTTTTTGATGTTAGATAATGCGAAAAAGTCTGAAAAGGCTTTTAAAAGGATGGAAAAGTATGATAGGGACTATAGAAAGAAGTACATTTTCAAAGAATCTATGCTCTTTCTTTACATGATACAGGGGGTTATGATATAGTTGTTTCTAATGTTGATGATATATCTAGTGGTCCTTCATCTAATTCTGAAGATGAAATGGAAGTTGAGAATCCACAAGGCAAAAAGCCAAACAACACAAACAAGAAGAAGAAAAAACCTCGTCATCATGCTCCCTATGAAGAAGATGAGGCTTATGCAAGATATCTTGTGAAGTGTTTAAAGGTATTTTTCCATGCTACTGTTAGATTTTCTGCTTCAACACAAGTTACAACTCACTTTTTTTTGTGGGAATTGGCAATCATCCATGAACAATTAGTATGTTTTAGAGATAATGCAACTGGTGATCCTTTTGTTGCTAGTATGGCTACTCCTATGTTTATAAAGTACAATAAGTATTGGGAAGAATATGAGAAGATGAATTATGTGTTTTTTTTTGCTCGATTGTTTGATCCACGAGAGAAAGAAGGTGGCTTGGAGTTTGTTCTCGAGTATTTGTATGAAAAAGATAAAAATAGGGTTGATAGTGTTATGAGATAGGTGAAACAAGAGCTGGTGAACTCTATGATGACTATAAGTCTTTGTACTGAAGTAACGAAGATGGATCTTCTAGTGTGTTAGTGTAGTTGATACTTCAGTTGTTGGGCAAGAGGAAAGTATTGAGGCTATACTTGAGTCAAGGAAGAAAACACATAGAAAAAACCCAACTGGTGTTGATGGAAAAACAGAGTTGGAAAGGTATTTGTCGGATAATTATGAATTGATGGATGTTGATGCCAAATTTGACATATTGGCTTGGTGGCAGACCAATAGTACCAAATATAAGATACTCGCACATATGGAAAAGGATATATTATCCATGTCGGTATCTTCAGTTGCATACGAATCACCATTTAGTACCGGAAAACGTGTGCTTAGTCCATGGAGAAGCTCTTTGTCTTCTAGGACAGTCGAGGCATTGCTATGTATGCAAAGTTGGTTACAACAACCTATTGCTCTTGATCTTTTATATGGCTACGTACTGGATGATAACTCTCGCACTGAGGAAGGTAAAGTAATCTTTTTCCTTATATTTTGTTTTCTTTACTTATCAATTCAAAGTTGTTATGATACAGACTTAGTTTATTTGTTGATGGCTTTGCAGAGTTATTGGGTCCGATGCCAATGCCAGTGGACAATGATCATTGATTGTTGGAGTTCATTTCTTGTCGCGCACATGTGGAAGTTATGTTTTAAGCTTTTTATGTTGAACTTCGTTACTTTCAACTTTGAAGATAACTTAACTTGTTTAAATTTTTACATTTGTATTGAAAAAACTCAGTGCATCAGTATCTATATATGTATGTATCAGTTAGATAAATATAAGTGAGTGTATAGGTGTAATTTGCATGATAGGTACAAACCAATAGAAACACACTGTAGGAGTTTAAAAAAATTGTAGGTAGAATGAATGGTTCGGGTCGGTTAAACCAACCCATGAACCAATTTTTTAATTACGAGATTGCCACAAGTTAAGAACCAAATAAACCGTCAGCTGAACCTAACCGACTCGGACGGTTTAAACTGAACCAATACTTGGTCGGTTTGATATAAGTATTGATACACAGAACCGTACCTTGGTCGGCTCGGCATACGGTTTTGGCTAAAACTAAGCCGAACCAACCGATGTGCAGCTCTAACTTGGACATGCAAAAAATTCTTAAGCTGATGGTTCTGTTTAACACCCACATAATCGTGTTTTAGCAAAGAGATACTTCCTACACAATCTAACCACAAGGTTTTGATGTAACAATACCTTCATTTCACCAGAAGTTGTTTCATGGAGCGATTTGTCACCGTCAGGTACGACCAAACCATCTAGAGTCGTTTCCATCTGTTCAAATGTAAAGGTACATAATAAGATAAGCATCAAGAGTACAGCAATCCTAAACTTATTATAGAACCATAGATATCCAAAAGGTAGCGAATTTCAGAAGATCTTACCATTGCATTGTGGCTTTTAAGGCGGCGCTCAAACTCTTCCATAACCTTACTTAACATGGACTCTACAAGCTGCAATTAACAAAACACAAAAATAGTTTATTTACACTTATCTTAGTTAATACATACAAGGTACTAAACTGTTAACAGAATCATGGAGAGGAACATTTTTTCCTACCATTGGAACTTCTTCAGGCTTCTTATCGCACAAAGCGGCGCGAACAAGGGTGTTTAAAGAATTACTAGTGACCTGCAAATGAAGTTTACAGTCATTTCGCTTAAAAGATTACATATTGTGACTCTGGCAAGTAAAACTACTTCACACCAATAGAGTAAAGCTTACCAACCATTTCAGTTACAGGTTCATCCGCAAGATCATCATTTGAGTTCTCAGCATCTTCTGATAACTTTTCATCCGTCGACTGAGTCCTCGACAATGAAGTCATGAAAAGTTCTGAGTTTCTCCGGACAATTTTCCCCGGCATATTAGATTTCGAAGTGCCACCAAATTTCCAAAAACTATTCCCACCATTTTGTTTCCAGTCACTATATGACTTCAGTGCTAGAACACAATTCACTATCCTTCCAGATTTTCCTCCCTACAAATTCAACCGAAAAAAATCCGAAACTCAACATGTCAACCATAAGCTGAATACAAATAAAAACCAAACCCAAAAAAGAAACGGCTCGAAGTAGCACTGACAGCATATACTATAGGGCAACTGCCCCCCTAGATGCTGACCCACCAAGCCTATTTCCCCACCACACAAACACGCAGCACATCATATGGGGAATGCCCTACTGAGTACTGACTCTAACTCACAAAGCCTCCCCACAGACACAACATATTCCCCATGGGGCAATGCCCCTCCAATTTAAGAAACAGTCTGACCTGTTCAAAATCAGATAGTTCGAAAACTGGAATACCAATCTCTTGCACGGTATCAAGGAAATTCCGCACGTTCTCAAAGTACTGATACGCAGATAAAGCAGATCCTCCATCAGGTACTGGAATAAATGGTTTCTCGACCACCTAAAACAACATATTTAACAATGACTTAAAACATAGAAACAAGAGCAAGTTATTGTCAAATCCAAGTGTATTGCAGGTGTAATCAATCAAATTGTGGTTACTTACCCTTGGAACGGATCCAGGATCAACTTTGTTAAGTGCACTACAAAGAATGATACCACTTCTTAATCCAAGTCTAAATTCTTCTTCTGATGGTTCTTCTGGTAAATCTTTCGATAATACGAATCCGACCGTCTTTCTTAGCCATGCTGCTGCTTCATATCTCATTAATGCTGCAATAACACCATTATCAAGTTTCATTTAAAAAAACCGTGTTTGAAGTTCCCTTGAAAAATTCAGAAAAATAGAAATCTCCACTGATATCAAGAAAAGAAAAGGGTTGAATGAGGATCGTACCTGATTCCTCTGCTTTTATCGAAACCATATCGATGTTTCTAATACGAGTTCCATTGTGCTTAAGTACATCCTCAACAACAGAAGCTACAGAGAATGGTATAATAACTTCTTTTGCCATTAAATCCAAGAAATGAAAACAGAGTTGTTACCAAATTTTCATGGAAAGGGTCAAACTTTTTAACAGAATCAAACCCAAAATAGAAACTTTTAGTGATCCATTAAGGATTTTCAACAATGTATGAATAATTCTATCAATTAGACAAAAAAATTGGTAGAAATCCCTGTGTTTTACCCTAATTTCCCCTGTTTCTTTCAGTTGAACCTTGTGCTTTCAATGATACTCAAAGATTGTCGTAATAAAGAGGGAGATGGGTTTACAAATGAATTTAGAAAGAGAAACAGAGATTTTAAAATAGAAAAGTTGTAATTATGTAAAGCTCTGTTTCTCTTATGTAAAGCTCTGTTTCTCTCCTGTCTTTTTTTTTTCCTTTCCTTTTTCTTGTTTTTTCATTTTCTTTTGTTTTTCTAAAATGTGAAGAAAACAATAGTACCGAACCTTACTCCGAATCTATTCATGAAAATAACGGTTTTTCTAAGTTTAGGAAAATGTATTTAAAACCCCATGGGATTTGTCCTTAAACTAAAACTTTTTAGATAGACGGAGGATAAAAACACTACAAGAGAATGGTTGTGTTTTTTACTTCAAGGCTTTTGATCAGATTTTTTTAGGTAAATAGTTAACCTCTTTAAATATAATTTGTAAAGGTAATTAAATATTATTTTTAGATACAATAAAGGCTTATTAACAACGTAAGATTTCTGAAGATATTTAAAAAAAAAAAATATAAGTTTTAATGTTACTTGATGAGGATCAATTCATCGTTATTTATAGGATATTTATCTCTGTTTAAGATGTATGTTCATCACCAACAAATACCTCCAATAGGCATCAATAGTGACTAATGGGAAAAGTTATTTCAAACTAAAACTGAATTAGGTTTTACAGAAAAAATGTACCGTTTTGGGACGGAACAATGTCCTGCACAGACCCCTGCGACATGATCTTTTAGATCGACCACGGCCCCGGAAACTGACATCCCCCAGGACTCCCGTCGAAGCGGCAAACAAAATGCAACGCTTTTGAAAATATCTAACAAAACTTGTGTGATATTTTAGGACGAGGTTTAGTAGTCCAAATATCGTTTAAAAGCTCCCCCAACGCCATTTACCACCGCCATACGCTAGTTGCTCATTTTTTCACTATGGATGTTGAAGAATGGGTAGGGTCGCACATGATAGTTTGAAGAAATATTTGCAGAAGATTTGTTCATACCAATTCAAGAACAAATGTGAACAACCTTCAGAAAATCTTGGAAGAATACGCTAGTATATCTGCTCAGACGATTAACAATAAAAATCCTCTATTTTTTTCAGTAAAGGCAGTACTCATCTTAGAAGACAAATTGTTATCAATGATCTGAGGGTAAGAGAAATGGTGGAGGATGATAACTATCTGGGAATATACCCTTTCAAATATGACTATAGGATTTTTAGTTTTGATTTTTTGGTGGATAGATTCAAAAAGAAACTCTCAAGGTGGAGAATTCTCTTTCTTAACCCAGCAGGAAAAACAGTTTTCTCTAAATCAACTTTTGCTTTTATCCCTATATATTTCATGCAAATGTTTCTGCTTCTAAAGGGGTAACTCAGCAAATTGATAGACTTCAAAGAAGTTTTTGGTGGGTCATGATGTCAATGAAAGGAAAATTCACTTCATAAATTGGGAAATTTTTGGCTACGGAAATATTATGGAGGGTTAGGCATCCGGAACATAAAGATGTTGAATAAATCTCTCATATGCAGACTAGTTTGGAGATTAATTCTTGGAGAATAAAGAGGCAACGTGGGTAAACTGTTAATTGCTAAATATCTTAAAGAAAAATCTTATTGGAGTGTTGACTTTACAAATAAAAGATCTGCAATATGGAATAGTATGCTTGAGGTGAGATCAATTCTCGAAAATAGGATGTTCTGGAAAATTTCTAATGGGGAGAAAGTAAATATATGGGAGGACCCTTGGCTGCAACAACATTTAAACCACATTATTACTAGACCTATTTCTATACCGAATGTGATTCAAAAAGTTTCTGACTTAATAAAAAGAGATGAGAATGCTTGAAACTTTAAATCTTCTTAATCAAATATTTTCGGCAGAAGTTGTACATCAAATTTCCTCGATTTATCTCAACAATGAAAATGATGCTGAAGATATCCTGACTTGGACTGTACAAATTCAGGTAAATTCTCTACCAAGTCCTGCTATAAGTTATTAGCAAACAATATCCCAGTCTCTTCAAGCTTTAGTGAATTTCCATGGAAAAGCTTTTGGTCTTTCTCTAATATAAGTCCCAAGATCCCAATTTTCTTGTAGAAGATGATCAATAATGGTATTGTTGTAAAGAAGAATATTAATAGATTTATGCCAGATTCTGATCCAGTTTGTACCTTCTGCAAGAAAAAGGAGGAATCGATATTTCATTTATTTTTTGATTGTCCTTGGACAAGATTAATCTTCGCTGCACAAATACAGATGGGTCGTAAAAAAAAAATTGACTGTTATAAGGAGGTTTTGATTGAATGGATGAAAGATAATTTGTACTTTAAGTTTGAAAGGAAAGTGTGCATACAGAATATCTAGAAGATAAGAAATGACATGATACTCTCAAGTGCAAGATTTTCAATAAATCTAATTCTTAAAAAGGTTGGGAAGTATTTTATTCTGTGTACTTCTGAATCATCACGTACAAATTTGTCTGGAGATGGTAGGCTTCGTCAACAACAATGGACTCCTCAAGATATACTTTACATCAAAATTAATGTTGGTGTTGGAGATATTATGCAGGATCATTGGGGTAAATTTTTTGGGATATTCTTCGATCACTTGTGATGCTACTTCCTCTTTGTTAGCAGAATCTTTTGTTTGTAAATTAGGATAAGAGCTTGCAAAGAATTTTAACTTTAAAAGAATAATCATTAATAGGGATACTTTTAATGTGGCTAAGGATGTACGAGGAGATTTGAGAGATATCCCTTGGGATATTCAATCAGTCATCCTAGAAATTAGGAACTCAACAAAAGCTTTAATGATGCTATTTTTAGTCTTTTCTAAAATATAGACTATTTGCTCATGATCTTTGCCAATATGCAATGTAAATAATTGGTGGAATACTAATTCTCCACCTAGCTATATCTTTTCAACTTTAAACCTCAATCTAAATAAGGTATTTTAATAAATTGTGGGCTATTTAGAGCCCATTCTTACTTCAAAAATCTTTCCCAGAGAGACCCATTAGCGGATGTTGATTGGTGAGCGTATGCTTCACTGGCCCTACTAGCTACTAATACTATCCCCGTTGCAAGACCATATTTTGATTTTTTTTTTTCTCTTTAATGTTAGAATGGTTTCTAGTACCTTGGAAATCAATTGCTTGTACTGTTTTTTTTTTTCTAGAAACATTTGATTGACATGTGGAGGATATCGTGCAACCGCCGCCTCTTTTACATTTCTATTCACGGATTCAAAATTTAATGGAATAGTTCTCACTTTTTTTTTTTAATTGTAATAATTTTTTAAAAAATCCTAATTGTTTATGAATGCATACGTGGTAATACTTTTCAATTCAGAAAACAGTAAATTGTTTGGCCCCTTGAGTATACAAAATGCCGATTATTATGCTGTCGTGTTTAGAACTTTGATTGTTTGGTTATTTTACTATGGGGTGATTTATTGATTTGTCATCCTCCTCCTCCTTTGGGGTGGATATCTATTACTATTACGGCTTACTGCAGTTGGATCTTGTTTAGTTCGCATCTTTATGCGAGACAAGTTCATTTATATTTCAGGTAGTAATATTTCCAATGTATGTTCTAGGTAGGAGAAATTCACCGAGTAAGGATGGAAAAGATCAACTTGAAGGATTTTGATGATTCTTCCACTACTAATGCTTAATGGAAAGCTGTGCAATTTCCGGTATTAGCTGTTTTACGTATAATTTTCTCCCCATAAACTATAATTTGGGAGCTCATTGTAAAGCTATTTGGGCTAGAAAAAATAATTGTGACATGTTTTTGGACCTTCCCTCTTATATGCCCTGCCTAGTGTCACGGGCTTAGATTTTGGACTAGACTGTGCGGCACTTGAACTCTTCAAGTAAGCCTTAAAAGAACTCAAAGGAATTGGAGACTTAGAGATTTTGAAGTGGGAGAGTATTTGATTATTAGAGAGAGAATGATACAATGCTTAGAGAGCTTGTTGGTAAATGATTTGAGCAAATGAGCTCTCCACCTTATATAGTATCCTATGGAGGATTCTAGAACATGTTCTAGAATCATCATCTTCTAGAGTATTCTATACTTTACAAGAATATACAAGGGAATATTCCTTATCCAAGAATATTCTAGAATATGTGGACTTCTCTAATCTTCTAGGCTCTTCTAATGGACCTAGACTCTTGTCATGGGCCAACCCAATATGTGGGAAAATGGGAGGGCCGTGACATTCTCCCTCACCTATTATCGTGACGTCCTCGTCGCGGCTTGATTGTGAAACTGGTTGATCGCATCCTTGAATTGCCAGAGAGACGCTTCGGGCTCCCATGTTCCTTCTTGTATGGATGCATCTTTCCACGTCACTAAGTATTCTTTGCAAGGCGGCACTCCCTTCCTTCGAACAATCCGGTCAGCTAGTATCTCGTCTACAGCTTTGTCGAAAGAAGTTGTAATGGGAGGTGAACGTCTTGATACTCTCTGACTCTCGTCTTCCTCGTCCTTGTTGAACGCCTTTAGATTACTCGCGTGGAAGACGGGATGGATTTTTATCTTTGATGGGGGCTCCACTCTGTAAGAAGCTTTGCCCACTTTGGCTAGTTGATGTAATTCGTAAAGTGGTAAGAAAAGTTCGTTAAGACTTGTGAAGATTTGGATTTAAATTTAATTTTTAAGACTAAAAATAATAAAAACTCAAGTAAAGATGATAATCAATTTGAAAGAACACTGAGGCTAGGTTTCCACTATTTTTCCAATTTTTATAACGA
>JAJJMC010029152.1:3070483-3130483 GCA_023531435.1 Papaver californicum
TTGGATGATTCTACTATCTCGTAATTAATCCAGAATATCTTTTTTTTTATTGTTACTTGATTTTATCCCGAGCATAAGACCTTCACAGAACCTCTACAGGAT
Organism: Papaver californicum; assembly: GCA_023531435.1. Lineage (NCBI taxonomy): Eukaryota > Viridiplantae > Streptophyta > Magnoliopsida > Ranunculales > Papaveraceae > Papaver > Papaver californicum. The sequence continues at coordinate 3,070,586 of JAJJMC010029152.1, forward strand.
ATCCCGATAGTTATTGATTGGTTGTGATTTTGTTGTAGTGAATCATGCACATGATATGGAAGAATATTTCCCTGTCTTAACTGTACAAAATCCCAAGAATATCACGTATTAATCTACATAGTTGAGTGAAGATATTCTCCCGCCAAATTGAATTTTTGAACCGTGAAGAAGGGGGGTGCCCATATCCACTGTTCGGGTGCCTTTATCATTTTTTTGGGGTGCCTTTGGTAGTTTTTCGAGCCAATTTTTCCCAAATGTTATTTCTCCAAAAGTACCTACTATTATATAAAATCACAATATTAGTACAAAATCGAGCTTTAACAAAGAACAAATTGAGAACAAATTAGACACGAAAACGTGTCTATCACTAGTACTTTGAACGACCCTTCGTACTTAACAAGTCTTTGTGAAGCGGCCGAGTGTACTTGAATTGTTGGGGCAGAAGTATGACAAACACCATGTCACCAGCTTGGAACTCTACATGCCGCCTCTTTTCGACCCATTTCTTCATTTTCTTAGCCGCCTTCATCAATTGGGCGTGTGCTAAGTCTCTTTGCTGCTGCCAATCCTTCGCGGTCTTGTATACTCCGGGGCAAGCACCTGCATAAGAAGTGACCAAAGTACTTGGCGTCAAGGGTTGCTTCTTCAATTTAGTCACCTTCGGTGGGGACCTTTGATAAGGTGCTTTTGTGGGAGGCTTAGCGCCAGGCTCCAGGTCGATCGCATGATCGATCTCCCTTCTTAGCGGCAACTTCTTGGGCAGCTCCTTCGGCATCGCGTCCTCGAACTCTTCGAGAACCTTCTTCATTCCTTTCGGAACTTCTTCAACTTGGGTAGTCGGTTCCTCCTCCTTCATTGTTGCTATGAAGGTTACCTCACCCTTCTTAAACCCTTCTGAAAGTTGTAGCGCCGACAGCACCGTGGTCTTCTTCTTCTCCCTAGTCACCGGGATAAGGTGTGTTGATTTTTCTCCGAGTATAAACAAGGATTCAAAATGTGGCATTGGAATGGCACGTTGTTCGCACATGAACTCCATCCCCAACACCATGTCAAGGTCATCCATAGGGATCACCGAGAAATGGATAGATCCCGCCCACTTGTCGAGACGCATCTCCACACCACGTGCCACGCCTACTAGTAGCTTCGCATATGAGTTCATCGCCTTCATGGTACCTCCTCCTTTAGCGAACTTCATGCCTAGCCGCAATGCTTCTTTCTTGGACACGAAGTTATGTGTGGCTCCCGTATCCACTAAGGCGCGGGAGGTCTTCCCATTCACCTTAACGTCTACGAACATGAGAGTCTTTTCCTTGCTCTTGGATTTCTCCGTCTTAGCTTGGACACTGCTTAGCACTTGGAAGGAACTTATCATGGAATCCCGTTCCTCGTCGGATCCATTTCCTCCATCAACGCATTAAGTTTACCCTTCATCGGGCAATCACGGACTTTATGATCTCCATCACATAAGAAGCAAGAGTAGGAGGGCTTACCTTTATCTTTATGCTCGGAAGTTTTATTTTTCCACGAAAGATACTTTTTTGAGGTATGCTTGTCTCTATCCTCCTTCGCTTCCCCACCATTGGCATGGTGACTTCTTGAAGTTTCTCATCTTTCTTCGAAGTTTGTACTCCTTGAAGTCTTCCCTCTTTCTTCGAAGCTTGGCCTTGTATTCTCGATCAAGGTCTCGGCTACAGCTATTGCCTCGGTCAGCGTTTGCACACGACGGCGATCCATCTCTTGTTTTACCCATGGCTTTGCTCCGTACAAGAAGTTAAAGAGCTTCTATTCCTCAGACAGGTTGAGTATTTCTAGCAACAAGTTTGTATACGTCTCGGTATACTCTTTGGTAGTACCCGTTTGACGAAGATACTTCGCTCTTGCCTCATAAGACGCATTCTCCGGGTAAAAGAATTTCTTAAGATCGACTTTAAAATCTGACCAAGTAGCGATAGTAGCCTTACCTTGCTGAATCTCTTGGCTTCGAAGTCTCCACCATGCTAAGGCGTTCTCCGTGAGAAACACCGTAGCTCTTTTTATCTTCCTTGCACCATCCTCCATCTCCAGGTGTTCGAAATACCTTTCGCAACTCCATATGAAAGTATCAATCTCCTTCGCGTCTCTTTTCCCGTTATACGGTGTTGGCTTGGGAGCATCCTCTCTTGAGAGTCTTCTTGGCCCCTCGTGCATGGCTTGATTTATGGCAGCCCTTTTGCACAATAACAATTCTCCTTTCACCGCTTCTAGCTCTTGCTCAAGTGACAACAATTTGGCCTTCACCTCCTCCACGCTATCATCCATTGCGTCTTGGATCCGAGCTTCTACGTCTATTTTGATACCATCCACCGCCTTGCTTATGGCCTCCTCGAAGGTATCTTTCCACCCTTCAAGAGTCTCCTTCGTTATGAACTCTTCCTCGGCGCGCATAAGGAAATCACTTACTCGCTTTTCATGCGTACCATTCTTGCCTCAAGACGTGTTTGTGTATCCTTGGACTTGCCCCTTTTCTTGGTATGGCCATCGACACCTTTCTCCATGGTGTTGTTGCTATTAACATCAGCCATTCTTGAGTCTTAAGCTTCGCTTTGATACCAACTGTCACGGGCTTAGATTTTGGACTAGACTGTGCGGCACTTGAACTCTTCAAGTAAGCCTTAAAAGAACTCAAAGGAATTGGAGACTTAGAGATTTTGAAGTGAGAGAGTATTTGATTATTAGAGAGAGAATGTTACAATGCTTAGAGAGCTTGTTGGTAAATGATTTGAGCAAATGAGCTCTCCACCTTATATAATATGCTATGGAGGATTCTAGAACATGTTCTAGAATCATCATCTTTTAGAGTATTCTATACTTTACAAGAATATACAAGGGAATATTCCTTATATAAGAATACTCTAGAATATGTGGACTTCTCTAATCTTATAGACTCTTCTAATGGACATAGATTCTTGTCATGGGCCAACACAATATGTGGAAAAATGGATGGGCCATGACACTAACCTCTTGAAAAAAGGAAAAAAAAAGTTTGAAAAGATAAAAAAATACCAATACGTATATAGTAAATTAATATACATGCTTCAGAAAAAAAGAAAAAAATTAGTATACGGGCGAATTTGTCAGAAAAACAAATTAGAACAGAAATAGAGAAACACAGATTAGTGAATACTTTTCAATTTTAGGGTTTTTTCTTTATAATAATTTCTTATTTTTTGAAAAACCTAATTTGCAATATAAACATGTAAAAATCCTTTTCAATTACAATCAGGAAACCTATATACGTTTTGATAATTTCACCTCATAAAGGTATATACTCTCCTGGCAATGCAATTCTGGTTGTTTCAGATCTTTCCCTCGAGAGAGGAAACCCTAAAAAGTCTTGTTCAAATTTTCTCTATAAATTCTTTCAGAAATGTCTTCCCAGTCACATACTCCTAGTACTAAAGGACTTCTTTGTAATGCTGGTGCTGGCGCTGCTGCTGGTACGTTCAATCTTTTCTCTTACTTATTATTGAATTCGAAAATTAGAAAATATAGGGTTTTATTTTTGCTAATTTACTATAAATTGGGGATTTTGGTTTTTGTAGGAGTTATTGCTGCAACATTTGTTTGCCCGTTAGATGTAATTAAAACTAGGTTTCAAGTTCATGGATTGCCCAAGCTTCCTAAAGGTATCTCTTTTTTGTTATATATATATGTGTGTCTCCCAACCCTAGTATTTGTATTAATCTGATTTCGTCTTGGTATACCTAAAATTCATATTATATGTTGCTACTTGCCTTTTGATATGGGTTTTTGACTTCCCTATATCTAATTGAGATTTCTAGTTGAATTGTTATGCTGTGCCATTGTGGAGCTGAAATTTGGAACATAAAATAGCGAGCTAATGCAAGAGTTTGGCTGCATATAAGGAAAATAGGTGTATAATGTAAATGCACTCGACCAATTTGCATAGGTGCATTCAGCTGTATTTATCATCTTTCTTTGTGTGATGAGTGCCGGTTTTGTGTGCTTGTGTTCTATTAGGAAATAAGAAGATTAGGAGTTAGTTTATATATAGCTGATGTTCATTTACTTTTCAACAGGGAGTCTCATTGTTGGGAGTTTGGAACAAATATTTCAAAAGGAGGGGATACGTGGCATGTACCGCGGGCTTTCACCAACTGTGTTAGCATTACTTCCAAATTGGGCAGTAAGTTATCTTTCATCTCTGAAGTTCAAACTGATGGTAACTAATGAAATTCTATTTGACTAGTTGATAGTTGAATCCTTTATACGTGGTAGTCATACAAATAATGTGTCTGGCTGTCCGCTCTTGCAAATTCTTAGATGTTGTTTTCTTGGCTTCTTAATGATTCAAGTCAAGAAGGAAACAACTATAACATTGGAATGATTGCTGCAATTTGTGTGCAGGTTTATTTTACTATGTATGAGCAGTTCAAAAGCGCTCTTCATTCTGATGGTTAGTTCTTACCAAAACTTTTAGTATCTGGGAAAATTTAAAAATTAAAAAACCCCTGGTTCTTCAAATCCCTTATTTTTCCAGTGAAAGTATTCAGATTTCTTGCACGATCTTTTGATGTTTGTAAGTGCTTAATTTGCTTAAATTAATATAGACGGGACCCCTCAACTCTCAGTAGGTGCTAACATGATGGCAGCTGCTGGTGCTGGAGCTGCTACGACGATAGTCACAAATCCTCTCTGGGTTGTCAAGACAAGATTACAAGTATGTGGTTGCAATGAAAATCTGGATTATCTACCAAGTATAAGTTATTATTCCTAGTACAAAACATAGCCACTGGTTCTCTCTCTTGAAAATGGTTTCTTGTCCATTTATTTGCTTGAGACTTCACATAAATATGCTAATCCAGGTATTTAATCTTAGACTCCTCTATAGCCAATCACATTGTGAGAAATCTCCTCTAGGTTCAAATTGACTGGATAGCAGCTTTTCACAGAGGCGGCGTTCTTTTATTTATCTACTTCATCATAAGCCACGTTGAGATAGGTTGATTATGGATTTGGTTTAAGCATAATGTCCAGATAAGAATCCATAGTTATCTCTCCCCCAGGTTCTTGGAGTCCCACATCTACTCTTAGTTAGCTCCAGTCTTGCTTGCACAGACATGTAGCTCTTGAATAGAGCATTTCTCACCAGTTACCAACTCTATTACTATTGCTGGTTTCTATTGTAGAATATTTATTTTGGAAGGCTCATCTCTTGCAGAAGATTGAACCTTCGAGACTTATAAGTCTTGTCTTGATTTTTTTCTGTAGACTCAAGGAATGCGGAGTGGAATATTGCCATATAGGAATACATTGTCTGCATTGAGGAGAATAGCCCTTGAGGAGGGTATTCGTGGATTATACAGGTTGTGTACCCGTCTTGGCAAATTTTGAAGTGTTTCTTGCTGACAATATATGTTTTTAACTATCGTTTGGTTTTATATAGTGGTCTAGTCCCTGCATTAGTTGGAATCACTCATGTTGCTATCCAGTTCCCAATGTACGAAAAGATCAAATTGCACCTTGCTGAACGAGGTAGTTTCCTTGATACTTATCCTTTTTACCCTTTATATTGCCCCATTCATTAGGATTTTAACACCGTGTTTATTCTATCTGATGCTATCAAGATAATACTTCCCCTGATACACTGTCTGCAAGTAATGTTGCCGTTGCCTCGTCAGTTGCGAAAATATCAGCTTCAACATTGACATATCCGCACGAGGTATTGCTAAACCAGATATAACAGAAACTTCTATTACCCGCTAGAAAATGAAATGAACCTTGGACCTTTCTGCATGAAGTTTTAAATTTCTGGAGATAATGGTTTTCCACGGCCATGTCGTCTTCAAAAGTTGCCGAGTTTTCATTATCAAGTCAAAGCCTTTGCATCTACAGTTGATATGCATAACTTGTAGTTTGATCACGTCAGGCTGACCTTATTTCTTCCATAATTCCCTTTCATTTACAGGTAGTTCGTTCGAGGTTGCAAGAACAGGGATGCCATTCAGTTAAGCGCTATTCTGGCATGATTGACTGTATCAAACAAATATATTACAAAGAGGGTCTCCCTGGTTTCTACCGAGGGTGTGGCACCAATCTACTCAGGACCACCCCAGCTGCCATAATAACATTCACCAGTTTCGAGATGATTCACCAATTTCTCATGACATGGTCATCACCACTTGATGGATGATTTACATTGTTTTTGACTCCCACTAGAAAATCCCTGACAAGAACTCTTTAAGTTCTTGGTTATCTGTAACGTAATGCACATACAGCAGAAGGCAAGGTATTTAAGCCAGCCTTGTTGTCTCCCATTGATGACTGAGAAATCCAACACTTGGATTTGTATATCTCAATTTTTATGTCACCCTTAACATACCAATTGTTATATGGTTGTAGAACGTTTCTTTCAGCGAATATGGTTGGTCATCATTTAACTATATAAGCATCTGAGGATAGTTTAGAAATAGTACATCTTCTGTCTGTAGTTTACATTGAGAAAAGAACTTGTATTGTTATTGTGGAAGGTAGATAACATTGTTATTGTTCTAATAAATCATCAAGTATACATTCTTTTAGCCTACTAACTACTGATCTTTTTCAATATATATATATATTTTATTTTTTTAATACTATATGAAAACATTGAAAAGTGCCTCTTCTGGAGGACATCGTAACCCTTGAGGGGAACATTATTAAATGTGTTGGTTAGCAATTTGGTATTATCATTGGTTGGATTAGACTATGATAGGTTAGATTAGTTTATTTTCCTTCTTTCCCTTTTCTCTCATCGCACCTACTTTTACAAGTCAGGATGAACAGAAGCATATACTTTAAGAGAGGAACTTCTAACAACCCTTTACCAAGGGAAGCAGAGGGATCACTTTGACCATTCGCCGAAAGCGAAAAAAGATTTGATCATTGGGTTTCAGGTGTGTCAAGACATTTGTCAATTTTTAATTGTAGAGTGCTGGATAAAAAGGTCGCTACAGTTGCTTGAAATCTCAGGGGGCAGGTGGACCCAAGCCATGTACTATAAAATAAAATCCACAATTTTGTTCTCTTTGTTGTGGATTTTTCATCTTTGTTTCTCTAAAGTGGTTTTTTCTTGACAAAAGTGTGGCACTCGCTATTTTGGAGAGTTTAAAGTGAAATTCCTGAAAGGTGTCTTCGTCATTATTTGAGAACTTTTCCAATCAGTAGTTAGGATTTGCAGTATAGCATCCTTTTATGAGATATTTCCTTCGAAAACGGTCTCAAGTATCACAAGCCTTTTTTGATGTTTTGTACGTAGACACGTGATGTTGAAGATCTTGGCGTATAGTATGGATGACAATAACATTTAAACCGTATGAGTTCTACTTTGCTAGTAAGATTTCTTTCTCAGTGAAATCTTCCAACTCCTTGAACTTGTACTCTGTTTCTGAGTCAGGTATCAAGGCTTTTGGTCCTTTATATCCCATGACAACTAATACTCAAGTGTTAAGTCATGGAAATAAGAACAAACGCATATCAGTTTTCTACCACATAGTTTGTACCATCAAATCTGGAGGTATGTTAATTGAACTTAGTCGAGACGAGCTCGAGTTCATGTATGTAGGTTAGATCGTTATAGATACAAACTATTAGGTTTTTTAGGTGTTTGTCTGCTTTTATACCGATTGAAAAGTCGAGGGTACTGAGTATACCACCAACGTTTTCGTTTAATTTGTATATGACATTCCGCAAATGATCCTATTGGGAAAGGAAAGATAAATGAATAGTCACGTCGATTAACCATCTTATATTTTTACATTAATTAAAATAAATAAAACAATTATAATGCGGAAGTTATAGTAAAGCAATACACGTGAATTTGGTTAACGATGAAATTACAATCTTGTAGAAAAGCTCTAGGACCTCTTCCAGTTTGAACACTCACCGAATTAAGCCGTTACACGTGTACAACTACGATTTAAATGTACATGAGACGCACCAATCCTCCAAGTTACCTCGCTTCAATAGTGCTCCTAGCGCCTATATCTTGTCACAATCCCATGCACATGGATCTCCTAACAAACGTCCGTTACTGGCTTAATAGTTGCTCCCTAGTCCGTCGAGAATACAATTGCTACCCGACCTTCAACCCGACGACCAATGATTTCTTTAGGATAATCCAAGTAGTGGAAAATTTCTTCGGTTCCCAATTCTACCAAGGTTTGTATGTTTGATCAAGTTTCTTAAATCAAGGCTTTTATGTTGAATATGTCGTATAGCTCCCTGATAATTCTCCCTTTAGGCTAACTAGATGTCTAGTATTCCAGTAGATGGTGGATATTTGACAAGGGGTAGATTGTAAAATCTCTCTCTGCCTAGCAGCATAAGCATATAATATCCGCATATATTTCTACACATATTTTTGGCTTTATATCAAAACATGAAAAATTGTATTTCCACTTATATTCCGCAGTCGAAATTAAAATATAGTCTCTATAAATAACTACAAGTGTTCTATACTGATCTCATAGTCTCTCTAACAATTACAATATTTATACCATATCGAGTCAGTCTCAAGTCGCATAAATTCCACAGCTGGATTCCTTGAACTTGTCTCGAATGTGCATCGATGTTCCAATAACATCTATCTATTTTGGAAATAGCTAATGCCTGATCTACTCATTCCAGCTTAATGCCCTGTTCACAAAAAAATATCACGATTCGACGTCATATCCTTAAGTATATGCCACTATAGCATTCTACTCAAGGACGCGTCACAAATTATGTGTCATACCTCTTGGACGCGCCATGATCGAATAATCATTTTCTGAAGACGCGTCATTACGTGCAAGTCTTTCAGGAAAAGATAATACAGCCTAGCTCAATCGAGATGTGTTCCCAAGGACGCGTCACCACTCTCTGGCGCAGGCCTTGCTCTGGACGCGTCATCCTTCTAGGTGTTGTCCAAGGCCAGCGCCAACCTTACTTTGGACAGGTCCTAAGGGAAGCGTCGCTAACTTCCTTCTTGGTGCTAGCCCGAGCTAGCGCCATCCTTTCAAAATGCGTCCCTAGGGACACGCCACTACTTTGGCGCTGGCCCAATGCCAACACGAACCCTATATACGTCTTGCCAAGAATTTTTCCCGGATTCTCAAGTGCGCCACGACAGGTCCTTGGGTATTTTCGCGCAATCTTGGATTCAAACACTTCCAAATTTATGCCATGTCGCTTCTAAGATGATACCTAGCCCCTAAATTTACGATATGTTACTCCTAAGCTAGTACGTTACCATTAAACTTACCAGACTCGAGACTCAAAAGTCTAGTTATCAATTTAGTAAGTTGTGCAACTTTCCTCACTGACTTAACAAGTTATTAACTTGACCTGATAAAAATAGTGGTGGTCCACGACTCCACTATCTCTACAAGATATCGAATCACTTGGGGGATTTTCATTGAGATATTAGTCTGGCGGTGTATGGAAATACATCCACGAACAAGAAGTTAATAAGTAGTGGGACAGTTTCAGAGCAGTTGAGAGTACAATGAGTAGTGGTCAGAGAAGTCTTCCTTATTTTTCGTATATGACTCCATTACAATCTCCAAAATCGTCACTCCTCCACCTCTTCTGTAACTTCCACTACTTACGAGAAATCAGTGTCTTTCCTATCAGAACTATAAATAAATGGCTTCATCTATTCGAAAAGGAACTAAGACAGAATTAGCTATATATCCCAGAGATAACCATTCTTGAAACTACACACTACCATGTTCAATCGTACAGTGATCTCTCATTATTCTTTGATTCCCTCCTTTTAAGATTAACCCATCATCTCACCTTTGTGACGGAAGCAGGACTTGAACGGTCATTTCTTGGTTTAAGCTCGTCCTGTTCGATTTTGATCTCTTGAACCAACCTGAAAGTGCTCTTTTGTAGTACATTATTTTTTCACCCTAAAACAATTCCCTAAATAACTTCTAAAGACTGAATGCCAAAAATGTTTCTATCGATCTAGGTTTTGATCAACGTATTGATATTACTTAGATATGTTTCTTCTTCTATCAATAGTACTTAGAATATAATATGGGTTCATGTGCTTCTTGATGCCCAAAAGAAATCTTCAAAGTCTCACCCCTGATCTGAAGATTCTGAAGGGGTGGAGGACAACCATCACGTGACTACTACTTAAAAAGTAAGACATGATTTGTGGAGAGCTCAAAGAAATCATTTATTTATATTGAATGACCAAGGTTTGTTTAGATCTAAACTAGGTAAAGCGTAAAGCATTGTTACTATTAAATAATAGCTAGCACTAACTTTCCAAAATGAGTTCGTACACAATCTTAGCTTAGATTATTATTATTACATAATAGCTAGCACTAATTACTACTTGTCTTAACGAGATTAAACTTACCATTGGCGGAAATAGGATCTTTAATTAACTTATTTAAAGCGTAGATGAAAATTTTAAAAAACTTGTTGTTTGAGAATGTGTAAGAGTCTTTATAAGTTTATAAATTTGGAGAAACTCTCAATCAATTTTATAAGAGATTTATAGAGAATAAGCTCATTGATTTATAAAGCTTTTTTCACATACTATTGTAGAGAAAAATTATTAATTAAATAATAAAAATGTTTCTAATCACCAAAAATAATAAATAAATTAAAATTCATTTAAATTTTTATTAATTAATATGATACAAAAACTCAACAGTAACAATTTTTGTATTTTTAAGGCGATACAAAAACATGTCACTTAATTTTCCTTGTTATGTATTATCATTTTCTTAGATAACTTTTTGTATTTTTCATTTACGCATACTTTATAAAAAAATAAAAAATTCTTAAATAGAGAAGTCCCTCAAAATATCACCTATTTTGGAGAGATTTTCTCAAGCCTATTTCAACAAAAAAGTTTCTTAAAGCCTCTCAAAAATTCAAATCTATGATTTCAATGTTTACTTCCAATAACATAGAATTTCATAGACTTTAAGAAACTCTCTATCCAATAATAAGGATTTTCAGAAATTTAAAAAGAATCTAGATCCACTAATAAGAGATTTCATAACTCTCTAAAAATCTTAGGAATCCTATTTAACTACCCATGAGAACAAAATTTAATCACTTTATCTGATGAGGTTTCGAAACCACAAATGTTTAATTTGTTTCACTCAATAGTCGGCCAGTCAGGTTTCGAGACCAATGAAGTTGGTTTAGGAATCAACACAGAAATTGTTAACTATTATCAGAAGACTCGGCTAGACAAATGTGACGCACCATACTCTTGATTACATTAGAAATAGGTTTGGCAATGCATTCTTTCTTATATCTATGAATCAGTTATTACGTTAAAAAGATCTTCTAAGTTTTGGGTCATTCGGTTTAGAATGTATTTTGCATCCCCCAACCGGATAATATTTTAAGTTTTGATTCGGTAGATCTTATCAATATAATACCTTCAAACCTACCATAAAAAAACAATCGTTCTTCATTCAAGGTTTGGAGATGCAGAACTAAAATCCTCCAAACTTTGACTGCAAAAAGGGATTTCTACCATTTGTTTATGTCAAAAAAAATTTCGACTAAAACAACCAATCAAATTTTTACATATCAATTAAAGATTGAAATCGAGTAACAGTCAAACATCTTTGTATTGATTTTATAAAATCATTTCTGTACGATACATAAAATCATTTCTGTACGATACATAAAATCATTTCTGTACGATACATATGATCACCCAAATTTAACACTTTCGGTCTATGATCTTTACATTCTTCAATTAAGTACAAAAATCCTTACTTAATATAATTACTTCTCCTAGATTCATACCTAAAAATTTCTTCTCTTTCTCTCTCAGGTTTTTTTCCTATTTTTTCCGACCCTTCCTTTGTTGTCTGGCTTCTTCTATTTATAGATTTATTTACTGGGTCCCTCTTTGTGCAACGCGTCATTTTCTTCAGTCTGGTCATCGTTCCTTGATCGATTCTTCTTTGGGTCGATACTCTCGTGTCATTTTATCCAGTCTTGTCGTCATTCTTGGATTGCCTCTTCTTTGGTTCGATCCATTTTATTTCGATGTACCCATCGTTCTTGTATTTCCTCTGTTATCTGGTGCGATCACTAGTTGACAGATCACTCTTAATTGCTTCTTGGTTCGATTCTTTATATATTCAACACGTGTCTTCCTATCTTTATAGACTTCTGTCATCTCGATCATTAAAATAATTCGAGTAATTATTACTTTTACTTTCTCGATTATCAAGATAATAGAGTAATCATTATTTTTACTTTCTCGATCTGCCATCATTTAATGTTGTTTGTTTTATTCGATGTAATCCAACTTTCTCGATCATATGTGTCCTTCATGTAATTCATCGTTCAGATGCTTCGTGTCTTTTCGATATTTGATATCTTTAATATTGATTGTGTGATTCTCGCTCTTTTTAATTTGGTTGCTTCCTATCTCGATCTTCTTCCACGTGTCATGCTTCTTTTATTTACTAACACCATTGTTAACGGTAAAATAACTTGAATTTTCAAGCAAGTAACACGCATATCCGAGTATTTCGGATATTGAACTTTCATTTAACTCTTGAAATGGGGAACGATAAAAAGATATATATGGTTTCTTAGCCATATCGGGTTAGTTCTTCATTTACGACTGTCTACGGTTATGAATTTATCATTTCCTACCCTTAGATATTGTGAATCATATATATGGCTTTCATTTTTTACCTAGCCGTAAATTGTGTTTAACTCTCCTTCTTTTTATTCTTCCTTTTAAAAATAAAAATCTCTAACTCTAATTTTTAATCAATAATTATAAATTAAATTTTAGCAACTAATACCTAATTAGCTAAACTAATTAAAATCAAGTATAAAATAAGCGAGGGAATTTTAATTAATATTAAAAAGGGGAAAAATATTTGTGGCTGTTATTAAACTAGAATAGAGAAGAAGAGAGAGATACAAAGTAGAGAGGAAGAAGGAGAAAGAATTCTCATTAATGTGTGCAAAAATACAAGGATTTATGTCTCTATTTATAGGGATAACAGACTTGGTATCCAAATATATGGAAACCCTAATGTTAAACACAAAAGGAATGTTAGTAAATAAACTAGGTTTATAACACTTCTCCTGATGGCCATTGTGGCTAAGTCGTTACAAACATACCAGAAAAACTCAAAAAACGAGAAAAACCAGAAAATGCATAAGCATGTAAAGACTTAGACAACGTTGGACATGCATATGTTGCCTTGTTAACACCTTGACAAGGAAAACCCAGTGAGACAAAACCTTGACGAAAGAAAAAGAGTACAACGTGATAAATCCATTAAATTCACCTTTGATGATGACACTCCCCCTGATGTGTACTTGTAGATGGTGGAATTTTGACAAAGGGTAAAATAATAAAACCGCCTCTATCCGGGTAGAAACATAGAAAACAAATAAATATTTTTTATATTACTGACCCGGCATCAGAAAGCATATCATTTATATTTTATATTCCACAAGAAAAATAAAATATAAAGCCCTTGCTACAGGGATCTCACACTAATCCTTCAGCCTCTCTGAATATACATATATATATACATATATATACATATTAGAACTTCATCACGCTAAGCTCTTAATATTTTATATATACACAATACTAGTATTATACGACTCAGTGCTTACTCCTTTATAATGATTGGACAACTCCTAGATGTATTGTATACCAGTATAGAGCAATACTGTCCCTTTATAATGATTAGACAACACCTAGATGTATTGCACACTAGTGTAAAGCAAATTGCCCTAAGAATATCACTGGTAATTGTTGTAATACTACCAGATATTCTATAAATCATACATATTAAATCTCAAGCTCCTAGATGTATTGCACACTAGTATAGAGCGATTTGAGTTTTCTCAAGTGCTATATTCCTTGGCTGAATTCCTAGAATTGATTTATATCAATATTCAAATCTTAATTGAATGATATTAGTCTATCACAATGCATGACAAGCTGCGCACAAATGCACTAGGTCGAAGCATCACATCTTTGTGTAAACACCAAGTCGTTCTTGCGCCAAATCCAAAGTGAAAGATCCAATTGAACAATCCCTAATGTTGGTTAAGCATGAATTACATGTTTCCAATGTTGATTGCACTAAAATCCCATTATTAGTCGAAATACAATGAAACCCTAATATTAGTCAACGCTCAGTTCCTAACGTATCATCATGATCACCTCGGAAAAAATTTCCAATAGGTAGAGAACGGGGGAAAATGTTCAAAATAACAAATGTTCTCATTATGTCTACTACGCTATACTAAAAGGGTGTCCCATTCCGAGAAACAGTCTAAGAGATATGGCCTAAACCATAGACGAAATATAAGCTGAAAACTGTCAGAAAATTCCTAGAAGGTTGTTGTTTGATCCGTTTGACTACCAAGACGAGCTCCAAACCTGAATCCTTCGACATTAGGAGATAAATGACAATTTTCAATTCTGAATTGGGTTAACCATCAATAACGGACATCGTATGAAGAATCTACAACGTTTTTTCTAAAAGCATTGTGTCTGAAATTTTATAATGATGAAAATCAACAAAAGATTTCGTTCATTCACATATGAATGACCGTAAGACGTTCGTGATATATAAGACGTTTGTCATATATAAGACCTTCGTGATATAAGACGTTCATGATACGTAAGACGTTCGTCATATGATAGGATTTTGGAATTATATAATAACTGCAGTTGCACGGTGTCTAACTAGTAGACAATGAAAAATACGGGTCGAACCCACAAGGAGCGGGGAAAATACTGTAATCAATATCTCCAATTAACTAACCAAGAATTATATTTTTGGATTATCTTTCAAAAATGCAAATGAAACAATTAAATTAAACTAAACTAATAAAGTAAATGCACTGGAAGAATTGGTAACCAGGGTTTATAGCATCCACCACTATTTATATTCAATTACCAAAGAGAAACATAATCCTGAATATTAATTTATCGTTCGTTCTATCGACATCACCTATTATATGTATTAAAGTCGCAAGTATCACTGGAACACCCTAAGCATGGCGCATCAAAAACTCTAAGTCTCAGCATACACCATCAAATTGTGTTAGCAAGAAAATTATACGAAACTAAATATTGACTCACAAATAGTACTTGCAATTCTAAGCATACCCCGTCAAAGAAATTAATCCAAGCATGGAATATCAAATAACAATACAAATAAATTTATGACCCACTTAATTATGCGCATATATGTTACTGTATTGTATAGAACCGGTGAAGCAACAACTCATATTATCATTAAATCAATAAACAAAAATCCATAACTATCCTATTAAATTCATAATAGTCTATTGTCAAATAATTTAATTTAATTGACCTAACACTCAAAGTGGTTTCAACATAAACCTTAGCTACAAAAATCAGCAAGACATAACAATGGATTTCTCAGAACTCATAAAAAGAATTAACAAAAGTAGAGAGATTAGATTAGACCAATGATGTGCCTCTTGAACTTCTCGTTCTGTCTTTTTCTTCCGCCTCCACAACCCATAAAAAGTCCACCATCTGTTAACCAGAACTCAAAAACTACTCCTCCGTCAAGAACCAAAAACAAAACCCCAAGCCAAAAAATACCCTCGTTCTGATACATTTCTTTTCCTATTTATACCACCAGACTTTCTACCATTCATTATGTACGTGCCATACCATCCTTCTATATCACTTCTCTGCCCCACCTTCTCTCTCGGACGCGTCTATTTTCTTTTATACTCGAAAACCCAAGACAAGTCTGACACCTACTCTCCCTTCATTCTCACCAACGCCCCACACCAAAACAGAAGACACCACCTACTTCTTGCCACGTCATCTGCCTAGCCTAGCCTACTCCTATCAGTCCGTTCAACTTTTTTTTCTATCTCTCACTTTCACGTGACCCACTAGCCCCTTTTCTACACGGATCGAATAAAGTAAACATTATAAAAACCGAGTCTCACACATTTGATGGATGGGTTACTCCTTGATTCCCGAGGCTAGTAGAGGGCCACTTTATTGTGTGATTCAGTTTTGGTTTTGTTTGCTTTATTCGGTTCATAAATCATTTTTGAAGAGAATTTCTCCCTTTCTATTTCGTCAACCTTTTTATCTCTTTGTTCACGCTAACTGACGGAACTCCAATCCCTTCTCACTTTTTCTCCATATGACGTCCAGCACGAATCAAGCTAATGCCTCCACTTCTTCGCACAACCGGGCACCATTAATAATGTCTATTTATCCATTTTATTCATAACATCGGGAATTATGTATATAACCTATCAAAACATAAAAACAATGTATTAGACTAAAAATGGGTACTATAATATATATATTAAAAGGTAAAAATGTATGAATTAAGTCTGTATCATCATATAAGACGTTCGTGATATAAGACGTTAATGATATAGGGTAATTAAGAGCAATAAGACTGAAGATCTAAAGGAAAGAAATAAGAGAATAAGGCGACCGACACCAGTCATCCGGCCGGACATCCCATGGACGGTCTCACTCTCCTATTTTCTTATTCCTAGTTCTACTATTTCATATCATTACGACCTTATTTAGGGTTTCCCTTTTTCTATCAAACTTTTGTTGTTTCTATCAAGAGCCTAGTCTTCTTCTAGTTTCAAAAACATAAGATCTGCAAACCTGTATAGAATGATCCCGCTACCATATTAAAATATTAAAAATATTATTATATTTCCTAAATTATGGTATTCATTCTTTACATCAAAATCCTCCTAAGGAATGGTCCCGTGACCACTGACCCATGCTCAGACCACCTGGTCGGTCTCGTCTATTACAATCTTCAAATGTCATAGTCTTCATATATCATAGTCTTCACCTACCACGGTCTTCATCTATCGCGGCCTTCTTTTATCATAATGAGGGTTTTGTTATCTTACCTCAATTGGTCATGCTACCAATAATTAAAATAACCTGACCACTCTAAAACAGGTGAATGGTCATACATTTTATAATCATCCGCTTAAAGATCATTCACTTAATGATCATCTGCTTAATTCTCATACGCTTAAGGTTCATTCAACTCGATCCTCATACACGAACAATGTAACATATCAAACATTGTAAGCCTCTGATCGATCCAGCAATCTCATCAGACTTATGCTTATTAATCCAATAAGATCATATGGATATCATTTTCAGTCTCATCTGATAAGATGATGTACCACGATTACCAATGTCAATGTCAATTAGACTCCTTATATCAATAATCTATTAAGTATCACTGCTTACTCCCACATAAACAATACGCTTTGAGTCAAACATGCTAGAAATCATCAATATTTTGAGACTAACATCCTGGCTAGGTCAACAATTGACCTAATAATACACGTCAATAAAATAGACTTAATCATGTTCAAGACATCAATCATGTCACATAGGGGGATATTCACTAGGGTTTTGGTCTGGCGACCTACAACACGTGCAGTGTAACAATACACCCACGATGAGAAAGTAAATAAGTCATGTCGACGGTTGAAGAGATAAATAGAATAGTGGTCGTACAACCGCCAAGTCCCACTAGCATGAAAAAAGTTGGTTTTTACTATAATCACCATGTCTCTACTCTTCCACTTCTTTGCAACTGTCACCACTTACGAGATCAATGTGTTAACTTCCATTGTTATAAATAAGTTCTTCGACCTATTGACAAGAGGACAAGGGATCTAACACATCAAAGAGCTATCATCTTACACCATCCTCAGAAAACTCATACTCTCTAATTTTCACCTTCAATCTCATTGATCTCAATACCTTTCTTTGCTTCCCTCCCTATAAATCAACCTTTCTCCTTACTTTGTGACTGAAACAAGATTGGAACGATCATTCCTTGATTTACGCCAATTTTATACAGGTTGATCTCTCGAATCTTAAAATTAATTATACATTACAAATGTTTAGGGTTTAGACGTATTGCCCAGACTAGTATTTTCCTACTCCATCACTTTTTCTTTTTTACCCTTAAATAGTTTTTACCCACAAATATTTTGGCGATCACAGTGGGACATCAATCTCTCAGTTGCACATCCAATTCTTCCAGTTTTTTTAATTCTCTCAATTTCAAGATGGTTGATCATAGATCGGGTTCAGTAACCAATCCTAACGATAATTCTACAAGTACCAGCACTGGTACTCCTGGTAACATTCGTCTAGTTACCAATGCTGATAATATCGCTTCTCCTCTGCCTGAACAACATATTGAAGAATTCAGGAATGATCAAACTCCGCATACCATCGTCGATTTGATGCAAATGCAAGAACCTTAGCCAATACTCAAGCGGAGATGGATACGGCTCAAAAAGGAGATCCACACCTTCCTCAAGACCCTTACAGATAAATTATCACCAGCAAAATAGACTAAAAATACCTCTAAAACAACTGTTGATGCCAACACTTCGATGGGTCTGATAGGAACTTAATTTATATTTGTTAGTACTCACAAGTGTATTAATTTTATCATTTTATTATTTTATAGGTGGTATGTATAAAATCCGAAGTTACGACTAAATACAGTTAAATGAGCTAAACGGCTAGTGTTGCTACATCATTTTCAGTTAGTTGCGTGTTTGAGTTGGATTAAAAAGAAGTTGCGCGGACACTTCTACTCTGGGGTCTTAAGTTTTTCTGTTAGAACAAAGAAAGAGAAAAAAGCAACAACACGTGAGTAAGAAGATAGGGGAAGAGAAGGACGACGTGGAAGAAGGTATACCTAGACATGGGCTAAGCATTGAGTAGGTCAAAAGCTCTTTTGGGGAGTTGACAGATGTGGCAAGAGAAGGTTGGGCTATCATTGGAGTAGAGTTGGCTACTAGTCTAAGCGTGTAATAAACATAGGGAAGTTAGGTTCTTTTGGCGTCAGCTGGTGGTAGGATAGTGACGTGATTTTGGTGGAGAGAAAGAAAGCGACGGATGGAAAGGGTGTTTATCTCTTCTTGAGTAAGGTGTGTAGTTGTTGGTCAGGTGGGTAGGCACGTGGGTCAAGAAGTTAAAGCTAACCTAGAGAGATGAATTGAATGGAGACTACCTAGGGCTACGGTGAAATCTAAGGGCTAGAGAGAGTATAAAAGAAGAAGGATGAAGACAGGGAAAGGGGGAGCAAAGAATTGAAGAACGATTGGAGCGACAACTAGAGAGGTGGAGTAGGTGCGTCAGGTTTGGAGGTGAGAGAAGAGAGAGGGACTTCTCTTTCAGTTTTCTGAGAGGTTTTAATCAGGGGGTTGGTGGCTGGTATGGTGGAGTAAGAGGTGTCAGGTTGCCAGGAGAGAAGAAGAAGTCGGTGTCTGGATGTATGGATCAGAGAGAATAAAGACGACATCTTTACGGAACATTGGTTTAATCCTTTCTACTTTTCTCTGTAATTATTTTTATGGGTTTTAAGAAATCCATCTCCATGTATTGCTAATTAATTTTGTAGCTAGGGTTTATGTTGAAACCACTTAAGAGTTTAGATCAATTAAATAAAGTATTTGATACAGACTATTATGATTTGAATAATATTAGTTCCATGATTTTGATTTATTGATTTAATGAAAAATTAGTTGTTGTTTCACTGGTTCTGTACAATACAATAACCTATACGCAAAATTAATAGAATAGAAAATATGTTTGTCTACTTATTTGATATTTCATGCTTGGGTTAAATCCTTAGATGGGGTATGCTTAGAAGAACCACGTATTATTTGTGAACCTATAATTAGTTTCGTATTATTTTCTTGCTAACACAATTAGATGGTGTATGCATGAGACTAAGGGATTTTGATGCGCCATGCTTAGGGCGTCCCAATGACATTTGCGACTCTAATACATATAATAGGTGATGTCGATAGAAGAAACAATATATGAATATTCAGGAGTTATGTTTCACTTCAGTAATTAAATATAAATAGTGGTGGATACTGAAAACCCTGGTTATTGTTTATCCCATTTGATTTAGTTTAGTTTGTTTTATTATTTTATTCATAAATCTAAGAATCCAAAAATATTATTTCTGATTAGTTTAATTTAGATATTGATTGTAGTATTTTCCCGCTCCCTGTGGGTTCGACCCGTACTTGCCGTTGTCTACTAGTTAGACACCATGCGATTGTGGTTATTTATATAGGGTAATCTAAAATCCCATCAATTTTTGGCGCCGCTGCCGGGCAGCGGTTGTGGAATATTGTAATTAGTATTTTTGATTTTCTAATAGTAGTTTAGGTTTTATTTTTATTTTTTATTTTATTTTGTATATATTTTTTTTTTATGATTTTTAGTTCTATTTGACTCGTTTTGTGTTTTAGTATCTTTTTTCAGGTACTTTTCGAGGGTGATGACTCCTTTTCAGGAGACGTCATCTAACATGACACCGAGGGAATATATGAATAGGTCATGACATGAGGAAGTTTTTGCTTCACCTCTGGTAAGTGAAGAATCACCTCTAATTTTATATGAGAAGTTTTATAAACACAGACCGCCTAGTTTGGAACAAAGATTAAGAGTTCTGGAATGCCAGAAATTATTTGCTGATGATGATCAGTCTTGTAGTGACTCTCAGTTCCATACAGATTATATAGATGACCCTGTGGATGATTGTGTAGATTATTTGCCTAATTCCATAGATGAATCTATCTCACAATATCATTCACCCGACTTAGAGGTTGTTTCTAGACCTCTAGACTTCCAAAAGTTACCTAATTTAGGGTTAGAATTGTGTGCTTCTAAAGTTTTATTGGATTACTTTGCATCCAAATACCCAGAGGACTTGCCTGTTCCTGACATTGTGCATGAACCAATTGATATTTCCCCAATCCCAATATTATCCCCATATTTTGTTCTTTACGCACTTCCCAGTGTAGTAAAAACTTGGTTTGGGGGTAATCCCTTATTTTTGATAGTTTCAATGTCTCCGGGTCGCCATAATATAATTGTGAAACTGTCATTTGTATATATTGTATTTTGGGTTGATCACCAAATTTTCAGGTTATTAGTATATGAGGTTCCTTTCTGTACATATCTAGTAGGTAGATTTGTATTTTCTTTTTAGGATTTTTGTTTATTTTATTTTCAGTTTTCTTTGTTATTACTATCGTTTGATGTGTGTTACAGAGAATACTGCTTTTCTTGCGTCAATCAGGTGAGACGTTCCAATCCCTTCTCTTTAATTTACATTTGTTTCTCTTATTTATATTTATTGCGTACCATTCTAGGTTGCACGGTTTGAAACATTGAGGACAATGATAAATTTAGGTTTGGGGGTAGAGTTTCTGAAAATTGATGCCAATAAAGAAACTCCGAAATTTAGAAACTTGTGAATTATTCAGGATGACACTAACCATTCTAGGTAGATGGAAACATAGTTCTTATCTATATTGGTGTGCCCAGCTAAATGGTCTATTCATATCTGGATACACTCAGGTGTTAGAAATAACATGATAATCATTGGACAAGCATATCTCAAAATCATCATAATCATATCACTTTCTATTTTTATTTTTGCAATTTTATGTTTCTCTAAGTGATTTGGTGGAGCCCTAGTATTTCCATAAGGTCGTAGCTCGGATGCGTTAGAATATTAATTTTGTCAAAATAAATAAATAAAAAAGACACTTTGATAGCAATATGTGTGTGTTTTCCCTGTCTCCGTCGCCTAAGCAAGCGTGGAATGCAGGATACATGGGAACTATCATGTAATCTGCTGAAAAGGAGCATGCGCTTAGATTCAAAAGATCTAATCATGTAGTCATAAAAAAAAGATGAAAAAAAAAGAAAAAAAAAAAATAATAATAAAAAATAAATAAATAATAATTATGTATATAAATAATAATAATAAAAATAGGAGCATCCGAGCCGGACTTTATACTAATATTTTAGGAAACATCGTTCACCTTAGTCAACATATGCACCATTCATTACTTCTATTTTCATCTTCTAATCTATCCATGTGTATGAATTTGATTGATTTCGAGCAATGTGAATTTTTATCCAATTTTGGATGTTCAATGATTATTTGAGTAAAGTTTTGCATTCTTATATGAATTTTAGTACGCGGAATGCAAACTCGTGTACACCAATTGGATTCATACAGGGTAATGATTCTTATAGTCGAAGAATTTAGTACGCCAACTAAATAGACTGTTTAGTATCTATCCTCGATCGTTCACAAGTATCTAGAATTTGGGGTAAAGGTTTTGTGGGTATATCTCTTGTAAACCCTCACGAGATAAAACTCGTCCGCTAACGGCCACTTAGGGGTTTAAAGGCTTATTACATATGCTAAATGTAGTGGTGATTCCTGCGAATGTGAGTTAGGATTTATTTTTATTTTTAGATTAGTTTTGCTCGAGGACTAGAAAAATATAGGTTTGGGGGTATTTGATAGGCACTTAATTTATACATTTTTATCACTTAATTTACAATTGTTAGTACTCACAATTGTATTAATTTTATAATTTTATAATTATAGGTGGTATGTATAAAATCCAAAATTACGACTCAATACGGTTAAATGAGCTAAACCGCTAGTGTTGCTACATCATTTTCAGTTAGCTGCGTGTTTGTGTTGGATTAAAAAGAAGTTGCACGGACACTTC
The DNA here is from genome assembly GCA_023531435.1 of Papaver californicum. Classification (NCBI taxonomy): domain Eukaryota; kingdom Viridiplantae; phylum Streptophyta; class Magnoliopsida; order Ranunculales; family Papaveraceae; genus Papaver; species Papaver californicum. The sequence continues at coordinate 3,093,215 of JAJJMC010029152.1, forward strand.
TACTCTGGGGTCTTAAGTTTTTCTGTTAAAACAAAGAAAGAGAAAAGAGCAACAACACGTGAGTAAGAAGATAGGGGAAGAGAAGGACCACGTGGAAGAAGGTATACCTAGACAGGGGCTAAGCATTGAGTAGGTCAAAAGCTCTTTTGGGGAGTTGACAGATGTGGCAAGAGAAGGTTGGGCTATCATTGAAGTAGAGTTGGCTACTTGGCTAAGCGTGTAATAGACATAGGGAGGTTAGGTTCTTTTGGCGTCAGCTGGTGGTAGGATAGTGACGTGATTTTGGTGGAGAGAAAGAAAGCGACGGATGGAAGGGGGGGTTATCTCTTCTTGAGTAAGGTGTGCGGCTGTTGGTCAGGTGGGTAGGCACGTGGGTCAAGAAGTTAAATCTAACTTAGAGAGAAGAATTGAATGGAGAATACCTAGGGGTACGGTGAAAGCTAGGGGCTAGGGAGAGTATAAAAGAAGAAGGATGAAGACATAGAAAGGGGGAGCAAAGAATTGAAGAGCGATTGGAGCGACAGCTAGAGAGGTGGAGTAGGTGCGTCAGGTTTGTAGGTAAGAGAAGAGAGATGGACTTCTCTTTCAGTTTTCTGAGAGGTTTAATCAGGGGGTTGGTGGCTGGTACGGTGGAGTAAAAGGCGTCAGGTAGCCAGGAGAGAAAATAAGCCGGTGTCTGGGTGTCTGGATCAGAGAGAATAAAGACGACATCTTTACAGAACACTGGTTTAATCCTTTCTACTTTTCTCTGTAATTATTTTTATGGTTTTTAAGAAATCCATCTCCATTCTTGCTAATTAATTTTGTAGCTAGGGTTTATGTTGAACCACTTAAGAGTTTAGATCAATTAAATTAAGTATTTGATACAGACTATTATGATTTGAATAAGATTAGTTCCATGATTTTGATTTATTGATTTAATGAAAAATTAGTTGTTGTTTCACCGGTTATGTACAATACAGTAACCTATACCCAGAATTAATAGAATAGCAAATATGTTTGTCTACTTATTTGATATTTCATGCTTGGGTTAAATCCTTAGATGAGGTATGCTTAGAAGAGCCAGATATTATTTGTGAACCTATAATTAGTTTCGTATTATTTTGTCGCTAACGCAATTAGATGGTGTATGCATGAGACGAAGGGCTTTTGATGCGCCATGCTTAGGGCGTCCCAGTGACATTTGCGACTCTAATACATATAATAGGTGATGTCGATAGAACGAACAATAGATGAATATTCAGGAGTTATGTTTCACTTCAGTAATTAAATATAAATAGTGGTGGATACTGAAAACCATGGTTACTGTTTATCCCATTTGGTTTATTTTATTAGTTTAGTTTGTTTTATTATTTTATTCATAAATCTAAGAATCCAAAAATATTATTTATGATTAGTTTAATTTAGATAATTATTGCAGTATTTTCTCGCTCCCTGTGGGTTCGACCCATACTTGCCGTTGTCTACTAGTTAGACACCGTGCGGTTGCGGTTATTTACATAGTGTAATCTAAAATCCCATCAGGGTCACGCTTAAGATGACAATGAAGTCCGCATTCTCGTTGATCGTCAACAATCCAACTGCGTCACTCGCGATGATTGGAACGACTTCTCCAAACTAGCAGAAAGGAGAATTCGTCTGTTGTTCATCAACACCAACCCCCTTATCCCTCTAAAATACAGAGGATTCCTCTTCCCAGAGGATATTCGTCCTCTTCATTTTCACTTTATGATGGAACTGGGAATGCTCGTGAACACATTTCATGATTCTTGGAATCGCTAGGGAAGCACGAATATAATCATGTGCTCCGCCTTAGAGAGTTTTCCAAATCTTGGTAGAGCATACACTTGGTACAAAAACATCGCTCATAACAGTATTGCAACTGGTGCGAGATGGTCAATGCCTTCTTTAGGAAATACTTATTTGTATCTGAACAAGTTACGTTGTCAGACTTGGGAAGGATGTTTCAACGGAGCAATGAACATCCCAATGATTATGTGAAGGAATTAGACTTCCATGACCCTAACATGACTGAACTGCAGTTGGTGGAACTCTGCATCAAAGGCATGGTACCGGTTTATCGTAGAATCTACGTTTCCAAACATTCTCTGAATTGCATGAAGCTGCCAAGCGATCATCCACGACTGCACCTGCTCTGCTAGAAAAGACAAGAGTTTTCATGAATGAAGAAGCACGTAAAGATCACAACATTCGACATCTTACCCCATGAGTAGTACAATAGCTAACCATCTGTGACTACTGTAACTAAAAGAGGCAAAAAGAAAGCTGCAACATCAGAGAAACCTCCCAAGCATGTGACAGCAACTCCAAATCCATCACCACATGTTCGACAACCTCAAAGAACCATCCAAGTAGATACATCTCCATCGCCGTCTCAACGCCAACAACAACATCCAAGATAAGTTCCAACCGTCACAGATTTTTCATTTCAGATCAAAGAAGTAATTGAACTACTGGAAACCTGGATACAGGATGACGCCATCCTATTCGACGTTCACCAACATAACATGAAATGGAAAACCCCAGCTATTGTCATTTCCACAGGTTTGTTAATCACCCCACTAGTGATTGCAATGGATTGAAGCGGATATTCAAGAAAAAGATCGATTTTAGGAGCACTGGACCTGGGGACTGAGGGAATATAAAAAAATCCTCTTCTTGTCAGGAGTTTTACTATGTATGATGAACTTTTCAATCAAAAAGTTAAATCCCTGATGGAGAATATGTGTGAGCTTCTTTACCTCTCGAAGACACAACGTAAAGACGTCTCCATCGCTGTCAACCAACGTCGTGTCTCGCAGACAATTATCTTTTCTTGACAAAAATGAAGTACACTGCTTGAACTTGCTCAGAAGAATAAAGGAAAATAAGAGTTTGACTGGGGACTATTCACTGCTACCAGTCTCAAAGATACATAATTCGGTGAGACACTAATTGATGCAGGCACTACTGTTAACATCATCCCTGTCAAGACACTCAGAGCCGTGGGAATCATTCGTCATGAACCTGTCTACACTCCGACAAAAATCAAAGATCCTGAAGGAAAATCCATAAATTCTTATGGTCACATCACTTTTGAAATAAAGATGGGTTCTGTTTACACCACAACCAAATTTTGCATAATCAAGCAAGATCCAGGTTACGACATAATCCTGGGACGCCCATGGCTAAACATCAACAAGATGGAAGCTCACCAAACATCTTCAGTAACACACTTGCCTCCTGTAGACAACTTTCTACTTCACAAGGGAACTATGATGGACAATCCTCTTTTGTACTCATGAGAGCCTGTTGAAGGCGTGAAACCATATGTTGAAAAATACCATGATCAAGTAGGTCACAGTCAAAATACTTTTTTACCTACGAACGCACCTCACTCCCATCACACTTGGGACTTGTTATTACTGGTAAATCCAACTCTGCCAAAACTCGAAGGTGCAAGTGGGAAGTTGTTCCTTTTGAGCGTTTTATCAAAATAGTCTAGAATTATCCCCTGACGTAAAAAATGTACATATGAAAAGGATATAATTCAATTGGTGCCTACTCTTATGAATAACACTGAAGATGATACCCCAGAGATGAATGAAGAGTCTTGCAAGAAGAAGATGTGCCACACTGAGGTGGAAAAGCCTGATGTTTTTCATATTGGATATCTCGTAGTGAAGGAAGCCAAACTCAACCATTTGCCCGCATCAATTCTCTTTTATGACTGGGAAGGGCCTTATATGATTGCTGAGACTACATTTGGTGGACACTTGATAAGTGCATATTTTACATATTTAGAATGTCAATTTGATGCTAGTATTTGCTAGGTTTCTTGTGAATTATTGCCTATTATATTTTTTTTTTTAAATTTAGTTATCTTTTAGTAGGTGGAATCATCCAAAAGAAGTGAATCGGCACTTAATTGTGCAAGAAAAGAAGTGCTACAAAGGAATAAGGATCAAAGACCAAGTGTAAATTGTCCACATCCAGGATTTCATGTCATCATCACGTAGAGATTGAAGAAACGAAGCCAACAACGAAAGAATGAAGTCATTCCATGAAAAAGTTATGGGCGAAACAAGAAATTAACCTTGTCGGTTCCTTGGAACTGACAGTTGACTGAGAATAATAAAAATTTCTAAAGGCGCCTGCGTTTCTTACTCAGGGCTGACACATTTTAAATATTAATAAAAACACCTTCTCTTATTCTCGGGGCAACCACTATCTTCCCAAATTCAAAACATAAGAAAATTAGGGCTCGAGAGATAATGAATATGATGACGTGAATTGACGAAACTGATGATACTGCCATTAATAGAAGTGAGGAACTGTGATCGGTAATGAAGGTTTCATGATGATTTCGAGATGATTCCGTTGATAGTTGTTGCTGGAAGATTCGAATCTGATGAATATGTTGGTTATAGTTTGAAGGGTTAATTAGACTTTGGTACCTGGGTTTTGTCCAGATTTAGTGTTCTTACTTACATTTTTTCAACGTTAGACTTTAGTACCTGGAATCACTGTTCACCCGTTAAGACCCGTGAAATGATAACGTGTCATTTTTTTCCATCAATTAAATTTGAATTACTAAAAAAAAACTTTGCTAACAATGACAAACCAAGTCCCTAACGATTAAGATCTACGATTTATATTATATCTTGTTCCATCTCAAAGATGAACGGTTAAGATCGACCAAATTCTTATAACCTAACGAGAGAAACCATACCCTAATCAGTCGGCTTCTCCGCCTCCATCTAGTAGAGCAACACCAACATCAACGGTCGGAAGAAGAGTGAAGAGTTCTAGTAGAGCAACACCAATAGCAAATACGACATCAACAGATGATGCACCACCTTCATTAGATGCTTAACGTGTTCAAGTTTCTTAATCAATGGTAAGTTTTCGACAAATTCGTCTGATCTCTAGTTTTTACTCCGTATTGGTCTCTAGTTAGGGTTTTAATTTCTACATTTTGCCTCATCTTCTGTCAATTCTCCATTAGGGTTTTGATTTATACCTTTTGTCTACTCTTCTGCCGATTTCTTCCTTAGGGTTTTGATTTCCAATTAGGATGTCGATTTCTAATAAGGGTTTTGATTTCTTCCTCAGGGTTAGGTTTCAGAGTACAGGATCACTACAATTCGATGGTTGGTATTGTGCGTTTGTTTATCTTTTCAATTTGTTTGTTTTCTTGGTTTTGTGTTTTTTTTTTTAATTCAAGCACCAAAGAAGGAGAAAGCTCCACCACCATCTTCAAAGCCAGCTAAATCTGGTGGTGTAAACAAAAGAAGAAGGTCTATTCATGATGGGTTCTTCTTTAGTGTTGAATTCTAAAAATTTATTTTATGACGATGAGTTGTTTTGTTCTGTGATTTGTACAGAAGTGGAGCATAGTATAGCAAAAAGAGAAGGTTAACAACATGGTCTTGTCTGATCAATATTTTACAAACTTTGTAATTTTTCTCTAAATTTTTTTAAGATCATTGCTTCAGCTGGCTTAGTAAATATTATGTCTTTTTTGTTTGATAAATATGGGTTTTATTATGTCATACAAGTTTCTAAGTGAAGAGTCAGTTCTGGTAATCTTAAATCTCATCTTCGATCCATGATTCCGAAGACTGTTTGTCAGGTTCAAGTGTCCAGAAATTTTCTAACACTTTTTTTTTTTATATATTATAATATAACTATATCTTGATAAATTTTATTGAGTGGTTGGTTTCAGATCATATATTCATATGCACTGTGAAGAAGCATACACTGACTGGCAAATGGAGTTCTGACTGCAGTTCAAAAGTTAGCATCGACTGCACTTTGTGGGATCATACATTCAATTAAAGGAGGCCAGCCTTTGCTGATTCTTGGAGTTGCCGAGTCCACGTGCTTATCTATGCTTTCATGTTCAATTTTTTAAAGATAGACCTGGATTGGGACCAAAGTTCTTCCTTGCATGGTCTGTGTGGTAAGCTATCTCTTGCTCTTGTTTATGGATGGTGAATGCAGGGTTTTCCTATCCTAATTTGAATGATCTGTTGCGTAGAGCTTACTTGGTTCTCCTAATGGCCAGGGTATTTGTATGGAATGCAACCTTGATATTCATAATGGCTGTCTTGGGGGCTTGCTCCATCATCAATAGGTTTACTCGTGTCGCTGGTGAACTTTTTGGCCTGTTTATTGCTATGCTCTTTATGCAGGAAGCAATTAGAGTAAGAAAATGAATCACAATTTCTTTTTGTCGAGAAAAGAGTTGGGTCGGTTTTTTTAACTGATATCATTAACTTGATATTCACTTGTAGCTAGTGATGTGTATTTTTTGTTGTATAGGGGATTATTGATGAATTTCGCATACCAAAAAGAGAAAATCCAAACCTACCAGAGTTTAGTACGTCATGGAGATTTTCAAATGGGATGTTTGTGTTACTTATGTCATTTGGTTTGTTACTCACTGGATTGCAAAGTCGAAAAGCACAATCATGGAGATATGGCTTTGGTAAGCCTGACATTGGTTCCGTTTCACAAGATGGATTCAAGGTATGATTGCAGGCTATGGTGTGCCTTTGATGGTTCTTGTTTGGACAGCTGTTTCATACTCCCTCCGTTTCTGGAAAAGTGTTACAATCATTTTTTTAATTTGACCTATTTTTAGGTTAAAATGAAAAAGGGATAGTAACTCTTTTCCAGAAACGGAGGTAGTATATCCCAACCAATCATGTTCCACATGGTATACCTAGACGCCTCTACAGCGGAACATGATATACCTAGACGCCTCTACAGCCCAAATCCATGGTCGCCTGGTGCCTATGCGAACTGGACAGTCGTGGTCTAATATTCATAAGAATATTTGTATCTTTCTAGTTTATAGTGTACACTCCAAAGATCAATTTGATAATATTAAATTTTATTTTTGAATATTTTTATATTATAATAAAATCTCTTTTTATATTATAACAAAATTTGACCGTTGGATCTGAAGAATCATAGCCGTAGGATGTATAAAAAGGCATGTGAGTTTTAAAACATTCACGTGTTAACGGCACCGTTAACGACGTTAAATATAATTTAAAAAAAAAAAAGAAATCTAAGAAAAATCAGTATTTTAATTTTAAAGTTTAGGGTGAACAATGATTTCAGATACTAAAGTTTAACGTTGGACTAATAAAAATAAAAATATTAAATCTGGACAAAATCCAGGAACCAATGTCTAATTAACCCTAGTTTGAATGGTGATGTTAGGTTATTGCAGTTGTGATTGATCGTGATAATGGTGAAGACCCTGCTGCTACCATTAATTGTCATAAAGTAAACCGAGATTAATGGGTTCGAGTTGTGAGAGGCAGCAAGAATAAGTTTGAGCTTCGGTAGTTGATGGTAGATGGAGCCATAGAGGTATGGACTGATTTAATAAGAAACCAGAGAAAAAAATAGAAACACAGAGCTCGAGTTGAACAGAGTGAATAAAATGGCTGCTTCCATCTGTGATGATTTCATGATGATAAAGCTCGAGTTTCTGGTAGCTAATAAAAGAGCAACAACGAGAATGAGCTGTGAAATTCAGAGAAGGGGTCAGTAATGCTCGATTGAGATTTGGATAGATAAACAATAACAGTGATGATGCAGTCGAGTCTGTGAAGATGATACTGACTATGATAAATTGAAGATGGTTGCACTGAAGGTTAAACTCGAACACGACAGTTAATGGCTTCATGGAAGAGAAGTTGAAGAAGGAACTGATATGGGTTAGTTTGAATCGAAAATACAGGGAACTAGTTTCCTTTGTTTAAATTAGTTTTTGAGAGGTATTTTCGAGGGTTTTGAGTTTGAGAACAACATGAATTATTGGGTTTTGAATCAGCACGAGACTTGGTGATATTCTAGCCGAGAAAAAAAAGTTAAACACGGACTGAGAAGTGTTTGCTTCCTTTGATTACTATGGTTGAAGGGATGGGATTTGAAGTAATGTGAAAGTCGGCTGAATTTAGAGTTTGAGATGATTTGGGATGTTAAAACAAGTTTATAGGTCAAGATTGAGAGCTATATAAGTCCTTTAAAGCAACAGCAAACAACATACCTCCCTTGACGCCTATTTTTCACTTCCAACAGAGAGCTCCTCTTCAAACCCTAGCAACACCACTATAATCCATCTCACTAGTCCCTGCAGTCAAGAGAAGAGAAGAAAACTAAATCTATGCTTTACTTGCTGACGTCAACAGCAAGGAGCAGTGAAGCCATATCGAAGAGAATCACCGGCAGCTTGTCTTGTTGTAGTAGTTTGATTTCGAATATCTCTTATTTTAAAAGTTTTCATTATCTTTATTCTTTGATTGCCCTGAACTCCGATAGCTAAATATTTATTGATCACAGATGATTTTTATATTCCAAACTAAAATTTAATTAGTAATTTTCATTTATTTTAGGTTTTAATTATTTATCGAATGTCTTTACTATATCTAAAGTTTATGGGTAATTATTAGATTGTTTGGAATGTATATTAAATTAATCTCTCAATTATTCTATCTCTAGTAGAGAGTTATGAGATACATGTAATAGTCGAGCATCTCCTACACAAGTAAAAAACGTAAGACTTTGCAGAAGGATTCTGTGGAGCAATTGTGTGTGAAGACAACACCAGCAAGTGAACCGAGCGTACTGAGTTTAACTGCTGGGATCAAACCTAAATTCATAAACCTTATAAGCGTTCGATTGAGTTACATCTTCTAAGCAAACCTCAGGGTGGCTCGGTTGGATAGAATGCGGTAACTAAGCGTACCTGTTATTCGGTGATATAAGGAGTTTTGGGGATATCTGAGCGTACCTGCTATTCTACGATTGGTGATGAATGATTCTAACGAACATAGATAAGTATACTACTCGAGTTAACATTTAGTGATGTCGAATGACTCCCAAATCATATTTCTTTCTTATTATTTTTTTTATTTTTATTTTTAGTTAATTAATTCATAATCATCATTTTTCAGTATTTATTCTAGTTTAGCTAATCTAAATAACATCTCAATTACACAGCTCTCTGTGGGAACGATCCTTACTACCGCTATATTACTAGTTAATTGGAAAATATATCGAGTAATTTTTTGCACTCACGACATGCATAAACACTACAAGCTAGTCACTATGGGTAACGGTCCATTATGAATGATGATACATGGCAAATGGCTCAAATCCTTTGACGTTTAGTTATCTTTCTGACTAAGTCTATTTATTTTCCTAATTCCTTGTAATTTCCTTTCCTCCAAAATGTATGCAATATACATGCGCACTTGACAATCAAAATCTCAATTATAATTCAAAAACCATTAGTTCAAAGTTTTTATAATCCATTTGCCAATCATTTTCTCATTCAAACCCAATAATCAAACCAAAGAAAAATCTCTCACCTCATCAACAAACAATTCAATGTTCAATCATCTACGAAATGCAAAGCAGACGTTTATCTCACAATTCTTGACAACTCGGACACTCGACGTCGATGCCGGCTTCAACTCAAACTTTCATTTAAGTTCTTGCTTCAACCCCAGCGCATTAGCAACAACCAATAATACAATATTGGGAAACTTTGATATCTCTCTTGTTCTATATGAAGATGATAAAGTGGCTAGAAGCATGATATCTCTATTAAATCATATCATACATGTTCTAATGATAAATTCTAAGTGAGATACACTTGGGTACTTCTTAATGACATAAGTATTCATTATCAAGCATTCAAGACACAAGCAAATGGTCTAAAGACATAAAAATGTGTTTTTTATATCAATCTCGCCAGGTGCAATTATGCATTATCTAGTACAAAGTCACAAACTAGGAGCAATTGGTGATGAATCTAGGGACGATTTCTGTAAAAAACTCTTCGTATGGATGTCCTCTACAACATATTAAAAATTCACATCAATCGGATAAACGATCTAAGAGATATGATTGAAACAGTAAACTATCTCGCAACTGAAAAGTTCCTGAATTCTTCATGACCTTTTACTGTTTCGTCTTTTTGAGGCCATGAATGAACTCAAGACTCAATCCCTCTTGTTATAAGATATATGGTCTTCTTGGCATCAAAATTTTTGGGTAGATCATCGAAAACGGACTCTGTATGAAGATTTTACGGCGTTTTCAATAAAGACCCTAAATATGAATTTTTTTCTGACGATGAACTATAATAAAAAATTTCATTCATTCACATAAATTTTTATCCATTCCATCGCTGAGGAATAAATTTATACTACTATAAATATAATATAAGATGAAGACTTAATTGGGTGCTTCTTAAGCCATTTATGAAGTTGGAATTGCTTTTATCACGATTGGAGTCATTATCCTCTTCATTTGACTCGGAATCATGTTGACTCCCATCCTGGTCTTCTAAAGATACTTGATGTTCATCATTACCTTGATTATTAGATGGAGTCTCTTCCTAGAAATATCAACAATAATAATATTCATATTTCATTAAAGATTATCACAAACTAGTCAGACGGACTCCATCCATGCAAATTTGGTTCGTCTATTACATGCTAGGCCTGCCTAGTCGTGCCTCACAAATCCATGCTCTTCAAGACGAAGATCTATGCGCTAATTCCACTTTATCGATTCTGGTATTTAGTCTTTACATCAAAATCCTCTTAAGGAATGGTCTCATGACCACTGACCCATGCTCAGACCACCTGGTCGGTCCTGTCTATCACAGTTTTCATATATCACAGTCTTCATCTATCGCGGCCTTCTTTTATCATAATGAGGGTTTTGTTATCTTACCTCAATTGGTCATGCTACCAATAATTAAAATAAGCTGATGATAGTTTTGTAATAGTGGAAAATAATGGTTCGTTCAAGACTTGTGAAGATTTGTTTTTAAACCTAATTTCTAAGACTAAAAATAGGAAAACTCAAATAAAATTGATAATATAATTGAGAGAGAACTAAGGCTAGGATTCCACTATTTTCCAATTTTTAAAGTGATTAAATTCAATAATTATAATTATGCAATTCTAACATTTGATTTGATTCTAAAACATAGCAACAAGTATATTTTCAAAATAACAGTTGTATAACAAAAGCATGGAACATCTAAAACCTAGGCCAAAGCATGTACCATCTAACGAAATCACAATTACTTAACAAAAATCATGAAATCAATTTTTAACCAAGACAATTAATCATAAATGAATTGCATAAATTAATTAAATAAATATTACTACATCATCATTGGAAAATTAGCTTCCTACTTCGCCTCAGAGATGGGGTTTAGCTCCTCATTGTATTAGAAAAACCTTCAAAAATATATTTCATAGCTCAAAAGGTGCTTACAATGGTGAAATAGTAGTAACACAGGAGATTTGATACACTTATAAGCGTTGGAGAGAAGTGTTCCCTGCGTTACAAAAGAAAGAAAAGAAAACAGGAGAAAAGAACGGACTTCTGGTGCTGTTGAAATAAGACTGCTTCAGCAACACTATCAGCGACACTTCCCTGACGCCTTATGTTCTTCTTTTTCTCTTTCACCAGCAGAAAAAATATTTTTCCCGGATTTTTTCTTTCGATCTCTGGCTAACTCCTGGGTTCTCCCCAATACTCTCTGATCTCTCTTATGACTCGACCCCATCTATTTATACAACAAAGGATAGCAAATCTTCAAAGAATAATCATTAGCATCGAAGATACTCGGGTATTTTTTCACATAAACTCCCGTGATTTGATTTGATACTCTTCCTTGATTTCGTGTATCTTTTGATTTTGTGCGATTCACTCTTGATAAGGATAATATATTCTCTGTTTTAAAACCCCAAAATCACGTAAGATATCTTCATAAACCCAAAATCAGATTCGTGGAAGAGAAGATATGGTTTCCCGCCTATTTCAAAATTTGAATTAAATGAGGTGGGTGCCATCATCCATTGTAAGGTGACTTTAGTAATTCTTCATGGGTGCCTTTAACATTTTTTCGAGCCAATTTTTCCAACAATGTTTATTTTCCAAAAATACCTAAAATACATAAAACACAATATTAGTACAAAATGAGTTCCAACACTATAAAAGTTGAGAGAAAATTAGACACATAAATGTGTCTATCAAATACCCCCAAACTTATTATTTGCTAGTCCTCGAGCAAATCTAATCTAAAAAATCCTAACTCACTTTCGCAGGCATCGTGATTGCACTTAGAGTGTGCAATAAGCCTTTAAACCCATAGGTGTCCCTATCGGACAAGTTTTAGTCTCGTGAGGGTTTACAAGAGGTGTACCCACTAAACCTTTACTCTAAATTCTAGCTACCTGTAAACGATTAAGGGTAGACACTAAACAAACTATTTAGTTGGCATACTAAATTCTTCGCCTATAAGAATCATTACCCTATATGAGTCCAATTGCAGTAAACGAGTTTTCAGTCAGCCTACTAAAATTCATACAAGAATTCAAAACTCTACTTAAATAGTTGTTTAGCCACGATACTCAGAATCTATCAAAGTACAATCACATGGAAAAATTTAGAAGATGGATATAGAAAAAATGAAGTTTGCGTGTGTTGACTAAGGTGAACGGTGTTTCCCATATATGTCTGAAGGTCAGTGCCTGGATGAATAGCTTGAGATATGCTCCCACTAGTCTTATTCCTTAAACTAATATCGACTCAGCTAGTATATACAAGGGTCCCAACGGTCGATTTATTGAACATATTTTAAATGTACTGACAACATGATTGGATCAAATGAATCCAAGTGCATGCTCCTTATCAGCATCATACATGATAGTTCTCATGTATCATGCGTTCCACGCTTGCTTAGGCGACGAAGACAGGGAGAGACACATATATTGATATCAAAGTGTCAATTTTTTTTGTCTAACTAATACAATATTGGGGCTTGATCTCAAACACTTCATCCTGGCGGTGATAACAATTTGATACTGGTGCCCTACCAAATCACTTAGAGAAACACAAAAATTGCAAAAATAAAAACAGAAAGTGATATGGCCAATATAGATTCTGATATATGGTGACAACTATCATGTTATTTCTAACACCTGAGTTAGGCATCCTTTTATGAATAGACTATTTAGCTGGGCACACCAATTCCTATAGAAAAAGAGATAAGTTTCCATCTACCTAGAATGGTTAGTGTCATCCTGAATTGTTCATAAGTTTCTAGACTTTGGAGTTTCATGTTTCACTAAAAGTTTCTCCCTTACCCCCAAACTTAAGTCTAACATTGTCCTCAATGTTCTAAAGATGAATGATTAAATATATGAACAAGGAGAAATTGTTACCAATCAAAGGAAAGGAGTTAAGGAAAGATATTACTGTGTCGCATGAACATGGTTTACCTCCCAAGAAGTGTTAAGTTTAAATTCTTTAGCCATACTAAGAAAGAATTAGTCACCTCACAAAATCATAGAGCAATAGTCGGAACAACTGTGGGTCTTCTGAATAAAACAATACTATCCAAAATAGAAGGAAATTACAGCATACCCAGAAAGTGAGCAAACCGAGCACACCCTTATCTAGTTTTCTATTTAAGATAACTATATCTAGCTGTGGTTCAGGTTCAGGTTCTATGAAAGGGTCTAGATAAATCTCCTTAGGATAACTTTCCTCATAAGCAGGATCCGGAGGATCAGGTTGTAGAGTCTGGAAAAACTCAAATAATAAACTTAAAGCACATAATAATAACCTGAATAATTGTGGATCCTCAAAGTCAATCAGATTTGTCCCACACAGTTGACTACTATGAAAATGGTAGTCATTCTTAAGCAAATGTGTCGATTCTAATCTCCTAAATTAATTAGGATTAGTCTCAAAACTTGATACTTGACACATTTGAAATTCAAACGTTCCCACATATGGAAGAAAATATTTTGGTGGGAAAACAAAGTCAATCTTGGTATTATTTCCTAGGTAAACCACATCGACCAGAGGATGGGTTTCTAAATACTGAACTTCTTTTTGGACATCAACAGGCTCGGAGAATCTAGTTCCAAGATGATCTTGAAAACTGGTAAAAATATCAATTAGTTTATGCATTATATCAGGAACAGGCGAGTCCTATGGGTATTTAGATGCAAAGTGATCCAACAAAACTTGAGAAACACACAATTCTAACCCTAAATTAGGTAACTTTTGGAAGTCTAGGGGTCTAGAAACAACCTCTAAGTTGGGTGAATGATCTTGTGAGATAGATTCATCTATGGAATTAGGAAAATCATCTACACAATCATCCACAGGGTCATCTATATATTTTGTGTGGAACGGAGAGTCACTACAAGACTGATCATCATCAGCATATAATCTCTAGTATTCCAGAACTCTCAATCTTTGCTCCAAACTAGGCGGTGTGTGTTTATAATACTTCTCATATATCGTTAGAGGTGATTCTTCTACAAAGGTATTTGGATCACTAGATTTCAACTTCTTGAGGGCATCCCTCCAAGACAAAGAATCATCGGTACCCCCAAACTTAGAGTGGACATTACTCTCAGATGGACTAAAAACTGTTGGTTGGATTCTAGGGTCCTTAAGGTCAGAACTACACTCAACTTCCTCTATCGTATTAAAATTCTTTATGAGTCTATCATCTTCTAAAATAGTAGTATCTCTAGTCAAATCCTCTTCCTTTTGAATAGGTGAATAATCATTAAAATTATTTGGATTAGAAACAGAAATAACACTATCACCATGAAGCACAATTGGAGTGACAATTTCTTAATCACTCTGCCTATATATTTCAAGTTCTTCACCAATATTATCCTCATCATCATAATAATATGAAGATGTTTGAACCTCGTCTAAATAGGTAGTGTTACCAATTCTATCCTCGTCGTCTTGACTAGGTGAATAATTATCAAGGGTATCACTATATTGGAAATTTATATTATTTTGAGCAATATTATTCTTTGTAGAACTTTCGTTCACACTTAATAGGAACCTATTACTATCCTCAATCATCTGCTTTTTATTCTCAGTCATCTGCTTTGAATTCTCAGTCAACTGCTTGAGGGATTCTTCTAGAGAAAGGGTTGGACTACTAATTGTCCCCCCCCACACTTAATTCAAACCTATGTGTCATCTCAGATAACTTCTTGAGTGATTCTTCTAGAGGTGTAATAGGTTCATGATGAGTACTAGGTTGCAACTACTCTAGGGCATCCCTCCAAGACAAAGAACTCGAATTTTGCTCATTTTCATGTTCATAAGACGGGTGTATGTATGAATAGTAATTAGGATCACCTTGGTATGAACCATAACCTTCAGAAGGTTGGTAGTGGTCCCAAGTACTACCCACACTATGTTGATAGTATGGATAATGTATAGTTTGAAATTCAGTCGGATATTCATTGTATTGGTCCTCATAATACCAGTTCGACATTTTCTAACAAAAACTTCCTAATATATATACAAAAATAAACTCTAAAAATAAACCTATCGGAAGGGGTTCTAAACATAAAAAAGCAAGACCGACTCAACCAAATCAAACCTATTGAATCTAGCAAACAAAAATCATGATGGCACCACTTAGATTGTTTATAGACTAGCTTTTATTCTTCTGAAAGGAAACTAGTTACAGTTTTAGCAAACCTCTTAGAACGATCCGAATTAGATTAAGTCGAAGAGAAACATGATAAGCTCTAAGGATATTTGATAACCCTGTCTCTTTGGCACTTTCCCCTGGGTTACAAGGCAGCTCTAATCAACTTAAAATAATCTTCTTGAACCTTGAGTTAGGCTAATAAAGTAACCAATACAGTCCTTTTGAATGATTTTCCAATAAGCTCGATACCCTATAGTTCTCTTTCTAGTCAAATTTTAGGCTTAAGTTCGCGTTAGGTAACGTGTTCCTAAGGCGGGTAAGAAGGAAACGGTGATGAAATCCGAGTCCTTATCTTATATGGCCAGTCCTTTCCCTTTACTAGAAAATAAATCCGTATTCAAGTCCTCAACATATATGCATTACGAAGGAATACACAAAACCCACTTGCAGGGGATTCGTGGGTTGATCGAGTCTTACCTCCCGTACCAGACGGGCGATGAACCGTTGAAGTCGACTCAGGCCACCAACTCCTGTGTCAGTATACGAACCCGAGGGGCCGAGACAATACCGTAATTGTCGTCCTTCCCTGTTGTATTTTATATTTAAATACCCTTTCGTAGGGTTTAAAAATTAATAATAAAGTTCAAAAGTTCAAAGTCCAAAAATAAAAAAAACAGAAAAATATCTAAAATAATTACAAAAATGATAAGAATTTCCTAATACAGTTTTCTAAGAGAAAATAAAACCCTTAAAAAAATAATTAAAAAAATATTGTCTTCCCTTTCCGTTCTTTTCGATTTGTCTTTGACTCCAAGTCTTTAATCAATCAATATAATCTTTAGCTCCAATTTATTTTTAATCCAAAACCTGTGATACAAAGAAAAATACCCAAAAACGTAAAATAGAACAAATAAAATTAATAATAAAAAAAAGATAACTAAACTGATTGACCTAAAAAAAAAATCTAAATTTTTTTCTAAAAACAAGTCCCCGGTAGCGGCGCCAAAAATTGATAGTTTTGTAATAGTGGTAAATAATGGTTCGTTCAAGACTTGTGAAGATTTGTTTTTAAACCTAATTTCTAAGACTAAAAAATAGGAAAACTCAAATAAAATTGATAATAGAATTGAGAGAGAACTGAGGCTAGGATTCCACTATTTTCCAATTTTTAAAGTGATTAAGTTCAATAATTATAATTATGCAATTCTAACATTTAATTTGATTCTAAAATATAGCAACAAGTAGAATTTCAAAATAACAATTGTATAACAAAAGCATGGAACATCTAAAACCTAGGCCAAAGCATGTACCATCTAACGAAATCACAATTGCTTAACAAAAATCATGAAATCAATTTTTTAACCAAGGTAATTAATCATAAATGAATTGCATAAATTAATTAAATAAATATTACTACATCATCATTGGAAATAAATATTACTACATCACAATTGCATAAATTAATTAAATAAATTGATAATGAATTGCTTACTACATCATCATTAAATTAGCTTCCTCCTTCGCCTCAGAGATGGGGTTTACCTCCTCATTGTATTAGAAAAACCTTCAAAAATATATTTCATAACTCAAAAGGTGCTTACAATGGTGAAATAATAGTAACACATGAGATTTGATACGCTTATAAGCGTTACAGAGAAGTGTTCTCTGCGTTGCAGAAGAAAGAAAAGAAAACAGGAGAAAAGAACAGACTTCTGGTGCTGTTGAAATAAGACTGCTTCAGCAACACTATCAACGATACTTCCCTGACGCCTTATGTTCTTCTTCTTCTCTTTCACCAGCAGAAAAAATATTTTTCCTGGATTTTTTCTTTCGATCTCCGGCTACCTCCTGGGCTCTCCCCCATACTCTCTGGTCTCTCTTATGACTCGACCCCATCTATTTATACAACAAAGGCCACCAAATCTTTAAAAAATAATCATTAACAACAAAGATACTCAGGTATTTTTTCACATAAACTCCCGTGATTTGATTTGATACTCTGCCTTGATTTCGTGTATCTTTTGATTTTGTGCGATTCGCTCTTGATAAGGATAGTATATTCTCTGTTTTAAAACCCCAAAATCACATAAGATATCTTCATAAACCCAAAATCAGATTCGCGGAAGAGAAGATATGGTTTCCCGCCTATTTCAAAATTTGAATTAAATGAGGTGGGTACCCTCATCAATGTACGGGTACCTTTAGTAATTTTTCATGGGGGCCTTTAACACTTTTTCGAGCCAATTTTTCCAACAATGTTTATTTTCTAAAAATACTTATTAATACATAAAAACACAATATTAGTACAAAATGAGTTCCAACACTATAAAAGTTGTGAGAAAATTAGACACATAAATGTGTCTATCAAATACCCCCAAACTTATTATTTGCTAGTCCTCGAGCAAATCTAATCTAAAAAAATCCTAACTCACTTTCGCAGGCATCACGATTGCACTTAGCGTGTGCAATAATCCTTTAAACCCATAGGTGTCCCTATCGGACAAGTTTTAGTCTCGTGAGGGTTTACAAGAGGTGTACCCATAAAACCTTTACTCTAAATTCTAGCTACATGTGAACGATTAAGGGTAGACACTAAACAAACTATTTAGTTGGCATACTAAATTCTTTGCCTATAAGAATCATTATCCTATATGAGTCCAATTGTTGTACACGAGTTTTCACTCAGTGTACTAAAATTCATACAAGAATTCAAAACTCTACTTAAATAGTTCTTTAGCCTTGATACTCAGAATCTATCAAAGTACAATCACAATGAAAGATTTAGAAGATGGATATAGATAAAATGAGGTTTGCGCGTGTTGACTAAGGTGAATGGTGTTCCCATATCTGTATGAAGGTCAGTTCCAGGATGAATGGCTTGAGATACGCTCCCACTAGTCTTATTCCTTAAACTAATATCGACTCAGCTGGTATATACAAGGGTCTCAGCGGTCGATTTATTGAACATATTTTAAATGCACTGACAACATGATTAGATCAAATGAATCCAAGCGCATGCTCCTTATCAGCATCATACATGATAGTTCTCATGGATCATGCGTTCCACGCTTGCTTAGGCGACGGATGAGAAAATAGAAACTATGAGAATGTGAATTGTGTTTCTTAGTCTCAAAATTGCAGTACTACATGTAGCCTCTTATAAAAGGATACCTTTAGCTAAAACTTCAAGTTTTGTAAAGTATTATCCGATTAATTCAAGGACATATACTTAAGTATTTACCATCAACCATGGATTACTTTTGGTTATAACATAAATCATATAGAATATGCAAATAAATCTCTAATAATTTTATGACCTATAGGGCAAATGAGAAAATCATTCACCATAGAATGAGATTATGGAAATTTTCTCAACAAAAGAAATTTATCTCAAGATCTATTAAGTCACTTTAGGACTAATGAAGTCGGCTAACAAGACGGGTGCGCACCCATTGACCTTTAGTGTCCTGAGATGTTCCAATTACAAGTGGAACAGACCTAAATTTGGATATTATTGCGAAGAGAAAAAAATAAAATTGCTCAATCTCTCCCAGAAATGCAGCAATTCCTCGTTTATTGGTATATGATATTGACTTATACCATAATAACGCTATCAAATTTTAAGATCAACATAGAGAGAAAAAAAATTCTTTTTAAGAACATAAAGAATGCAATATCGTTAGTCTTTTTAGAAAAAATCCACTTTGTGGTTGATTAATGATGGTTTCTTGTAAGAAATAGAAACCAATCAATATTCCTTGCAATAATAGAACCATATTGGCTTAAAAATAATTTAGAGCGCCAATTTGTTTACATCTCATCTCATATAATCCATGGGAAAAACCAATATCAATTGGTTTGTACGGTTTACCAAAATCGGATCGACAAAATTTTTAAAAATATCATTTTAGTCTTCGCATATAGAAAATCCATATTATGGTTGGTGGATGGTTTCTTGTAAAAATAAAATAATAGACATCGTATATGAATCATATGATCATTGTCCAATGGACAAAGATACCAATATTAATTGTCTAGAGGTTTTTGAACCATGCATGTGATTCATTACTGTAAATGTAATCAAATTCACGATGAGACCAAGTTTTGGTGATTATATTTTCTTTAGAGGAATAAAAACCGTAAACCATCTTTCGATGGATTTTTCTTTCTTTCTCTAAAAAATGGATTAGAAAAGAAAGGAAAATCAAACTTATGATTTTAGTTTCTTTTAGTTGAAACTATAGACTACCTTGCGATAATTTTTTTTTTTTTTGTTTCTTTACGAAAAAGGATTAGAAAAGAAAGAAGTCAAACTTTCCACAAAGTTGATCACCCGCGTCCTATAAATATAAATTAAGTCTATTTAGAGATAACCAATGTACTTCAAGTGCACCAAAAGAAAAAAGCTTTAAGAATAATATAGTGAAAACACTACAAATGAATCGAGACTTACCGGATAATTTGGATAAAATAGGTTAAGAAGAAGAAGATGAAGAATAAAGGATAAGATCTGAGAACAAGGGAGGATAAATGTTCTTTATCATAATAGTCATAAAAGTCCAAGATAGTCGACTGAAACTCTTATAAAATTCACCTGCAACATGTGAAAAAAAAAACAGAAAAATAGTTATAACTAGTAAGATAAAGGCACCCTCTCACGAGACAACTCATATGGTGGCCCTAACTAGTTCTATGACAAATACCTTCTGCTCTATATGATTCTTGTCATCAAGAATCAGATTAGGAAATTTTGTCGCATGAAAGATGTATCCTTCCAAGTAGCTTCTGTTACAGTGGAATGAGACTAGTGGAATAATACTTGAGCAAGCTGTTTTTTGTTCTTTTTAACAGTTCTGCCAACACCTGCAAGGCCACCACTTTTATACACCTATTAGGATCTATACTAGGAAGTGTGGTTTGAGGAAGAAGTCTTGCTCCTAGTTTATGCTTGATTTTGGAAACATGAAAGACAAGTGTATTTTAGAAGAAGAAGGAAGGTGAGTCTGTAAGCTACCTCTCCCACTCTTGCCAGAACTTGGTAAGGCCCAAATAATTTTGCAGCAAGTTTCAAGTTCCTTATGAGTTGAATTGAAGTTTGCCTGTAAGGTTGAAGCCTGAGATACACCTAATCCCCATCTTGAAATTTTCTTTCAGTCATCTTTTTTTCAGCCTGCTACTTGATCCGATGTTGAGTTTTTTCCAAGGATTATTTGAGTAATATAATCATAGCATGTCTTCTCACTAAATAATCCTCAACTGAAGCATTATAAGTTGGTGGATTACAAAGCCCAAATGGTGTCAGCTGCAAGCTAGTATGATAAGAAGTATTGATCCACTATTTTAGCCGTAGAAAACCAACTGACCCACTTAGTAGGTGTATATCTGGTCATAAATTTCAAGTATGTCTCCAGGTAAGCATTCATTCTTTCATTCTGTCCATTAGATTGAGGATGATAAGATGTGCTCCAGTACCCAATTTGGAGAATATTTCTTGCCAAAATTTGCTCAGAAATATGTTGTCTCTATCAGTAACAATAGAAACTGGTAAACCATGAATCTTATAGATAATATCTAGGAATACCTTTTCCATAGAAGAAGTTGTAAATGGATGGCTAAGAGGCAGAAAATAACTGTATTTGGTGAACCTGCCTACCACTACCAATATTACCTCTCTTTCTTCTGACTTGGGAAGCCCAGTAATGAAGTCCATGCTGATATGCTGCCGAGCTTGTTCGGAATTAGTAGGGTTGTAGTAGACCACCTGGTAAGGAATTTGTACCCTTATGATGCTGGAAAACATCACACTCCTGGATGAACTAGTGTAAGTCCTTTTCCATCCCTGACCAATAAAAATAAGTCTTAATTCTTTGATAACTTTCCTGTTCACCAAAATGACCCCCTACTGATGAAGAATGAATAGCTCCCATTACTAGCTGCCTGGCATTACCCGGATAGACAAATTTTTGTGTCTAATTTTCTCTCAACTTTTATAGTGTTGGAACTCATTTTATACTAATATTGTGTTTTATGTATTTATAGGTATTTCCGGAAAATAAACATTGTTGGAAAAATCGGCTCGAAAATCTACTAAAGGCACCCAAAAAAGTGTTAAAGGCACCCATGGAGAATTATTCAAGGCACTTGTACATTGGATGAGGGCATCCACCTCATCTAATTCAAATTCAAAATCAGGCGGGAAGCTATTTCTTTCTCTCACGTGAATCTGAGTTTGAATGTTTGAGATATTATACGTGATTTTTGAGCTATAGAAGATATTGTCCTTATTAAGATTGATTGCACATAATCAGAAGATACGCAAGAAATCAAGAGAAAATATCAAATCATATCACGATGTTTATGAGAAAATATTTTCGAGTATCGATTCGCTTTGAATGATGATTTTTTTGGAGATTTGATGGTCGAGTCATCAAGAATTACTATCTACCTATCACCAATAAAGCATTTCATTTTTGTGAGTCATGTCATGTTAGCAAAAGTTGCAAACTTCCTTTTCGTATCAGTAATACAATAATAGACGAACCTTTACGTCTAATAGTTTCTGATCTCTGGGTCTCTCCAACTTTGTCTAGAAATGGCTATAAATATTATATTTTGTTGATGGATGCATACTCTCATTATACCTGGGTTTACCCATTAGTAAAAAAATATGATGCTTTACATGTTTTCGTCAAGTTCAAACTACAGATAGAAAACCAACTAAACAGAACTATCAAAGTCTTTCAATCCGACAATGGTGGAGAATACAAAAAGTTCACAAACTTCTTAAACAACACGGGTGTTATTCATCGATTTTCCTGTCCACACACTTCATCACAAAATGGCTTAGACGAACGTAGGATCAAACATGTTACTGAGTCAGGGCTAGCTCTTTTATTCCATGCGTCCATGCCAACTTCTTACTGGTCTGATGCTTTTACAACATCTCTGATACCAAGTTGAGACGTGGTTTGAAAATGTTTGTATGCTTCTGAATATTTTTCTTATCATTAGCCGTGAGAAAAAGCTCCATTATATAGCAAGAGTATTTTACATAGTTTAGGAAATCTAAACAAATCCAAATCTAAACAAATACTAAAGAAATATACTCAAATCCTAAACAGAATATATGGTGAACAAATCCTAGAGATTAAGAGTTGGCACTTGTATTAGGATTAGTTTTCTGACTGGATTCAGAATTCTGGCTGTATGGTTCAACATATATAGGTTGGGTTTAAGCCATAGAAAGATCATAGAGGATTGGGGATAGCTTAGAGTACGCGGAGGAGAATCCAGAGCCACCGGAAGAAGTTGACAGAAACCATCTGCTGCTGCTGCGAAGAAGAACATAAAGAACATAAGGCGCTCCAGAAGTGTCGCTGATAGTTTCAGAGAAACAGTCGCATACGCAGCTGCTGTAGCAATCTTATTCCTGAAGCACTTCAAGTCCGTCTTTCTTTTCTGTTCTCTTTTCCTTCTTCTGTAACACAGAGAACCCTTCGCTGTAACACTTATAAGCGTCTCAAAACTTTTTGTTACTCATTTTTCACCATTGTAAGCACCTGTTGAGCAATGAAAATCTATTTTGAGTGTGTTTCCATTACAATGATCTAATCACCATCACTGGGGCGACGGAGGAAACTGTTCATCCTATAATTGTGGTAACTTCTATTTTAACTATATTTATTCTACAATTCTTTTATTATTAACTGCTTGAATTAAAATGGAAAAAAATGGTTTTTCTTAAATAATTGTGTTTTCTTTTGATGAGTCATGCTGCGTTTACTGCTTTTGATGTCTTATGCTTACGATTTACAATTATTCTTTCAAAAACCTATCTTTGGTATATTTAGATTAAATTGAGTATAAGAATTGTTAGATGTCATCACTGAATTATTAGTTAATGGTTGAATCTTAAGCCCTAGTTTTTTTTTCATCCATTTTAAAATCAAATTATTTTAATTCTCTTTATTTTATGTTATTAAAAATTAGGTCTAGAAATTAAATCTTCACAAGTCCGAGAATCGAACCTATTTTACCACTATTCTAAAATTACATCAATTTTTGGCGCCGCCGACGCAGACTTGTTTTTAGGTTTAGAGTTTTAGATTTATTTTTAGGTTTTTAATTTTGTTTTTAGTATTATTTTTACTTTATTCTATTTTACGTTTCTTTGGGTATTTGTATTTTCTCTACAGGTTTGGATCTTGGATTGAAAGGAAATAAAGCCAAAACACTTAGGTGATTAAAGACTTGAAGCTAAAGTTAAGGACTTGGAGTTAAAAGTTAAAGCGTAAAGAACGGAGAAGAAGACAAAGACTTTTACTTTTAGATTTTATTTTTATTAATTAGATTTATTTTCTTTAGATTTTATTTGTTTAGAAAATTGTATTAGGAATTTTTATTATTTCTGTAATTTTACTTTTATTTTGGACACAAACACTTTTTGGACTTGGACATTTTATTATTTTTAAACCCTACGGAAGGGAAATTTAAATATAAACTGCTACAGGGAAGGACGACAATTACGATATTATCTCGGCCCCTCGGGTTCGCACACTGACGCAGGAGTCGGTGGCCCGAGTCGACTACAACCGATTCATCCCCCGTCTGGTACGGGAGGTAAGACTCGATCAACCCACGAATCCCCTGCAAATGGGTTTATTGTATTCCTTTGTATGCATATATGTTGAGGAACTGAAAACGGAATTTATTTTCTTGTAAAGGGAAGAAACTGGCCATATAAGATAAGGGTTCGGATTTCATCACCGTATCCTTTCTTCCTGCCTTAGGAACACGTTACCTAACGCGAACCTAAGCCTGAAATTTGACTAGAAAGAGACCGATAGGGTATCGAGCTTATTGGAAAATCATTCAAAAGGATTGTATTGGTTATTTTGTTAGCTTAACTTAAAGTTCAGGAAGATTTACTTTAAGTTGATAGAGCCTCCTTGTAACCCAGGGAAAAGTTGCCAAAAAGGAAGGGTTATCAAAGCTCCTTAGAGCTTATCCTGCTTCTATTCGACTTAATCTAATTCAGATCGTTCTGAGGGATTCGCTAAAACTGTAACTAATTGCCTTTTGGAAGAATAAAAGCTGGTCTAGAAACAATCGAAGTGGAGCCATCATGCTTTTTGTTTGCTAGATTCAATAGGTTTGATTTGGTTGAGTCGGCCTTATTTGTGTTTGTTTAGAATTCCCTTCCGATTAGGAGTTATTGCATGCCCAGTGAGCGTGCCTGGAGAAGAGATTCTATTGGTCGTTTGATCAGTTACGGAATTAGAAACTCTGCCTCTGAAATTGAAAATTTAGGAAACCCTTTTGAGAGCTGAAACTTTAGTTTTGAGAATTTGTCTCTCAGTGAGGAAGTCATTCCTAATTTTCTAGTTGTGCCAGAAATGACAACCTTGAAACTTTGTTGAATCCTACTAGGAATTCTCGTCCATCATGTATCAAGTTAGCTGAAACTCAAGCAAACTATGAGTTGAAACCTGGGATCATACAGATGATCCCACTATTTTTAGGGAAAGAAAATGAAAACCCTTACTTTCACATTAGGGAATTTGAAGAAATATGTAGTATCCTAAAAATTCATAACATGTCTAATGAAGATTTGAAACTTAGATTATTTCCTTTTTCCCTAAGAGACAAATCCAAATCTTGGTTATATAGTTTGCCCTCTGAATCCATCGAGACATGTGAAGAACTTACCGCTGCCTTTTAATCTAAATTTTTCCCTATGCATAAGATATCATCTCTTAGGAAAGATATTTCCACATTTGGGCAGCAAGAAGGAGAATCTTTGTATATGTATGTGGAAAAGTTCAACGAATTAGTAACACAATGTCCCCAACACGGTTTAGAAGAAAAAAGACTAGTCCAGATCCTTTATGAAGGGCTAGATTATCCAACAATAATCATGGTTGAGTCATTGTGTTCAGGGAATTTAGAGAGTAAAAATATTAATTAGGCAATGACATTTTTGCATTAAATTGCCGAAAAGACCCATCAATGGGAATGTAGTAAGGAACCCCAGAGAAAAATTCTATTGAGCAGAGGTAATGTCAATAGGGTAGATGGAATTCTTGAATCAGATGCCAAATTTTGCAGCTATATCAAAAAGGTTAGAAGCATTAGAATTAAGTCAATCTAGTTGTGGAATAGAACCCAAGTCATATTGGGAAGGACAGACTGTTGAAGAGCAAGCCCATGCTCTTTACAATAAAACTAGATATGATAACCGTCAGAAGTTTGACCCCTATTCAGAAACCTATAACTCTGGTTGGAGAAATCATCCAAATTTTTCTTGGTCTAAGGGAAAATATCAAGGTCAGTCTAGTAACCCTTAGGTTCCCCAAGGTTTTTGTTATACTAAGAATTCTTCTGGTACACAACAATTTCAGAATCCATTAGAAAAGACGGTCATGAGTTTAGCAGATACTGTCGCCATATTAGCTCAGAGCACTAAGGATTTACATCAGAACACTAAAGAGTTTCAGCAGTATGTCAATCAAAGTTTACGAGAAAATCAAAAGATTGTTCAGGCTAACAGTCAGGCAATTTCCAATTTAGAAAACCAGGTTGGTCAAATCGCTGAGTCTTTGAGAGAAAGAGAAAAAGGCAAGTTCCCTAGTCAACCAAAAC
The DNA here is from genome assembly GCA_023531435.1 of Papaver californicum. Taxonomy (NCBI): domain Eukaryota; kingdom Viridiplantae; phylum Streptophyta; class Magnoliopsida; order Ranunculales; family Papaveraceae; genus Papaver; species Papaver californicum. The sequence continues at coordinate 3,119,391 of JAJJMC010029152.1, forward strand.
CCAACCCTAGAGGAGTTCATGAGTTATCTTATGGTGAGAAATCATCAAACCATGTGAATTCAATTAAAACCTTAGGAGTGGTAGAGTAGTAGACAATAAGGTAACCTTACCCGATATTGAACATGTTGTAGTTCACCCTTTTGAGCCTATAGTTGAAGAGACTGATAATGTCTCTAAAAATTCCAATGCGGTTCCCGATGAACCCGATTTTGGGCCCAAAGCCCCATTCCCACAACTTCTAGCACCAACTAGGAAGGAATCCAACTTTAATGATATATTGGAGATTTTTAAGCAAGTCAACATCAATCTTCCTTTATTAGATGCAATTAGGCAGATTCCTACTTATGCCAAGTTCCTTAAGGATCTTTGTACGCGAAAGCGAAAGCTTAATGTACAGAAGAAAGCCTTTTTAGCTAGTCATATAAGTTCAATTATACAGAACAATACAACTCTTAAGTACAAAGACCCAGGTTACCCAACCATTTCTTGCACAATAGGCAACTACCGTGTTGAGAGAGCGTTACTTGACTTAGGAGCCAGTGTGAACTTACTTCTGTACCATGTGTACATCCATCTAGGACTTGGTGATTTGAAACCTACTCAGATAACCCTGCAGTTAGCTGATAGGTCTGTGAAATTCCTCGTGGTGTCATATAGGATGTTCTTATTGAGGTTGATAAGTTTATTTATCCAGTAGATTTTGTTGTCCTTGATACCCAACCTGTCCCTGACCCAGAGAATCAGATACCTGTTATATTAGGTCGTCCGTTTTTAGCTACATCCAATGCGATCATTAACTGTCGAAATGGTAATATGAACTTATCTTTTGGTAATATGACTATTGAGCTAAATATTTTCAATATTAGTAAGCAACCACCTGAGTTAGATGACCTGTGCATTGAAGAGGTGAATATGATAGAAACATTAGTTCAGGAGTCATTACCAAAAACTTTGTTAGAAGATCCATTAGAGAAATGCCTAGCCCACTTTGGGTTTGATTTTGATGACAGTGTAACTAATGAGGTGAATGCTTTGTTAGATTCAAACCCTTTGATAGACACTAGTAATGGATGGAAATCTAATTTTGAACCACTACCAGTTTCTAAGTCTACCCTAATTCCTTCTTTAGAAGAACCTCCTAAGTTGGACCTTAAACAACTACCATATACTCTGAAGTATGTGCTTTTAGGCCCATCTGAGACTTTGCCTGTGATTGTAGCATTCGACTTGGATAGTAACCAGGAAAGTAGGCTAGTGACCGTGCTTTAAGAAAATAAGGAAGCTTTAGGGTGGACCTTAGCAGAAATTAAGGGAATAAGTCCTACTGTTTGTATGCATCAGATTCATTTAGAGGAAGACACCAAACCTTCTAGGGAGATGCAACGTCGACTGAAACCTAATATGAAAGAAGTAGTTCGAACTGAGGTGCTTAAGTTGTTAGATGCAGGTATTATATACCCCATTTCAGATAGTAACTGGGTCATCCTCGTTCAAGTTATTTCCAAGAAATCAGGTATCACTGTAGTCCAGAATGAAAACAATGAATTAATCCAACCCGAGTGACCACGGGGTGGTGTATTTGTATTGACTATAGAAAATTGAATAAGATCACAAGGAAGGACCACTTTCCCCTTCATTTCATCGACCAAATGCTAGAGCGATTATCTGGACATAATCATTATTGCTTGTTAGATGGCTACTCTGGTTATAATCAGATTGTTATTGCCTCAGAAGTCCAAGAGAAAACTACTTTTACCTGTCCCTTGGGTACGTTTGCGTATAGACGCATGCCTTTCGGGTTGTGTAATGCACCCGCTACTTTACAGCGTTGCATGAGGAGTATATTTTTTGACATGGCAGAACGGTTTTTCGAGGTCTTTATGGATGATTTTTCAGTGTTTGGTTCATCTTTTGATGAGTGCTTACATCATTTGACATTAGTGTTGACTAGATGTAAAGAAAAGAATTTAGTGCTTAATTGGGAGAAATGTCATTTCATGGTTCGATCAGGAATTGTTTTATGGCATATCGTATCTTCTAAGAGTATAAAGGTAGACAAAGCCAAAGTTGACCTTATTAAGAATTTACAGGTTCCCAAAACCGTAAGAGATATTAGGTCATCCTTAGGGCATGCAAGTTTTTATCGTAGATTCATTAAGGATTTTAACTTGATTTCTAGACCTCTTTGCAATTTGCTTGCAAAAGATGTTAAGTTTATCTTTGATGATTCTTGTTTAGAGGCTTTTGAGAAGCTTAAGACTTTACTCACTACTGCCCCCATAGTCCAGGCACCTAACTGGAACCTACCCTTTGAAATCATGTGTGATGCTTCATATTATGCTATTGGTGTTGTGCTAGGTCAACGAGAAAACAAATTACTTCATGTGATTTACCATGCTAGCAAAACTCTAAATGATGCCCAACTAAACTACACCACCACATAAAAGGAATTGTTAGGCATTATGTTTGCCTTAGACAAGTTTAGATCCCATCTCTTAGGTTCTAAGGTCATAGTCTTTACTGATCATGCTTCTTTGAAGTATCTTCTGTCCAAGAAGGATACTAAACCTAGATTGATTAGAAGGATCCTTCTGTTTCAAGAGTTTTCTCTAGAAATTAGATCAAAAAGGGTGTTGAAAATGTAGTAACGGACCACTTGTCTAGGCTTGTCTTTGATTTCCCTGATGATTCCCCTCCTGTGAGGGATAGTTTTCCTGATGAACAACTTTTCCTTGTTTCCCAATTACCTTGGTATGCGAATATAGTGAACTATCTTGTTACTGGTCGGATCCCCAACATTGGGGTAAACAAGATCGTTCTAGGTTTTTAGCCGAGATTAAGCATTTCTTTTGGGATAATCCTTAGCTGTTTAAGTATTGTCCAGACCAGATTATTAGGAGATGTGACCAGTCTAGTATTATTTCCTTTTGTCATGATCATGCTTTTGGGGGTCATTTTAGTACTAAGAAAACCGCTGCGAAGATATTGCAGTGTGGATTCTATTGGCCTTCAATGTTTAAAGATACCCACCATTACTGTGTTACTTGTGAGTTGCCAGAAGTTAAGAACAATTTCCCGTAGAAATATGATGCCCTTGAACCCTATTTTAGTTATTGAGGTCTTTGACGTGTGGGGCATTGATTTTATGGGTCCTTTTCCTAGTTGTTTTGGTTACTTTTACATCCTTGTCGCTGTTATGTGTCTAAGTGGGTTGAGGCAGTTTCGTGTAAAAAAAATGACCACAAGGTTGCAGTCCAGTTTTTGAATGATAACATATTTGCACGATTTGGTACACCACGGGCTATAATTAGTGATGGAGGGTCGCACTTTTGTAATCGACCATTTAGGCTTTTGATGAAGAAATATGGTATTACCCACAAAGTAGCTACCTCATATCACCCACAAACTAGTGGTCAAGTAGAGGTTTCCAACAGGGAAATAAAATGTATTTTAGAGAAAACAATTAATTCTAATTGGAAAGACTTGCAATTGAGGCTTACTGATGCCTTATGGGTTTATCGTACTGCATTTAAGACCCCCATTGGAATGTCACCTTATCGTCTAGTTTTTGGCAAGGCATGTCACCTACCTGTCGAAATAGAGCATAGAGCATATTGGGCTGTAAAGCAACTTAATTTTTCGCTTGACAAGGCGGGAAGTCACAGGAAGCTCCAGCTCAAATGAGTTGGACGAGATTCGTAGAGATGCATACGATAGTGCTAAGGAGTATAAGAACAAAATTAAACTTGTGCATGATAGAAATATTTTAAGAAAGTCATTTTATCTGGGTCAAAAAGTTTTTATGTATGGTACCCATTTGCATCTATTCCCCTGGAAGTTACGCTCTCGGTGGATGGGTCCTTTTATAGTTCGCACTGTTTATCCTCATGGTGCTATTGAGATTGAAACACTGGATGGTAGTAGTTCTTCAAAGGTCAACGGTCAGATATTGAAACCCTTTTTAGAGCCTTTTCCTGCAGGTGATATTGAGGGAGTCCCTCTGGAGGACCCTGCTTACCTTGATTGACCATCAAGGATATTACTGTACATTAGTAAGTTTTTGTAGGTCTTTGTTTTTATTTTTCTGTCTTATTCTCCAAAGAAGGTTTGTTACGCTTCACCCAGGTACTATCTTTCTGACTTACCTATTTTATTCCTCTAGTTACCTATATTTTTGGTATTGCACTTTAATTTGAAACATTGAGGACAATGTTGGGTTTAAGTTTGGGGGTAAGGGAGAAACTTTTAGTTGATATAATAAAACTCCAACCTTTATAAACTTGTGAACAATTCAGGGTGACACTAACCATTCTAGGTAGATGGAAACTTATCTCTTTTTCTATAGGAATTGGTGTGCCCAACTAAATGGTCTATTCATAAAAGGATTCCTAGCTCATGTGTTAGAAATAACATGATAGTTGTCACCATATCTCAGAATCTATCTTGACCATATCACCCTTTGTTTTTATTTTTGTAATTTTGTGTTTCTCTAAGTGATTTGGTGGGGCACCAGTATCAAATTGTTATCAGTGCCAGGATGAAGTGTTTGAGATCAAGCCCCATTATTGTATTAGTTAGACCATTATTCAAAAAAAAAATAATAAAAAAAAAAAAAGAAATTGATTGATACTTTGATAGCAATACATGTGTGTTCTCCCTGTCTTCGTTGCCTAAGCAAGCGTGGAATGCAGGATCCATGAGAACTATCATGTATGTGGTCAATACATTTAAAATATTTTCAATAAATCGACCGCTGGGACCCTTGTATATACCAACTAAGTCGATAATTAGTTTAAGGAATAAGACTAGTGGGAGTGTATCTTAAGCCATTCATCCTGGCACTGACCTTCAGAGAGATATGGGAAACACCGTTCACCTTAGTCAACACGTGCAAACTTCATTTTGTCTATATCCATCTTCTAAATCTTTTCATGTGATTGTACTTTGATAGATTCTGAGTATCGTGGATGAACAACTATTTAAGTAGAGTTTTGAATTCTTGTATGAATTTTAGTACGCTGAGTGAAAACTCGTGTACAACAATTGGACTCATATAGGGTAATGATTCCCATAGCCAAAGAGTTTTGTAGCTAACTAAATAGCTTGTTTAGTGTTTACCCTTAATCGTTCACAAGAAGCTAGAATTTGGAGTATAGGTTTTATGGGTAAACCTCTTGTAAACCCTCACGAGACAAAACTCGTCTGATAGGGACACCTATGGGTTTAAAGGCTTATTGCACACGCTAAGTGCAATCACGATGCCTACGAAAGTGAGTTAGGATTTTATAGATTAGATTTGCTCGAGGACTAGCAAATAATAAGTTTGGGGGTATTTGATAGACACATTTTTGTGTCTAATTTGCTCTCAACTTTTATAGTGTTGGAACTCATTTTATATTAATATTGTGTTTTTAATGTATTTATAGGTATTTCCGGAAAATAAACATTGTTGGAAAAATCGGCTCAAAAATCTACTTAAAGCACCCAAAAAAGTGTTAAAGGCACCCATGAAGAATTATTAAAGGCACCCGTACATTGGATGGGGGAACCCACCTCATCTAATTCAAATTCAAAATCAGGCGGGAAACTATTTATTTCTCTCACGTGAATCTGAGTTTGAATATTGGAGATATTATATGTGATTTTTGAGCTGTAGAAGATATTGTCCTTATCAAGATTGATTGCACATAATCAGAAGATACGCAAGAAATCAAGAGAAAATATCAAATCATATCACGATGTTTATGAGAAAATATTCCCGAGTATCGATTCGCTTTTAATGATGATTTTGTTGGAGATTTGATGGTCGATTCATCAAGAATTACTCTCTACCTATCACCAATAAAGCATTTTATTTTTGTGAGTCATGTCATGTTAGCAAAAGTTGCAAACTTCCTTTTCGTGTCAGTAATACAATAATAGACGAACCTTTACGTCTAATAGTTTCTGATCTCTGGGTATCTCCAACTTTGTCTAGAAATGGCTATAAATATTATCTTTTGTTGATGGATGCATACTCTCATTATACCTGGGTTTAACCATTAGTAAAAAAATCTGATGCTTTACATGTTTTCGTCCATTTCAAACTACAGATAGAAAACCAACTAAACAGAATTATCAAAGCCTTTCAATCCGACAATGGTGGAGAATACAAAAAGTCCACAAACTTCTTAAACAGCACGGGTGTTATTCATCGATTTTCATGTCCACACACTTCATCACAAAATGGCTTAGCCGAACGTAGGATCAGACATGTTACTGAGTCAGGGCTAGCTCTTTTATTCCATACGTCCATGCCAACTTCTTACTGGTCTGATGCTTTTACAACATCTCTGATACCAAGTTGAGACGTGGTTTGAAAACGTTTGTATGCTTCTGAATATTTTTCTTATCATTAGCCGTGAGCAAAAGCTCCCTTATATAGCAAGAGTATTTTACATAGTTTAGGAAATCTAAACAAATCCAAATCTAAACAAATACTAAAGAAATATACTCAAATCCTAGAGATTATGAGTTGGCACTTGTATTAGGATTAGTTTTCTGACTGGATTCAGAATTCTGGCTGTATGGTTCAACATATATAGGTTGGGTTTAAGCCATAGAAAGATCATAGAGGATTGGGGATAGCTTAGAGTACGCGGAGGAGAAGCCAGAGCCACCGGAAGAAGTTGACAGAAACCAACTGCTGTTGCTGCGAAGAAGAACCTGAAGAACATAAGGCGCTCCAGAAGTATCGCTGATAGTATCGGAGAAACAGTCGCATACGCAGCTGCTGTAGCACTCTTATTCCTGAAGCACTTCAAGTCCGTCTTTCTAAACTGTTCTCTTTTCCTTCTTCTGTAACACAGAGAACCCTTCTTTGTAACTCTTATAAGCGTCTCAAAACTTCTGTGTTACTCTTTTTTCACCATTGTAAGCACCTTTTGAGCAATGAAAATCTATTTTGATTGTGTTCCCATTACAATGAGCTAATTACCATCACTGGGGCGACGGAGGAAACTGTTCATCCAATAATTGTGGTAACTTCTATTTTAACTATATTTATTCTACAATTCTTTTATTATTAATTGCTTGAATTAAAATGGAAAAAAATGGTTTTTCTTAAATAATTGTGTTTTCTTTTGATGAGTCATGCTGGGTTTACTGCTTTTGATGTCTCATGCTTACGATTTACAATTATTCTTTCAAAAACCTATCTTTGGCATATTTAGATTAAATTGAATATAAGAATTGTTAGATGTTATCACTGAATTATTGGTTAATGGTGGAATCATAAGCCATAGTTTTTCTTCATCCATTTTAAAATCAAATTGTTTTAATTCTATTTATTTTCTGTTATTAAAAATTAGGTCTAGAAATTAAATCTCCACAAGTCCGAGAATCGAACCTATTTTACCACGATTCTAAAATTACAGCATACCCTCCACTCCACATATAGCCTATTTGTGAATCTGATTATCCCTTGAGATTAGGTGACATTAGAAATACTAGATAGTGATATCATCAGTTTTGGAATGAGTTCCTAAGCCCAAGAGTCAGAGATGTAGCTGTTGAGAACTTTAGTGAGCCAAGTTGATTGAATTTCTATCAGAGTGTTATTTTGTGATATCTCAGGGTATTGGACTCTGGATAATGCATTTGCCACTCTATTCCCTGCTTCTTTCTTATAGTTAATTACATAATCATACCCCAAAAGCTTGGCTAACCATTTTTGCTGAAGCATGGTGTGAAGTCTTTGCTCCATAAAAAATTTTATACTCTGGTGATCTATAAAGATAGTAAGCTGATTTCCCAATAAATAAGGTCTCCATTTTTTTTTCCATCACAATGGCCAATAGTTCATTCTCATATGTGGAGAGAGCTAAGAATCTGGTTCCCATTCCCTTACTAAAAAATGCAATAGGTCTCCTCTCTTGGATCAACACTGCCCCTACACCAGTATTACAAGCATCTGATGCAATAAGTATCCTCTCTTGACTAAGAGTTCAAATACCCTTGGTGAGTCTTAAAATCATTTTTGTGAATATCTGATAGAGAGACTATGGTTTGATGATAGCCATCTCTTAAATCAATTTTGAAGAAGAACTTTTCCCCTTGTAATTCATCTAACAATTCTTCTATCGCAGGTATTGGGCATTTACTTTTATGGTTAAATCAAATAGTTTACTATAATCAATGCAAAATCATTTAGTTGTCATCCTTTTTCTTGACTAGTAATATAGGCGAGGAGAAGGGATTGTGGCTTGGTTGGATAACTCCAGCATGAAGCATCTCTTGTACCAATCTCTTAACTACCTCCTTCTACACATATGGCATTTTGTAGAGCCTTTGATTAGGTGGAGTTGAGTTTGGTTTGAGGTGAATGTGGTGGTCTTGGTTCCTGAATGGTGGTAAAGTTGTGGGTTCCTTAAACACCTCAAAGAACTCTTCCAGCAAGAATGTAATGGCTGGGGGAGTAGAAGCAGCTGGGGATGGACATTCTGTTATAGAAAATAAGTGTTATATCATACCATGATTGGTTTTCATGAAATACTTCTACATTGTTGCTTCTGAAATCATGGATATTCTACCAGAATTTGGATTACCATTAAGTTCAATGATTTTACCCTCTCTTTAAAATGAGACAATCAGCTTGTTAAAATAAAACACTACAGGACTAACTCCTTTTGTACAATCCACCCCTAGTACCATGTAACACCTCTCAAGGCTAAGAGTCTCATATCAAACTGGAATTCTGTCCCTGCATGTTTCATTTAAAAATTGGACACCAAACATCACTGGTGAGCTTATTTCCATCAGCTACTGCTACCTGCAGAGCAGCAGTGGGCTCTATGAAGCTCTTGCATCTCCTAGCAGCTTTTGGGTCTAAAAAGTTATATGTGCTACCATTATCTACCAAGATAGTCGATGCCTGTTTTTTAACCAAACCTTGAATTTTAATAGTGGTGTGGGATACATTACCAGAAAGAGCATGCACTGAGATTTCTAATTCTTCATCCAGCTTTTGGATCAGTGGTGATTCATAGGGGGAACCTTCTTCATAGGTGGGTGAAGCCTCCTCCTCAGCTTCTAGCATGTACAACTTTTGCTTCACACATATGTGTCCTTCCTTGAAAACCTCATCACAGTTGTAGCATAACCCCTTCTCCCTTCTAACCCTTATCTCAACATAGGATAGTTTCATAATGGGGTGTGTACAGTTGCTGGAGTAAGATTTGGTGGGGATGCTGGCTTTGTTGGTTATCCTAGGACCAGTGACTTGAGAAGTGATGTGCCTTGGGGTATGGATAGGTGGTGGTAGCTTACTGGCTCCCCTTATCTTCTTAGCTGCATTCTCAAGTAGAGCTTCTTGAATCCTTGCAAGATAAATAGATTGCTCTAAAGTTTCTGGAGAGAGCATTTGTACATGCATTTTTAACTCCTCCTTCAAGTCGCTGATAAAACTCGATGTGAAATATTCTTCAGTAACATGTCTATTCTTGTCCAACATCATCGCCTTTAGCTCTTCAAATAATTCAAAATATTCTACAATTGTACCCACTTGACTTAGCTTGTTGAATTCCCCAGCAACATCACCATGTCCTAGTGATGCAAGATTTACCTTATGTTTACACTCAACTAATAGTTTACACTCTTGGTAATCCTAAAACCATACATCAGCTTTACCATCTAAATAGAGTGATGCAAGATTTACCTTATGTTCATCATCCATGGCATGCATTAGAAAAAAAATTCCTGCACTTACGAAGCCAGGACCTCGGATTTGTACCATCAAATCTGGGAAATTTCACTTTCAGCTTGGGTTGTTGGTAGTGTTGTTCCCCAGATCCACCAACAAAATGATAAGAGCTATTAGAAATTTCTCGATCAAGAGATCTCATGGGATTCCTACCAAACAGAGGATGGGAACCCAAAATTCCATCTGTATTTTCTTGAGGTATAGATCTACCATATTCTTCTAGCAGTTTTATAAACATACAACTCAAAGCCTGTAAATGTTCATGGGATGGTTGCTTTTGATTGGTAAATTGCTACTCTCTTTCTCACAAAACTTACCCTCTTTACATAATTGGTAAATTGCTACTCTCTTTCTCTACGAGGTAGAGTAAAATCTCTCTACACCAAATTTTATTTTCTTTTCTGTGAAATTTCGATTCAATCTCCAACTAAAAGGTAAAGTTCAAAATCTTATATCCAATTCTCAATTCTCAATGAAAGTCGTTTAGATCTAACGGAGAATGTACGAAATTTCTATGGCATTGTGATGAATATGATGAGTTCAGTGTTGCTTACTTGCGAAGTTTTAGGTGTTTTCTTTTGTTTAGGATTGAATTCGGTGTCAATTAAGGATTTTGGTCAGTGTGGAATCAAATTATTTATGATTCGTAATTCTAACCTAAAAATATGTTATTCTGTATTTTTCTAGGTTTGGTTTGTGAAACTAAGATCCGAGATCTTATAAGTGATTGTGGGATTTGAAGAACACTCAAAATTTGATGGTTTTTATTTTTTACTCATTTGTTTAGTCTAATCAAGGAACATTGAACTGGACTGGAAAGGAATATTTCTTTTTTATTTTCTTAAATTATTGTTTTGTTTATTTTTGAAGCATTAGTTAGAATAATTAAATTACTGTCGATATATCGAATATGAACTTCGGATTTGTTGTTCATGAATAATGTATTATACATTGTTGGAAGACTATGTTCACTGTACATACCCCATGATGAGGGATTGTTTGATTCGATAGATTTGAGTCACGTACTATGTTGGTTCTTGGAATGTGACTCAGTCTGGATGTTGTCTGTACCGTGATGTGCAGTTGGTTGTAGTTTTATATGCAGTTGTTTTTTGGTTTTTATCGGTTGATCTCCTGCTTTGAACTCAATTTTGATTTTTCTCTACCTCGGATTTCTACCTCGAATACGAGGTAGAGATGACGAGAAAGTGTCCTCATTGTAGCAATAATTGGCATAATTCAAGAACTTACCCTACTAATAAATTCGCTAAATTATTTGGGGTTAGATTAGATGCAGATGGTACTTCTCCATCATTTGCATGAGAGAACTTTTCTTAACATGTTTGATCAATTG
>JAJJMC010029152.1:3132983-3240678 GCA_023531435.1 Papaver californicum
TTTCTCTTGCTTTCCACTTTGATTAGATCGTTTTAGTGTAAAGTGTGCAGATAATATGTTATGAAATTAGAGAATAGAGAAAAAAAGATACAGAGTAGAAAGGAAGAAAAACGAAGAATTCTCATTAATATGTATAAAAATATAAAGATATATCTCTATTTATAGGGATAAAATTTTTAATACCTAACTATATAAAAAACCCTAATATTAAACGTAAAAAGCATCTTAATAATTAAATTAGGTTTACAATATTGGTCTCTTTTTTAATCACAAATTAAAAACACATACATATAAAACTCATGTTTAGTTATAATAAGATATGATTACAGTACAACCATTTCACTTAAATAAATAAATCAGTACTTTTTTCACCTGTTTAAAAACAGCTGTAAAATATATTTGTGATTTAATTTATCCTAAAATCATCGCCTTAAGATAACGACTTTTTGCCGTTGACTGTATTTTCTATGAAGCTGATAACTTTAATCCAGCAAAAGTCATGAATAAAAACCCGTTCATTTAGCAAGTTACAGACATATTAGGTTAGAATATCTCAAACAAAAAATTCTTGAGCATGAACCATAAAACTCACTATAAATGCTCATAAATGTCATATACATTCATTAGGTTTTTCCCAAAAACTATACTTCTAAAATTTTCTAATGACGAAAATGCGTAAAGTTCTTTGACCTTTATATTTATGGTGTCTCCAGAAGCCTCAGAAGCATCAATATGGAAGAATCACTCATGGTCTTTGTCAACAGCAAGAGGAGTAGTGTTCTCTTGAGGGTGCACGACACGCACATGCTGCAAGAAATAAACCAATTAGTGAAGACATGATAGTCCTCACGTAGTACAAATTTGGGCTTACGTGACAGTTCAAAATCCTTAATCATGACAGTTCACGAATTAACTGCCACAAAGAATAAGCTATGGATATAAACGACAGTTTCTTATCAAAACTCACACTAATAATGGTAAAAAATCGTGACAGTTTATTAACTGTTATTTAGTAATTATACGATGACAGTTTTTGTAGAGAAATGTTAATGTACATTGATGTATAATAACAGTTATAAACTGTTACTATTCTTAAGCTATTCCAACAGTTTTATATAAGAACTGTTATAGAAGTGTATAGCTATAGATGTTTGTTTCTTTAATTATCGTCACTTTCATTTATAGTGACAGTTCTTATCCAAAACATCTTTTATTCATATAATTTATCATAAAACATTCTCAAACATACGATTTTGTTAGTTTTAGTTCTTAGTTATTTTTTCCTAAGAGTGGGATAGCTGTACTATAGGAGGTATGTTAGTGGGTCTTCTCGCCTCTCATCTCATTTAACTTAAAAGAAGATTTCTCACCCAAAAAAATCAGGCAAATCCCATCTCAAGATTTCTCACCCAAAAAAATCAGGCAAATCCCATCTCTCTCTTCTCTTGGTTTTTTCTCTTACCAAAATCTGGGTTTGCTTCAATCCTTATATAATTGTAGTTACCTTCTCAATCTCGAACTTTATATTTCCCCAATTTTTTCTTCTTTATCTACATCACCAGCTCTAATATTCTGGAAATAAGATTTAGGGTTAATTTAGAACCTAAAAAGGGGATGATAAGATTATCAAACTTCTCACCAAATTAGATGAACTAATCAACATGAGTTATAGTAAGGTTATCATCCCCTTTTTTCGTTCGTATCAAAACCCTTAACTTTGTTGTTTTTATCTTTTCTTTCCCTAATTTTTTTGATTCAAATTTTTCAATGTTAACTTAATATATTCTTTCTGATTTTTGTAATGGCGTTAGTACGAGAGAGAAGTGTAAGAATTAGAGTTCTGATATGATTGGAAATACTGGGTTGAAATCAGATTCAAAGGTGGAGTTGGATTTTTACCTGTTTGAAAGAAGAACTTATGGAGTTGTTGAATCAATAGGAAAGATACAAGCAGCAATTTCTGAAGCTCCTGGTTCTTACGTTGTGGGCTGAATTAGTGCATATAGTCAGTGACGCTGTCGTAGAGGACTCTATGAATATACCTATAGTGGTGGTGGTTACTAGTACAAATGTAAAAGATCACTTGGGTGAGTTCTTAATCCTTTTGTCATGCTTACATGGGTGTAAAATTGATGCTATTTGACGGTGTGTTCTAACTTATTGTGACATTGTAGGTACGATTAGCCTTTGTACTGCAACTGAGTCTAGAGTGTTTATCAATTTGGATGTCCAATAAGTAGATAAATTCAAGGCATTGTAAGTGATGCGTTCGTATGGATAAGATAATGTTGCAGGAGTGTTATGGTTAGTATACTATATTGTTTTTTTTAGGATTAATTTGGAAGCTACAGGGGTTGGTAAGGTAGACCTGAAGGAGGAAAAGAATCCCTATGAAAACATAGAGACCCTCTTTGAAGTGATCGAGAAACTACAGTATAATGAAAACAAGGTATCTTCCAAAAGTCTGAATGTGTCCATAACATAAGCTCAGTTGATTAATTTCTTATTTTTGGAGGGGAGAACAATTGGTTATACATCCAATTGATTGATACGTCTTTATTTGTGTCATTCAGAACACTACGTGCTACTGTGAAGCAAGGATTGTTGAGATGGTGTGGAATGAGGATTGGTACTATATGGCTTGCAGAACTTGCAACAAGAAAGTGGAGTATGTGGGAAATCGTGGTTCTTGCAGAAAGTGTCGTAATGATTACGTGAGGGATGTACTTTGGTAAATAATTAACAGAATGAAGTTCTATGTGGATTGAAAAGATACTAATAGGATGGTAACTATTGTTTGTTTGTTTTTTGGTGTGAATAGATTATATAATGATAACAATTAACTATTTTTTTTCTTTTTACGTAGGTATCTACTACATATAAAATTGAAGGACAACACAAAAACTGTGACATTGACCTTCATAGGCTAAAACGCTGAAAAGATACTGGATTATGCTGCCCGGGAACATGTTGAGTATGAAGAATTTGATTTTTTCCTGTTGCTTTCCTGACAACTTAAGTTCTTGCTTATCATTTAGAGTTTGATTCTTTTGTTCACCTGTTTACACATGAACTAAGAATTAGGAGAAACGCAGGTACGGCTGCTGTCTGTTAAGATTGTCGTTGGGAATTTATTGCATTTTTGAGAAACATAGAGTGTGTGACATTGTTGTTACCCATTCTGAGTTCTTAATAAACATTCGGCGAGGTGTTATTAAACTAATATCTTTTCATGTTTTTATATGGTAAAAAATAACTGATTCCAATTACATAAAAAATAAAAACATTCTGCAAGGTGTTATTCAACAACCCAAGGTGCAAGCTTATACTAGCAGCATTGTCAAAATACTCATTTGACTGTCACTATGTAGAAGGATGTACCAAGATTCCAGTTTTAGATTACTGTGATTTATGCAAGTCTACAACTTATGCTGCACTAGGCTTGGATGGCCAGAAAGTATGAATTTTGTGCTCTTTGTATACTTTGGTTTTGGACTGTGGGTAGCCTATAATCTGCACATCCGCGGAACGGATGATAGATTTTAAAATAATTGGCCAACTTTTGTTAGTGTGAGGTTCACTATAATTAGATTGATGTTCAAAGTTAACTGTCATACAGGTTACATGGGATAAACCATTAAGGAGTTGGGGTTATACTAGGGTACAAATTGGATTTACATATATCAATTCCTGCTTATCAGTTAACGTATGCATATTTTGTCATCACTTCATAATAGACGGTATTTTTTTCTCTATCATTGTCTTATTCTTGAATTGAATGACTAATGATATATATAGCCTATCTTCAAATCGAAATAGAAGCTTCAGTAACTAAGTTTTATTTTTTGGAATCTGAAACAGGATAGATATTTCATAAGTTTATCTTGCATTGTACAGACATGTTGCTCTAGATCACCAGAGCAACATGTAAAAGAAGCGTCTTACTACTGGTATGTGGTTCAGTCGTCAAATATCTACTAGTCTGAAAAATTCTACATATGTTGTGGTTGTTTTAGACATTGGATTGTCATTACTGACAGTCAAAAGTTCAAAAAATCTTCACTTCATTGTAATTGGAACTAACGTCCAATATCAGAATTTGCGTAGGCCGTTCTTTCTTTTTGGACGAATAAGTGTCATATTGGAGCCTATAAAGTTGAAAGCAGTTTGATGTTAGTTTTCGTTCACTATTTATGCAGGCTCTTAAATATCTTTCATTTATTGGCTATTTAACCCCAGTCTTGTTCTGAAGTTGAAACAGACTTGAAACTAATAGTGTGTAAAAACTATTCAGCCCGGTGTGGGAAATTGCAATTCTATATTAATGTTATTTATAAGTTAAATTAAGAATGGTCAAATTATAGACCTGTGTTGTTGATAGATCTTTTAAGTTTGCATCCATAATTCATAACCTGAAACTCCACTATACAAATTTCACTCCTATTTAGTTCATGTAATCTCTGAACTTTCTATAATTTATCATACAGATTCTTCTTTTTTCTAAAGGAGGAGATGGAGGGAATGGGTGTTGTAGTGTTCACTGCATTCAAAGCAAACGTCAAGGCACGCTTAATGGTGAGTTTAATAAATTTTCATTTAGTTTAAACATTTTGAAAGTCAGTATTATGATTATGATTACAATTATCACCTGAGGTTGAAATGGCCTAAGATCTAGCCAACTTACATATCCATATAGGGGCCATGAAAGAGTGGCGGGTCAATCTTAAAGTAGCAAACAGTTTGGGAGATTCTTTGTTATATCTGGTGTTGACGAACTACCATTAAACCAACTGTCAACCCAATTATCAACTCTGGTTCCTACCCCTCTCTCCCCTACCTGCGCACCCCCCTTCACGAACCACACAACCCTACTGAAACTGCAACCACACGAGGTATGAGATAAAACTTCATATGAGTTACACATAGTGCAAGTAGGAGTGATATAATTAATCCATGCATTTAGTTTCTTATCTACTGGTAGAATATCGTTGCTACTCTACCATATAAACATTTGGATCCTCGGGATGACCTGCAAATTCCAGATTTTCATCCATATTAAGGTGGTTGAGGCTCCATACTGATGAGAATTCCCATCAATTCTGTGTACGTTGTTGTATGTTAATAATTTGCGGATAACTTTTACTCAGATCCTGCCATTTTTAATGAGGAACCAGTGCAGTTCCTCCTTAGAGTTGGTGGTATGAATTATATCCATATATGGAATAATCTATCCACTCTGAGAGGGAAAACTGAGAGATAAAGTTTTTAGTTTATGATTTAGAGTTTTTATCATTGATATTGATATGTGTGACATGGGTGAGAGTGTTTTGGGTTAATATTTCGTTGTTGGAGGCATTTATGATGGCATGTGGAGCTATTTTCTCATAAATCTGGTTTAGGTACATGTTATCCTTACAGTCAGGACATCAAAATCTCAGAAACTTATTTTCTTACCTTAATTTGAACAGGCCGAAAAGTTTGGCAAATTAGAACTTCAGGTCAAGTTATGCTTGAGTAGAAGAAGTTTTCTGCATGTGTAATCATGTTCTGAAATTTGTATGCTGATACCGTTAAAGCTCACTTGGATGTGTTTCTTTTTCCCATACAGTTATGAAACTACATCATAGGATTTTAGTTTAATAGTGTATAAACGTTCATGTTTCAACCATTATTAATTTACATGGGAGACGGAATATGATGCATGGTATTGTGTTAGAACTGGTCAAGGTGGGAAGCATATGACGTTCTGCGGGATCCAGAATTGTGAAGTAAGGCGACTGCAAGATCTTTCAGTACATTCAAATTTGGTTCCTATGACCCAGTATAAGTTTTGTTAATACGTTAATTTCATGAAAAAATCTTTACGTGTACAGGACACAAGAACTACAGTTTTTCAAAGAGCTAAGCAAAGTGCTGAACTCAGTTTATCAAAGAACTACGCAAAGCAATGCACTCAGTGAGTTCAGAGAGGAACCATGAGAATTGTCTATAATATGTTTACGTAATTGGTCCACCTAGCTCGAACAACTTACAAGGATATGATTTTGGGCTAGACGATCTTAAGAGCTTGAGCAATGTTGTATTGCTGTTGATGGGTTTTCTTTAGTGAAATACGACTTCTCAGGTCCTCAAAAGCCTGGTCCCATTGCACCTTTGAAGTGGATTACGTCAGTTCTTCAAGTGCTTTTTAGTGGCAACTCAAAGGACCTGGCCCATGAGATATTCTTTGAGATCAATTCCTTTAGATTACTACCAAATTATAAGTAACAACAACATCAAAATGTGAGTAAGAATTTCAAAGGGATGTGTATCAGGGAACTTGGAGGGATGACCTTATGCATGGAAGGGTATGGCTGTTTAATATTTGTACTATATAGTTGGTTTCCAGTTACTCTAATTTTAAATCTTGTTGTGAGCCAACTAAATTTATTTTCCAGAAATGTGTTACTGCTACTACAATGAGGAGTTCTGAAGTTGAGAAGGCATCTCACCCCCATCTAGCTCAGCCAACAATGCCTGAATCGTCAAGAAGTCCCATAATTAAAAAGGTCAATTTTACCACATTTATTTGATTATTAATTTGTGGCCATTTTTTATTTTTATTTTCTTTTGTTACTCTAATTTTTAATCTGGTTGAGAGCCAACTAAATTTTTTTCTCTAGAAAGCCGTTACTGCTACTACAAGGAGTTCTGAAGTTGAGAAGGCATGCCTTCAAACATTTGTTTTTTTTCCCCTGCATGAAATGGTGTACATATATCTGAATTGTTTTTAATTATTTAACAGTTTCACCAAACTATTTCATTGATCTCATTAGTGATTTATTTTTTTGTTTTTAAATATTAGATTTCCTGTTTTCAGACAACAACTAATTTGTTACTAAAACAAATTGTTCCTAAGAGGAAGAGATCCGGGAGTGATATTTATCTCAAGTCTAAGCAGAAGAAGGTAACTAATTTTCCACTACCCTATATATAGCTTGGATCATTAGTTGTGTTCATTGGTTACCATAATAGTTGATTAATGGGTCTATTGATGCAATCTCATAATCAGGTTTCCGAATCTCCTATAGATACGTTTGCTCAAAGATCTGGAATTGGCGTTAGTTATATGTTTCAATAGTAAGATTAAGCACACTTTATTTGGTTTTAGAATGTACTCACTTTTCATCTGTTGAAGAAGAGGATGTCTGAGTTGTCTCCTTTGGTGGTGTTCTAGCACATGACCCATATGTTTTATATGCATTCAACAAATATTTCCTTTATTTTGGACAAGTTTTGTGGTTGATGTAGGAAAATGGATTATCATGCCCTACGTATTTTTTTGGTTATTAGAAGACGTTATTAACTTTGGTTGTTTTGTACATTACAGCCATCATTGGGTCTTAATGGTTGTGAACTTGAGTATTCAAAAGGTATGGTGGCTGGATTCGCAAGGGGGGCATCAAGACAAAAAAAGTGACAAAATCATGCAAAGATCAATTACGTTTCTCTTTGCGTACTAATTTTGTATTGTCATTAAGTATATTCATATTTACTTAAACTTATTGTCATCCAGGGTTGTGGAAGGATGCCTTATAAAAAGACATTCGAATAGTTCTACTGTGTTTTGTTTTCCACAAGTAAGCGCACTAACTTAATTGTGATGATAAATTGCAAAATTAAACATTATTAACACATATATTGCATATCGCCTGAATATTAGCATATCCCGCAACATAAAAACAATTGGGAATATGGATTTTATGCAATGCGATTTATGAAAGAAATCATAGAAGGGCAGCTAAAACTGCATAGTACAGTAATGGTAAGTACACTTTTGGAGTTTTCTTGTTTTCCTTCTGATTTTCATCTTCTTAATTAGTTGTTGATTTTAGAATTTTGGTGTGTTTTTTGAAGGCTTTACATGAAATGGGTTTTTGTAAATGAAAAAATGAAAATGCCTTTTGCCAGAACTTGATATGTTTTTTATACCTCAAATGCAATATTGATGTGGTTGATTTATTGTGAAAATTGCCCCCTACTGGACTTCGATACCTATTAGTTTCTTGTGGTGAGTGAGTAGTGCTGGTTGTGGGTTACAGAGTTGGTGCAGGTGGTTTGTTGTTGGTGAATGGGTGGTGCTTCTGAGTGCTTGGTTTGATGGGTGTTGTTTTGGGGAGTGAGTGAATGGAATTAATTAATGGTACTTATTTTGTATTCTTTTTGCAGAAGAAGTCCGAGTAGAATGAAGGAGAGATCATGGAAGTACAAAGAGAATGGGTAAACCACGTGCTGCCTTATTGGTGACATAAATTGGCAGGAGTAGATTGGGGAAATGAATTGGCAGGAGTATATTTCAATCAACACTTCGGAAAATGGATGTGGCTTCCAACTTCACTGTTAATTTCTTTTAGTTAGTACTAAGATTACTTTCATATCAAGTCTTTTGAATTATGTAGTACATTCACTTCTAGTTAACTTATTTTGTTCGAACTTACTAGTTCCATACTAGTTATCTGTTAAACAGTTTATTGAATAATCTAATGAAAATTTTAATAAAAGCTAAATTATCTTTCAATAATTATCTCGATATTAATATCTGACTGAGCATGTCACCGCCAACTGTATCATGAACTAGCTGGCTACAAATTAGCCTATATGATATCATTTGAACAAATAGTGCATCACATAATAGGATTAATTTTTTTTTTTTTTTTTTTTAATGATAACAATTTTTACAAAGTTGACTGTTGTATGACAGTTTTTATTTTAGAAAATGTAACTGATATTTGCCAACAATGACAGGTTTATAAAGAAACTGGTACTTTAGTATAAGAAATTGAGTTACTGATGACAATTTTCTTTAAAATATGTTACAGTAATTTGTCAATAATGAGAGGTTTATGAAGAAACTGTCATCTTAGTCTAAGAAGTTAAGTTTTTAATGACAGTTTTTTAAGAAAATGTAACGGTAAGTAGTAACAATGACAGGGTTATGGAGAAACTGTCACTTTAGTAAAAGAAACTAAGTTACCAATGACAGTTTTATTTAGAAAATGTTATTGTATGTTGTCAACAACGACAGGTTTATGAAAAAACTGATACTTATAGTCATGATTCCGCAACAGTTTTTATAGACCCTTTCATAACAGAGGCTTTAATGACAGTGCAATTATTTTACAAAACTGTCACATAAATATTTTCGTAGCAGTTTTTAACTGTCACATAAGCCCA
Source organism: Papaver californicum (assembly GCA_023531435.1). Lineage (NCBI taxonomy): Eukaryota > Viridiplantae > Streptophyta > Magnoliopsida > Ranunculales > Papaveraceae > Papaver > Papaver californicum. Next base: position 3,142,197 of record JAJJMC010029152.1, read on the forward strand.
AATTTATACTAGCGTCCCTTACTCTTGTATCAATCCCTCAGGGAGCACTTCACTCTGGCATGCTTTGAGTCAAGAAGATTAAAGAAGAATGGAAACCATAAGGATACATCATCCCGTTACCACCTCCAGAGGAATACAGCAATCTTGTGAGTCTAAGGAGCATGAAAAGGCACGAGGTCAGAGCATCCCTGTTATATCTCAACATCCCAAATGACAACGATGGATTCAATTTCAATTCAAATACTCTCCCCAGTCCCAGCACTTCAACGACGACAAAAGACGGCTCTAACTTTCGTGGCTTCCCTTGATCTGTCAAATTCTTGAAAGCATGGGCCTGTGACGACACCTTATAATTATCTCTTGATTGGAAGAGGATCCAAGTAAGCTACACTTGGGAGGATCTTTCACTTTGGAAAATTCAACGTGGTCACATCCTTCAACTGGGAGGTTTGACCAACAAAGATACTAGCAACAAAACCGTGTACATCAAAACTTACAATCTCAAGGCAAGGTAACACCCACATCCTTATCTTTTCTATTTTGTCCTCTTCTGCAATAGAACCTCATCATTTGTGGGAAGATAAATGTCAAAGATAACTCATTACACCGCTCAAGAGAGCATGAAACCTCAATACCCTTAAGTAGACACCTGAAGTGCATGCAACATAATTCATCCGTGGATATCATGAACCCATTCGATATTATCACTATGTCCAGTAAATAAACAGATATTGGTTGTTCTGTAATTGGGGACTTGATTCGTTAGAAGAATCAATCCAAATTAATTGTAACTAAAGTGATCCCCAGAATCAAGTCAGTAAAATATCAAATTCATCGATAAAACCTTTGTACATCAGTATCCACACGACTAGGAAGCTGCCTCCTCTTACCTGATCACATCCAGAATGGTGACTTCACTCTTGTTGCTGATACTTACTTCAACCACACGATTCTACTCTTGGACACGAACTTGGAATTCTCAAGTCCTCTCATTATTCGAGCAAACCCTCATGAACAAAGCCCATGGTCATGATATTCATCTAAGCCATCATTATTAATGAGGCATCCACAACCATCTCCACCTCAAGACAATGACACAGTCTCTTCCAATTCAGGCTTCTCATCTCAACTTCTTGAATATTGGTTTACAAGTTGACTGGCCAGGAATCCAGTAATATGCTCACCATAGAAAATTATGTCGATGTACAAGCCCTGTACCACCTACGGTACAAGCTCTGCCTCCTCCAGCGTGCATGCGTTGCACCTCCAGCATACGCCTTCTTCTCCAGTGCTAGCTCTTTCCACATAATAAAGAATTTTCATCGAAGCATGAGTTTCTTACAGAAGGTGAGACATCATTCAGAGATCTAGCATCCTCATGAAGCCCGCATATTTATAACGAAAACATCTCACAATGTCACCTTCCAGCACCAGCTTGGTCCAATCCTTTATTCTTTATTGATGCTCCCAACATTACCTCTTCCTTCTAAGAATTCAGAACTTGGCAGTAATCGGTAAGGAATGAATCAAAGCATCCTTCACAATAAGTGTTCATTTATGTCTCTGCTATGACATACCAAAGGGCACGTCAATCGGAGACATGATCTAGGAGATACGGCCCTTACATTGAAGTCTACAGAATCTAAAAAATTCACATGGGATTACTAATCACAAATGTTTACACATAGTTTGGATGACCTAGAAAACTCCAAATCGAGTGTTTCTTTTTGCATATGATAGCTTGGTCTCTTGTCTTCAAAAGTTGTAGTCAAACATCAAAATCAGATATCGTATGAAACTTAAACGGCTTCTGAAGTGAAGGATGTACAAACTAGGGTTTCCGGATGGGATTTAGAAGACTCCGCTTTACAGAGACCTTATCCACCAGTGGACTGTCATCTTATTAGACATACTATCATCTCAGGTCCCATTGCATCTCTCAAGAAGATCTCACCACAATAGAAGACGTCATCAACCGTGCATCAACATTGCTCCGTTGTTGTGACCATGTTGCCCCAACTTCTGATGTTGCCGATACCAAACATGTTATTCAGTACTTCCGTTAATAGGATATCGAACCAAAAAATATTCTAAACTTAAAGAATTCATATGTTCAATTCTATAAAAAAGAGCACTGGAGTCCACCACCATCCCCACCCGCATTTCTGATCTACCTTCAGCTTCTTCTGTCGGTTTCCAATATTTCCAACTTTGCTACTACTAGATACAACTCAAAGCATCATTTTTGGGTGTCATATATCTCATCTATTGACGCCTTACTAACGATGTCACTAGTACTTGATCGTTGCATACTCAAAACCTAAGTGCCGACGTCTACTACTTGCTCACAAGAATGTTTGAGTCTAAACTTAGACGTCGATGCTTAGGTTTTGAGTATGCAGTGATCAAGTGCTAGTGACAGCGTCAGTAAGGTGGCAGTAGATGAGAGGCGACACCAAGAGACAATGCTTTAAGTTGTAGCTAGTTGTAGTAAAGTTGGAAGTATCGGAAACCGGCCGAAGAGGCTGATGGTAAATCAGAATTGCAGGTGGGGATGGTGGTGTACTCCGGTGCTCTTGTTGTTGAACATATCAATTATTTAAGCTTAGAATATTCGTTGGTTTGATATCGTATTAACGGAAGCATTGAACAACATGGCTGGTAGCATCAGAAGTTGGGACAGCATGGTCACAACAGTGGAACAATGTTGATAAAAGGTTGATGAAATTTTCTAGTATGATGAGATCTTCTTGGGAGACGCAGTGGAACCTAAGATGATGGTAAGTCTGGGAAGATAAGCGGATGAGGTCTCTGTAAATCCGAGTCTTCTAAATCCCGTCTGGAAATCCTAGTTTGTACACCATTCACTCCAGAAGATGTTGAAGTTTCATACGATGTCGTATTTTGATGTTTGACCCTAACATTTGAAGCGAAGAGACCAAGCTATCTTATGCATAAAGAATCACTCGGTTCGGAGTTTTCTAGGTCACCCAACCATGCATAAACATTTGTGATTAGTAATCCCGTGTGAATTTTCAAATCCTGTAAACTTTAGTGTAAGAGTCATATATCCTAGCCCATGGCTCTGATTGACGTTCCCTACTGGTATGTTGTAGTAAAGGCATAGATGAACACTTCTTATGAAGGATACTTTAACATTTTCGATTGTTGCCGATTTTTTGAAGTTGCAAAATGAAGAGGTATTGATGGGAGCATCAACAAAAAATAGAGAGTGGACCGAGCTGGTGCTTAAAGGTTGCGTTGTGAGATGTTTTTAAAATCAAACTATGGGTATTGTCCATGAGAGTTTTCTAGAAGAATTAGAGGACTTGGTGGCATCACTTGAGAATTCCAGATTCAATTCGTATCCAACAGTAGAATTGTGTGGTTGAAGTAAGTAGCAGCAACAAGAGTGAAGTCACCGTTCTCGGCGTGATCATGTAAGAAAAGGAGGATTCCTAGTCGTGCGGGGTACTTGACGTGATGGTATGAGTTTTGATGTATATGGTTTTATTTCTAGTAGTTGTTCGTCAGACCTTCCAATAAAAGTATGTGATTGCGTTGAATCTTCTAAAGTGAAGGAGCTTTAGTACCCAGTTTGTAAGAAAAGGGACCATGAATGATTCTTCCTGAACATATGATTTGAACCCCAGAGAGTCTTTTATTTGTAACTTCTCGTATCTCATACCAATGCTTCTGAGGCCTCGGGGGACACCGTAAATATAGAGGAAGATAAGTTTGTGAAAGAAAAGGTTGAATAAGCTTCTGGTACTGGCGAACTTTGCGAAGAACCTAAATCTGCTGTTGTTGATGGAGAAGTAAGCAATAGAGATAAGGTGACGCCAGGCTTCTCCGTAAGCTTGGACCCATCTTGAGTAAGTTTCTTATCTCTATGACCAAGATAGAATATGTAGACTCTTCAAACTCCTCATATAAGCATACACATGTATGAATTTATGCAGAACTTTATTGATTTCCATTATTAGAAAATTTTAGAAGTATAGTGCTTAGGAAAAACGTTGTAGAATCTTCATACAACCTCCGTTTTTTTATGGTTAACCCCTCAATCTTTATTAGAAAAGAATTTCCGATATCGTTTTGAGGAAAAAAAATCCATGTTTTGAGCTTGTTTGAAGCGTCAAAACGACCCAACAGAAAAATTAAGGAAACATCCAGGAAAATCCCGACAGTTTTCAGATGTGACATCGCTCACCGTTTTGGCCATAACTCTTAGCTCATTTATCCGATCGATGCGCCCTTTTAGTATGTTATAGTATACATCTGTATAAAACTTTTAACATATCACCCATGCTTAGATTTATTAATAATTATCGCCAGCTTCAGAGTTTCCAGGAGGTAGTGTAAACTGTAACACCCTGAAATTTCTCTAGGGCTTCTAGCCCTAGCCTAACCTAGTAGAAGTTCATTTACAAAGTAAATGACCATTAATAGTACAAATTTTCATGATAGATAGGTGTTATGGAAATTTGTAGCATGTATGCTACGTTTAGGGATACATCTGTCTTTCTTCCAATCTTCTAAAAAATTCTTTTGTGTCAAAACTTTCTTTTACTTTCCGCTGAAATATCGTTCCCCTTGTTCAACTGATTATCCCTTTCCATCTCAAGCAAAGAGGAAATTTTGATTTTTGAACACATCCCATCTCTGGTTCTGACTGAATGTTTCGATTGTGAAAAGGTAGGGGGTTTAATCTTCTTAAATTGAGTTAATTTTTCTCTACAAATCCTTTCTGCCCTAATTTTATTTGAATGCATGATTCTTCTTTTGCTTTCTTTGTTGTTAATGTTCTCTTTATCTCCATGTCCTGATTTTGAAAATTACCTCTATCTAATTTGTATCTGTTGATTTCTTAAACAAAATTGATTTATGGATTTTCTATTGTTGTGTTTACTATTTGGCATCAGTTGATTTTGAAATTTTTGTGAACCCATTTTCTTTGTCTACTACTATGTTAACTGGTTTCAGATTCTAAAACTAAAGAGGTCAATTTCTTGTAGTTCATATCCATGAAGAAACTCTTTTCTTATTGATTTACCTCAAAAATATGAATTTGTTTTGTTACACTTAACATCTGCTTATCAATCTTATACTATCTTTTTGTGTAAACTTTTTTCTAGACCTTTGCTTCTGTTAGGATTTGATGAGCTAAATTGCATGTATGAACTTGTATTTTCATTTAAAATCAACATAACTTGATGGTGTTTCTCTGTTGTTGCAAACTGATGCCATATTTTTCATTGTAGAGATCGTCGACTTTACCTCAAAACTCTTGTTATTTTTTATGAGTATCTAATGAATAACCAAACAAACTTCAACTTATTAAATCGCCTACAATACCAGTTTGATTTGTTTTTACCATTCGTGTCTGATTTGTTTATCATTCATGCTGGTAACTTAAATCAAATACGTACTGCCTTATTGTGGTTCAAATTCACTTCTTAACTGTTTTACTATGCTTGAAAGGACACCTAAATTTCACTATTAAGATGTGTATCTTGCCGACAAGACTTAATTGGGATGAATTACGTGTTTACAGTCATTTATAGTCCTTACTTTCTTTTGTGAATTTGGTATTTTACTATTGTGTTCATTGTGAATGATTTCATCTTACAAATGATTTGATAGGAAGCTAGAATACTCTACTTTAGGACTGTCATACCTTAATTGGCTCCCATCTACGGATGGCTACCCGGAAGACCGTTAACTGTAACGGTGTGGCTGGTATCCGACTACCCTGACTATGGCACTGGCCAATTATATTATAGAGTTATACAAATTTGATTTGTAGCTCTTCATATTGTTATAAGTTTTTAAACTGTGTAAGGTCTTTCTTGTACATTTATGGTTGCTACTCTTGTCTATTTGCAATTACATTCCACGTCGGATTATGTATTCATCGTTTCAACCCCTACTGGGCTTAGCTCACTCTGTTTCTTTGTTTTCCTCCCACAGAGTACGAGAGGAGCTTGCAGCAGTAAGCCGGGCAGAGCTTACGGCAGGCTTAGAAAGCTTAAAAAGTTAGTATTTTGTTTGGTTATGATGTGTATATCACGGGGTATATGGGGTAGTTTATGTTGCGGCCTTTCCCATGATCCTTGTCATGCTTTTGTTGTGTGTAAATTAAATGCTAAGGTCTTATTTTTGATGTGTAATAGACTGCATACTGAACTTTGAGTCTGAACTTATAAATTCCTATGTATGAATCTCTTCGTATATATTTCTAAGTTTCAGTAGCTATCTGTATAGTTATTATGGTGGAAGTGTTGTGTATTTGTCTCTTTATAAAGTGTCTATTTAAAAATGTATTTGTACTAAGTATGTAGCCAGGGTGAATCCATCTAAATTACTCTTGTGAACCTGAGGATGTATGTTTTATTTTAATCAAGCTCTTCTTTATCGATGATTAGTTTAGGTTTTTGCTGAAAGTTAGTAATCCTGCCTGTACATTAAGTACTAAATTATGGTTTTAATAATTTCTGTATACACTTGGTGGGGTTCCCATAACTGTTAATGTTAATAATAGATATTTGTTAACCTTGTTTATATGGGCAGATTAGATTTTGAGAAACTGAAAATATGAAAATGTATTTTTCTGATTAGCGTTTTGAGATGTATTTACAAACCCTCTAGTGTATAAATCATTTCTTATAGTAATTTCCTTTTTATATACATTGATATTTCATGTTATTTGTACACTTGTTTCGTGTTTACTTTCCGAGTGTGTACCGGGGTTTAACCTTGTTTGATGGATTGAAATCCAACCCATTTGAAAGGAAAATTTACTGGTTTGTTACAGTTGGTATCATAGCGTGTTCCGATTTACTGGGACTGTGTTCGTTTCTTTTTTTGCTAAATTCTTGACTTTCTAAGGGTTTCTTAACATTTATATACTTTGTAAAATCATTTGAAAGACTCTGGTAAGTTGCATTTGATTCTGTCTTTTGGTTTTGGGGAATAGGGCAAACCTAATCAGAACCGTGATATACATGTCATTAAGTGTGTTAGTAATGTACATGACTAACCAATTGTGCATCTAACACGTTGTCTGTTTTGAAGATGTCGAATCGTTCTAAAGTTGTAGCCTCAAGATCCGTACATAAGAATAAGGATCTAAGCCAGAAAACTCTAGAACAATTAGTAGAGAAGTTTACCAATACGGTATAAGCACCCAGATAATGCTGCTGAGTTGACAACATTTCAGAGTGTTAGGCGATAAAAGGAACTTTGGTGGGGCGGAGGAGCCCACTAAAGCAGAGAAGTGGATTATGGGAATCGAGAAAGCGTTTGACGTCTTGTAAATTCCGGACGAGAAGAAGGTTCGACTCACAACTTTCTTGTTTGAGGGAGATGCCGAACATTGGTGGAGATCCATGAAACGTGTGCATGATGTGGACAACATGTGTTGGGAGCAGTTCGTAGAACTACTTTTCATTAAATATTTCCCACCAACATCTAGGGCATTGAAGTGTGCTGAATTGGCCACTTTGAAGCAAGGAAACATGACTGTTACTCAATTGGATAAGAAATTTTGTGAACTGGAACGTTATGGAGTACATCTCATCCCAAACGATGAACTAAAGGCCCGCAAATTAGAAGAAGCTTTGAAGCCAGCAATCTGTTCCCAAGTTGTTCCATTACAACATCTAACTTATTCTAAGGTTTTGGGAGCTGCACTAGCAATTGAAGCTAATTGGATTAGATCACAGAAAGAAAGGGAGGATAGTGACCCGAAAGGAAAGAACAAGAACAACTCATCTCCAAATCGAAGCGTCCTCGCGTATATGTTCCTCCTAATGGACAGACCACTAACAAAACCCCGAGAAAGAGTTGCTTCCGATGTAAAAGGGATCATCTTGTCAAGGATTGTCCTGTTCCAGCACCAGATACACCACTGAAACCATAAATCGCAAGTCAACTCCAGCAACCTAATGCACATAGACATAATTTTTATGCCTGACAGCCTTATCATCCTCGCAACAATGCACCACTCTTCCAGCCAAGGCAACAAAATGTCCAAGGAAAGCTCAACAACATTACCGAAGTTAAAGGGGAACCAGAAAATGCTGCAATTGAGGGTAATTTCCTAATTTTTGGTTCTCGTGCAAAAAATTTATTTGATACCGGTGCTACTCATTCGTTTGTTTCTCTTCATTAGCTGCATTTATAAATTTGCAACTTGACCCTTTGGGATTTATTTTGAGCGTATCATCACCACTTGGGGGTATAGTTACTCTTAATAAAGTTTGCAAGGACTGTGAGATGACGTTGGGAGACCACATGGTCAGTATTAACCTTATACCAATAAGAATGCAAGAGTATGATGTTATTGTGGGTATGGACTGGATGTCGCAGAATCAGGTTATTTTATGCTGCACTGAGAAGAAGATTTCTTTTGTGACGGGAAACGGGATTCGTGTAGCTGTTCAAGGCGATAAGTGGAAAATGATGATCCCATCGATTCCAGGAATGAGAAGATGATATGAAACCGAGGAACACATGGCTTTTCTTTCTCATCTTAGCAAAGGTGACGAAGTCGTTGATATGGAAGAAGAAGTTTTAATCGTTAAAGAGTTTGTTGATGTCTTTCCAGACTTTTTTCCAGGGTTACCACCTAAGAGAGAAATCGACTTTGGGATTGAAGTACATCCAGGGACATCACCAATATCTATACCTCCTTATCATATGGCACCTAAAGAAATGAAGGAATTGCGCAAACAGCTGGATGAGCTAACTGAATTGGGTTTTATTAGGCCGAGTACATCACCGTGGAGGGCACCAATTCTGTTTGTACTGAAGAAGGATGGATTAATGAGAATATGCATCGATTACCTTCGCTTAAACAAAGTTACGATCAAGAACAAGTACCCGCTGCCAAGAATTGATAACCTTTTTGATCAGTTGAAAGGAGCGAATCATTCTCTAAGATTGATCTCCGATCTGGCTACCACCAACTAAGGATCTGAGAAGAAGATATCCGTCAGACTGCTTTCGGTACTTATTATGGACACTATGAGTTCCTTGTGTTGTCGTTCGGATTGACTAACGCACCATCAACGTTTATGGACTTAATGAACAGAGTTTTCCGTCCATTTCTGAATCAGTTTGTAGTGGTTTTCATTGATGACGTACTCGTTTACTCGAATACCGAAGAACAACATGAAGAACACCTACGAATAGTGCTGCAAACTTTAAGAGAAAATCAGTTATATGCAAAGAGGAGTAAGTGCGAGTTCTGGATATCGAATATGTTCTTTCTGGGTCATGTAATTTCAAGTCAGGGGGTAACCGATGATCCCGAAAATATTGCAGCTGTGATACAGTGGAAGCCGCCTAAGAATGTGACCGAAATACGAAGTTTTTTGGGTCTGGCCGAATACTACCGAAGGTTTGTAGAGAACTTCTCCAGATTGGCTGTACCACTTACTCGTTTAACAAAGAAAAGAGTAAAGTTTGACTGGACAGCAGAGTGTGAGAAAGCATTCGAGGAGTTGAAGCGCAGACTTACAACAACACCAATATTGACAACATCGGAGCCTGGACTTGGATACGAGGTTTACTGCGATGCATCGGGGACTGGTTTAGGTGGCGTTCTTATGCAGGAAGGAAAATTAATAGCATATGCTTCACGACAGTTGAAGACCCATGAGAAGAATTACCCAACTCACGACTTAGAATTAGCGGCAATAGTGTTCGTACTCAAGATCTAAAGACATTATCTATATGGTGAAAACTTTGCGGTTTACTCAGATCATAAAAGTTTGAAATACATATTCACACAGAAGGAGTTAAACATGAGACGACGGAGATGGTTCGATTTATTGAAGGATTATGAGTTCAAGTTGAATTACCACCCAGGAAAGGCCAACGTAGTAGCTGATGCGTAGTAGCTGATGCTCTTAGCCGAAAGGAATTTGGATCTGTTGCATAATTACAAATGTTAGAAGTTATGAAGAATTATGAATTGGTTGTGGAACAGGACGATGCTATAGTATACTTAGCACATATCACAGTTGTACCTGAAATTGTGAAGAAGGTAATTGAAGAGCAAGCCGTAGATAGTGAACTACAAGATGTAAGGGGAAAATTAGGTACAACAAATGCACTTGTAGATTGGACACAAGGAATGAATGGAGCCATGTACTATAAAGGTAGAATGTGTGTGTCGAATAGTGAGGCTTTGCATAGGGAAATTTTGAGTATAGCTCATGAGTCAGTATTTACACTTCATCCTGGGAGTACAAAGATGTATCACGATCTGAGACGGAAGTTTTAGTGGAGAGGTAAAAGGATGTGTCATTATTCGTATCGAGATGCTTAACTTGTCAACAAGTAAAAGCCGAACATCAACGACCAGCCGCACCATTGCAACCGTTTCAAATAGCTGAATGGAAGTGGGATTTTGTCGCAATAAACTTTGTGAGGGGTTTGCCGAGGACACATCAGAGCAAGGATGGTGTGTGGGTAATTATCGATCGTCTTACTCAGTCAGCACATTTCCTTCCAGTTAGTCACACCGATACGGTTTCTACTTTGTGTTATTTGTACATTAGGGAAATTGTCAGACTTCATGGGATTCCTTTGTCAATAGTTTCAAATAGAGATCCACTTTTACATTGAAGTTTTAGGAAAGTTTTCAACAAGCCATGGGTATGAATCTAGATATGAGTACTGCCTTCCATCCCCAAACAAACGGTCAGTTAGAATGAACCATCCAGATATTAGAAGACATGTTGCGAGCCTGTGCAATCGACTTCAAGGGAAATCGGAGCGAACAACTACCATTAGTGGAGTTTGCGTACAACAATAGTTACCAATCTAGCATTGGTATGGCACCGTATGAGGCTTTATATAGAAGACCCTATAGGACTTCTTTGTGTTGGGATGAAGTAAGTGAACGAAGCGTATTAGGTCTCGAAGTGATTCAAGAAACTACCGCGAAGATCAAGATCATCCAAGAACGATTGAAAACATCTCAAAGACGGCAAAAAAGTTACCGACTCAAAAAGAAGACCACTGGAATTTCAAGTTAGAGAAAATGTCTTTTTGAAGGTTTGTCCCAAACCTGGCATCAAAAGATTTGGAAAGAAAAGTAAGTTGTCCCCACACTACATTGAGCCTTTTGAGATTCTTCAAAGGATTGGTGAAGTCGCATATCGTTTAGCCTTGCCACCACAGTTAGCAGATGTGCACAACGTATTCCATGTATCTATGCACAACAAAGATCCATCTCACGTGATTGAGTGGAGAGACTTGCAATTGAATGACGATGCAACTTACGTGGAAAAGCTGTTACGGATTGCTAGTACAAGGGAACATGCTCTTCGAACTAAAACAATTAAGATGGTGAAAGTAATTGGAAGCATCACACTCTTGAAGAAGCTACTTGGGAGCTCAAGTCTGTCGTGAGAGATAAGTATCTGGAGCTATTTGAAGGTAATCTTCATAGATTTTAGTTATATTTTTGAATTGCGGGATGCAATTCTTTTTAGGGGGTGATAGTGTAACACCGTGAAATTTCTTTAGGGCTTCTAGCCCTAGCCTAACCCAGTAGAAGTTCATTTACAAAGTAAATGACCATTAATAGTACAAATTTGCATGATGGATAGGTGTTATAGAAATTTGTAGCATGTATGCCACATTTAGGGATACATCTATCTTTCTTCCCATCTTCTAAAAAATTCTTTTGTGTCAAAACTTTCTTTTACTTTCCGCTGAAATATCGTTCTCCTTGTTCAACTGATTGTCCCTTTCCATCTCAAGCAAGGAGGAACTTTTGGTTTTTCAACATATCCCATCTCTGGTTCTGACTGAATGTTTCGATTGTGAAAAGGTATGGGGTTTAATCTTCTTAAATTGAGTTAATTTTTCTCTACAAATCCTTTCTGCCCTAATTTTATTTGAATGCATGATTCTTCTTTTTCTTTCTTTGTTGTTAATGTTCTTTTTATCTCCATGTCCTGATTTTGAACATTACCTTTCTATCTAATTTGTATCTGTTGATTTCTTAAATAAAATTGATTTATGGATTTTCTATTGCTGTGTTTACTATTTGGCATCAGTTGATTTTGAAATTTTTGTGAACCCATTTTCTTTGTCTACTACTATGTTAATTGGTTTCAAATTCTAAAACTAAAGAGGTCAATTCCTTGTGGTTCATATCCATGAAGAACTCTTTTCTTATTAATTTACCTCAAAAATATGAATTTGTTTTGTTACACTTAACATCTGCTTATCAATCTTATACTATCTTTTTGTGTAAACTTTTTTCTAGACTTTTGCTTCTGTTAGAATTTGATGAGATAAATTGCATGTATGAACTTGTATTTTCATTTAAAATCAACATAACTTGATGGGTGTTTCTCTGTTGTTACAAACTGATGCCATATTTTTCATTGTAGAAATCGTCGACTTTACCTCAAAACTCTTGTTATTTTTTATCAGTATCTAATGAATAACCAAACAAACTTCAACTCATTAAATCGCCTACAATACCAGTTTGATTTATTTTTACCATTCGTGTCTGATTTGTTTACCATTCATGCTTGCAACTTAAATCAAATACGTACTGCCTTATTGTGGTTCAAATTCACTTCTTAATTGTTTTACTATGCTTGAAAGGACACCTGAATTTCACTATTAATATGTGTATCTTGCTGACAAGACTTAATTGGGATGAATTACGTGTTTACAGTCATTTATAAGCCTTACTTTCTTTTGTGAATTTGGTATTTTGTTGTTGTGTTCATTGTGAATGATTTCTTCTTACAAATGATTTGATAGGAAGCTAGAATATTCTACTTTAGGACTGTCAGGCCTTAATTGGCTCCTATCTACGGATGGCTACCCGGAAGACCGTTAACTATAACGGTGTGGCTGGTATCCGAATACCCTGACTATGGCACTGGCCAATTATATTATAGAGTTATACAAATTTGATTTTTAGCTCTTCATATTGTTATAAGTTTTTAAACTGTGTAAGGTCTTTCTTGTACTTTATGGTTGCTACTCTTGTCTATTTGCAATTACATTCCACGTCGGATTATGTATTCATCGTTTCAACCCCTATTGGGCTTAGCTCACCATGTTTCTTTGTTTTCCTCCCACAGAGTATGAGAGGAGCTTGCAGCAGTAAGCCGGGCAGAGCTTACGGCAGGCTTAGAAAGCTTAAAAAGTTAGTATTTTGTTTGGTTATGATGTGTATATCACGGGGTATATGGGGTAGTTTATGTTGCGTCCTTTCCCATGATCTTTGTCATGCTTTTGTTGTGTATAAAAGAAATGCTAAGGTCTTATTTTTGATGTGTAATAGACTACATACTGAACTTTGAGTCTGAACTTATAAATTCCTATGTATGAATCCCTTTGTATATATTTCTAAGTTTCAGTAGCTATCTGCATAGTTATTATGGTGGAAGTGTTGTGGATTTGTCTCTTTATAAAGTGCCTATTTAAAAATGTATTTGTACTAAGTATGTAGCCAGGGTGAATCCATCTAAATTACTCTTGTAAACCTGAGGTTGTATGTTTTATTTTAATCAAGCTCTTCTCTATCGGTGATTAGTTTAGTTGTTTGCTGAAAGTTAGTAATCCTGCCTGTACATTTAGTACTAAATTATGGTTTTAATAATTTTTGTATACACTTGGTGGGGTTCCCATAACTGTTAATGTTAATAATAGATATTTGTTAACCTTGTTTATATGGGCATATTATATTTTGAGAAATTTTGTATTTGGGTCGTAAGTTTTGGTATGATAGAGTGTTTGGGTCGTAAATTTGTCCAATGGTGTGTTTGGGTCGTAAGACCGTCAGTCAACTTGGTCAAGATATCCGGCCGTTAGAACCAAATTTACAAGTTTGCCATTCCGTTAACATACATCACTCCTCGCCGATTTTTTGAAAAATCGCCGATGAATTGCAGATTAATCGGCGATTAATCTCAGAAATCGTCAATTAATCTCTGAAGCTTTTTCCTATTTCTGTTTTCCTGGGTTATAGTCCTGTAATTTCCTGCCTGCAGTTCAATATTTACTAGAACCATTGCATTCACCACCATAACAAGAAAACTTAACAAAAACACATTGGCATCACAACAAAATAAGATTTTTAAGGATTTAAACAAGTTATACAATTGTAGAGTAGAGTATTTGTTTTGACAAGACAAAAAACAAAGTTAAAAACTGCTAGGAGAGTTTAATTGCAGTAGTTTAAAGCTTAATTGAGATAAGTAGATAGCCAATAACAAAAGTAACATACCTAATACCATTTAACCCCAAAATTAGAATTTTTGGTTTTCTTTAGCTGTGGTTGGTCTTGAGTGTGCCCCAAAAGGGAAGCAGGCCTTGTTGATGTAGTGGTTGTTGTGTGATTGTAGATGCCTGAGATGATTGAGCTGCAGTAGCACTATGAGTACCTCTTCCTCTTCCCCTTGCAACACCACCCCCTCTTTCTCTTACAGCTGCACTTGTAGTACCAGCTGCACCACCTCTACCTCTTGCAATAGCACCAGGTCTCCCTCTACCAATTGTAATGTCAGCCATAGGTGGAATTCCACCTCTAGGTACTCCTCCATTAGTTGGCCTAATACCTGTAGTTGTATATATTCTGGATGTAGGTGCTGGTCTAGGTATTGCGGCTCCATCACGGATAAAAGGCCTCCTATCATGTGGTCCACGATATATATGGACACCTAAGACCAATATATCATACATTAGATGGATGAGCTAGGTACTGGTGTCATGGATTAACATATGGTTCATTCACAGTTCAAGAAAGTGAAATGTACAAAAGAGATTCTGATAGCTACCACTTACCAACATTGGATGGATGACCCTCAGGTTGAAATTTGCAACCAGTTCTATTATGGCCCCACTTTTTACAGACTCCACATTGTTTCATTCCCCTTTGTATTCCAAGTTGCTCATTCCTGTCTTGCCTTCTTTGCGATCTTGGCCTACCAACTGGTCTTACGATTCTTGGAGGATTTACCTTGTAAGCATCAGGAACCTATATTTTCCAATATTAAGTTCATATTTATACATTCTATTGGAGTAGTTAAATGTGGTCAGAAACATACCCTATTATCTTTGAAGCAACCCATCTTGCATTAGCCATAGGATTTTTCAAACCTGTATACAAACAACAAACATCAACATTTTAATAAGCACAAAATAATGAGGCACAAAATAAGGAGACATGAAAAAGGAGCACACACCTTTAGGTTTACATTTATGTTTCAAGTCTCCAGATTTGCACCTAAATGTGGTCTTATCAAAGGTTGGATAACAGTTAACTCTCCAAGTACATCCTTCAGCTGCACATCTCCATTCTTGCCTTTTTTCAGTATTCATTATCTTTTTAATACTAAAATGCCTCTTAATTGCTAACTCTCTCAATTACTTCCTACAGTGAATAAATGTTGGCCATTCCATGCCAATATATAACTGATCTGTGGGAGATTTTACAACACTAAACTCATCATCCACATCTTCATTTTCATACAGATTTTGGGTGCTTTTAATGAACTCACCATGATCAATTTCTTCAAGTCTACAAACCTCAGCTTCATCATTATACAAAACTAGTTGATGATTAATGTTATCCACTTCATTATCAGCATCAGTAGGTACATCATCCCCTTCATCACTCTCACTTCCTGTGTAATATGAGCTTTCTTCATCACACTTCTCTAGGTCAAGGTTCCTTACTCTTGGAATGTAGTCTTCATCTTCAGAACTACCCCCATCATTCACCAACCTGTGTACAAACAGATGATTTCATTCAAAACACAAATAAATTACACTATTACAGACAAATAAATTACACTATTACAGGCCTGTTGCAAATCACACGAAAATTCCCAACCTAACTCTATGTTTAACAGGCTGGAAGAGTTAGGATCAGGTTTGTCAAGACAGGTTAGCAAGTATGCATTTCAATAGGGGTTCTACAATGTCTAGCAGAAACCCTGCTGGCATCTTCTCCGAAATCAATCACAATCATAGAAGCAAGATCAAAGTATGGCTTTAAATTTGCCAACGCAAACTATAGAAACCCAAAATTTAAGAACTCTACTACTTAAAAGTTAAAAACCCTTACCACCCATTGTCAAAACCCTAAAAACAAAACAAAAAATTAATAAAATTACTTACCTAAAAACACTGTTCTTCATCATAGGCTTGATTGTTGTGTTGATAATCGATTAATATTAGTAAAATCCTTTTCAATTTGGGCTCAATTTCTAAAACCCCTAATTGATCGTTGTTTTTCCCTCTCTCTCGTTTTTTCTTTGCAGGCAGGAAAAGGCTTCAGAGATTATAACCCAAGAAAACAGAAATAGGAAAAGGCTTCAGAGATTAATTGACGATTTCTGAGATTAATCGCCGATTTTTCAAAAAATCGGCGAGGAGTGATGTATGTTAACGGAATGGCAAACTTGTAAATTTTGGGTCTAACGGCCGGTTATCTTGACCACGTTGACTGATGGTCTTACGACCCAAACACACCACTAGACAAATTTACGACCCAAACACTCTATCATACCAAAACTTACGACCCAAATACAAAATTATCTGAAAATATGAAAATGTATTTTTCTGATTAGCGTTTTGAGATGTGTTTACAAACCCTCTAGTGTATAAATCATTTCTTATAGTAATTTCCTTTTTATATACATTGATATTTCATGTTATTTGTACACTTGTTTCATGTTTACTTTCTGAGTGCGTACCGGGGTTTAACCTTGTTGAATGGGTTGAAATCCAACTCATTTGAAAGGAAAATTTACCGTTTCGTTACATAAACGGTTTCTAACGCGATTTTTGTGAACATTTTGTAATGGGTTCAGACCATATAATACTTTTAATATTACTTTATAATGAATATATATGAAATTTATAAAAATGTATTGTGATTTTTGTGAATCATGCTCAAGAATTTTGTATTTGAGATGTTCTGACCTATTGTAACCTCTCTACTTTTAGGGGTAAAATGATCGAAACCAGAGAGCTGAGCTTTCTGATGAAGGAACGAGAGTTACCATAAATTGTGATATGGATAATATCCTATCTCAAACTAAAAATCATGAGAGGAATCCCTCTCGCATGCTTGTTGAGGATGATACTCCAAATAACTTTGATATGCGGAACATCAGTGTAACAGAGAGTGTGCCAATTGAATACCGTAATGCGAGTATTGGCGTTGATTGCTACTTCGGTAGGATCCTGCTTGGGATGTATGTGGGTTATCTACCTTGGATAAGGCTTCCAAAGCCAGGGATGAGACTAAAGGCTATCTCGGAGGGTTTGAATTTTAGAATTGTAGTTAGAAGAAGCATACCTCTGAACAAATAGAGCCAGTATTTAAAGACTTTTTTATGACAAATTGTGTTTCTGAAATATAAAATATTTTATGGTTTTATTCTGGGATTTTGAATATGTAGCCTTTGACAAATGGCTTGCAAGATATTTTGTTTTTACGATAATGATATTTTATTTGATTGATAAACTTAAAATCCTAAGAATGAATGCAGAAACATTGCAATCATTTTGGAGGAATTACGAATATTGCAAAAATTAGGAAATATTGGAAGAGTGATTGTAGAGTATTTAAGGATTGGAATCCTTGATCCACTTGTCGTGTGTCACTAACCCTTCTGGCTTATCAGTGTAGATGAGCTTCTTCATATCTTTAGCAGGGACGACTCTAATCGACTTGATAAAATATTAAAAGGGATCAACCTCCCATTCACATCGCCTAGTCATAGCGGGGTTGGTCTCTGGATCAAGTCCCCAAGCCTTAATGGGACGTGGGATAACTGGTTGTAAAAAAGATATTGAATAGAAATTACTTGGTTGAGTCTCAAAGTCTTGATTGAATCCTTAAACTTTGATGATAATGATATAGGCATAATTTATACATATTTACCGCTTTATTTATTTTTTATAATACTTGAATTTTTATTAATAATTTATTTTATACTTTTATAGGTAGCGTCCGTAAAATCCAATGTTACAAGATAAAAACGACAAAATCTACTCAATCATACGAAATAACAAAAGAGCACCCATTCTTGCGTTGGCAATGTTAAAAAATAAAATAATTGATGCTGGTGTTTTGGACGTGACAGTAAAATGTAATCAAGTTTGAAACCCAATTAGTTATAGTTGAAGTGGCCGCATCAGATTGGACTTAAACCAAATATGATAAATCATAGACTTTCAGTTCTAGTTGGAGGGATAATGGGTTGTTTCCTGTTGGTTTTGATTGGTACTGTAAACAAGTGCTAAGTGGACAGACGGATGGGATGATTAGAATTAGCAGCACGTGAAATACAAAGGTGGGACTCCCTTATTAGTTTGGCCTGGAGTGAGTACGGTTGGTGGCTTGGAGAGAATGACGTGTGGAGACAAACAGCACGTGGGAGGAAGGCTTTTTCTTCTAGGTTATTGACGTGAAAGGAGGCTGGTAGGTAAGAGGATGTTGATTGAAACAGTGGTGATCATACGGTCAGAAAAGAAGGGAGAAAGTGAAGCTATAAAAGGAACAGAGAGAAGTACGGTTAGGTGATTTTTTATTTTTAGTTGTTGTTTTAGGTTCTCTTTGGAGGTTTTGCTTTTCGGGTCAGAGAACGGAGGTAGGTAGGGGGCGCTGCTGAGAGGGGAATTGGAGAGAGGGTACTGTGGAAAGCAACTGTTGAGAGAGAATAGGGTACAATAGGGGACAAAGAAGGGAGTTTTGGTTGGAGGAAAACAGCTAGAGAGATAAGAAAAGCTAGACAGAGGAGAGAAGAGCCAGGAGAGAGGGCTGACGGAAGCAAGAAGAAGAAGGTTGTATTATGTGGCGCTTCTTTGGATTGGTGGCTGTGACGTTTTTTTTTATCAGCAGCCGGAACACAGTGATATTTTTCCTTTTCTACTTTTCTTAATTATTTTTATGGGTTTTAAGAAACTCAACGTCACGTTTTGCTAATTGATTGTAGCTAGGGTTTAATGTTGAAACCATCTAAAGTATAGAAAAATTGAATTGATTATTTGGTACATACTATTATGATTTGAATAAAATTAATTCCATGATTTTGTTTATTGATATAAATTTAAATTAGTTGTTGCTTCACCGGTTCTGTACAATACAGTAACTTATGCGCACATTTAATAAGATAGCATATATGTTTGCCTACTTATTTGATATTCCATGTTTTCGTTAAATCCTTAGATGGGGTATGCTTAGAAGAGCCAGATATTGTTTGTGAACCTACAATTAGTTTCGTATTATTTTCTCGCTAACGCAATTAGATGGTGTATGCATGAGACTTAGGGCTTTTGATACGCCATGCTTAGGGCGTCCCAATGATATTTGCAACTCTAATACATATAATAGGTAATGTCGATAGAACGAACAATAAATGAATATTCATGAATTATGTTTCATTTCAGTAATTGAATAGAAATAGTGGTGGATACTGAAAACCCTGATTATTGTTTCTCCCATTCGATTTATCTTATTAGTTTAGTTTGTTTTAGTATTTTATTTATAATTATAAAAATCCCAAAATATTGTTTCTGTTAGTTAATTGAGATATTAATTGCAGTATTTTCCCCGCTCCCTGTGGGTTCGACCCGTACTTGTCGTTGTCTGCATTGTAGACACCGTGCGTTTGCGGTTTATTTATATAGGGTAATCTAAAATCCTATCAATTTTTGGCGCCGCTGCCGGGAGCGGTTGTGGAATATTGTAATTAATATTTTTGATTTTCTAACCATAATTTAGGTTTTTATTTTATTTTTTATATTTTTATTTTTATTTTATGATTTTTAGTTCTATTTGACTCGTTTTGTGTTTTAGTATCTCTTTTCAGGTACTTTTTCGAGGATGATGACTCCTTCTCAGGAGACTTCATCTAAGATGACACTTCAGGAATATATGGATCGGTCACGACATAAGGAAGTTTTTACTTCATCTCTGGTAAGTGAAGAATCACCTCTAATGTTATATGAGAAGTATTATAAACACAGACTGTCTAGTTTGGAACAAAGATTGAGAGTTCTGGAATGCCAGAAATTATTTGTTCCTGATGATCAGTCTTGTAGTGACTCTCAATTCCATACGGATTATATAGATGACCCTATGGATGATTGTGTAGATGATTTACATAATTCCATAGATGAATCTACCTCACAAGATCATTCACCCGACTTAGAGGTTGTTTCTAGACCTTTAGACTTCCAGAAGTTACTTAATTTAGGGTTAGAATTGTCTGTTTCTCAAGTTTTATTGGATCACTTTGCATCCAAATACCCAGAGGACTTGCCTGTTCCTAACATTATGCATGAACCAATTGATATTTCCACAATCCCAATATTATCCCCATATTATGTTCTTTACGCATTTCCGAGTGTAGTCAAAACTTGGTTTGGGGGTAACCCCTTGTTTTTGACAGTTTCAGTGTCTCCGTGTCGCCATAATATAATTATGAAACTGTCATTTGTATATATTGTATTTTGGGTTGATCCCCAAATTTTCAGGTTATTAGTGTATGGGGATTCTTTCTGTACATATCCAGTAGGTAGATTTTCATTTTCTTGTTTTTATTTTCTTTTAGGTTTTTTGTTTATTTTCATTTTTAGTGTTCTTTGTTATTACTATCGTTTGATGTGTGTGACAGAGAATACTGCTTTTCTTGCGTCAATCAGGTGAGACGTTCCAATCCTTTCTCTTTGATTTACATTTGTTTCTCCTATTTATATTTATTGCATACCATTTTAGGTTGCACGGTTTGAAACATTGAGGATAATGTTAAATTTAGGTTTGGGGGTAGAGTTTCAGAAAATTGATGCCAATAAGAAACTCCAAAATTTAGAAACTTGTGAACTATTCAGGATGACACTAACCATTCTAGGTAGATGGAAACATAGCTCTTATCTATAGGAATTGGTATTCCCGGCTAAATGGTTTTTTCATATCTGAATGTACTCAGGTGTTAGAGATAACATGATAATCATTGAACAAGTATATCTCGGAATCATCATAACTATATCACTTTCTATTTTTATTTTTGCAATTTTATGTTTCTTTAAGTGATTTGGTGGGGCCCTAGTATTTCCATAAGGTCGTAGCTCGAATGTATTAGAATTTTAATTTTGTTGAAAAAAAATTGAAAAAAATCGACACTTTGGTAGCAATATGTGTGTGTTCTCCCTGTCTCCGTCGCCTAAGCAAGCGTGGAACGCAGGATCCATAGGAACTATCATGTAATATGCTGAAAAGGAACATGCGTTTAGATTCAAAAGATCTAATCATGTAGTCATGAAGAAAAAAAAAGTATATAAATAATAATAAAAACAGGAGCATCCGAGCCGGACTTTATACTAATATTTTAGGAAACACCGCTCACCTTAGTCAACATATGCACCATTCATTACTTCTATTTCCATTTTTTAATTTATCCATGTGTTTGAATTTGATTGATTTCGAGCAATGTGAATTTATCCGGTTTTGGATGTTCAAAGATTATTTTAGTAGAGTTGCATTCTTATATGAATTTTAGTACGCTGAGTACAAACTCGTGTACATCAATTGGATTCATACAGGGTACTGATTCTTATAGTCGAAGAAATTATTACGCCAACTAACTAGCTTGTTTAGTGTCTATCCTCAATCGTTCACAGGTAGCTAGAATTTGGAGTAAAGGTTTTGTGGGTACACCTCTTATAAACCCTCACGAGATAAAACTTGTCCGCTAAGGCCACTTAGGGGTTTAAAGGCTTACTACATATGCTAAATGTAGTCGCAATTCCTGCGAAAGTGAGTTAGGATTTTTTTTTATTTTTAGATTAGTTTTGCTCGAGGACTAGCAAAATATAGGTTTGGGGGTATTTGATATGGTCATAATTTATACATATTTACCGCTTAATTTATATTTTATAGTACTTGAATTTTTATTAATAACTTATTTTATGCTTTTATAGGTAGCGTCCGTAAAATCCAATCTTACAAGATAAAAACGGCAAAATCTACTCAATCATACGAAACAACAAAGAGCACCCATTCTTGCGTTGGCAATGTTAAAAAAAAAAAAAAAATTGATGCTGGTGTTTTGGACGTGACAGTAAAATACAATCAAGTTTGAAACACCAATTAGTTATAGTTGAAGAGGCCGCATCAGATTGGACTTAAACCAAATCTAATAAATCATGGACTTTCACTTCTAGTTGGAGGGGATAATGGGTTGTTGCCTGTTGGTTTTGATTGGTACTATAAACAAGTGCTAAGTGGACAGACGGATGGGATGATTAGAATAAGCAGCACGTGAAATACAAAGGTGGGACTCCCTTATTAGTTTGGCCTGGAGTGAGTACGGTTGGTGGCTTGGAGAGAATGACGTGTGGAGACAAACAGCCCGTGGGAGGAAGATTTTTTCTTCTAGGTTATTGACGTGAAAGGAGGTTGGTAGGTAAGAGGTTGTTGATTGAAAGTGCTAATCATACGGTCAGAAAAGAAGGGAGAAAGTGAAGTTATAAAAGGAATAGTTGTTGCAGATCACTTAGCGGTCTCCTGGAGTTCAGCGATGATTTATAGTTACAAATTCTCCAACAAGGCTTTGCAAACTGGCGTCACACTCTCGTTGTAAGGATGCCTAATGCAATGTGACAAACCCGACGAGTCTTCCATTTGAGTTTTAGGAAATTGTTCTGAGTCTTCACAAGAAGCAAAGCTAGGTTGATGGATTCTTTCTGGTTCTCGTTCAGCATAGGTGTAGTCTTCGTCTTTGTCAGGTGGAGGAAATACAAATCTTAGGAGAATCAACATAATCAGCGTTAATCCAACGGGAGTTGTCAGTAACATTCCCCCAAAGGCGAATACTTATTTGTTCCTTCGAAAACCGATCCGTAAGAATCCTTAAAAGGGGAAACATCTCATTCTCTATCTTGATAATATTAGCTTGATTTGCTAAGACATTATTTAGGATTTGCCTCAGATCATCTATAGCGGTTGGGTTTTGAGCATAGGTGGCCTCCCAAGGAATTTGACCAGATAGGACGAATTCTGGAGTAATTTGAGAGACTCCACCATTACTGGAAGACATGGAATTGAGATTGAATGCTTTTGAACCCTTCATAGAATCAAACATCTTGAAAATTGAGGAATGGATTTTGTAACCGAGAGGTTGATCTCCCGTTGTGGTTGCCAATATTTTTAGGGTGAAAACAAATGCACTGTAAAAGAGTACTTTCAGGTAGGTTCGAGAGATCAAACTCGAACAAGACGAGTCTAAACCAAGAAATAGTCAGTCACATCCTGCTTCGATCACAAAAGTGGAGAAAATTGGGTTGGTCTTAGGGGAGGGAAGCAAAGAAGGTTAAGAAATCACAGTGTTATGAGTAATTGTAGTGTGTAGTTTAAGAATCGAGTATCTCTGGGATACATTGCTTATTATGTATTCTTAGTTAGTTCCTTGTCGACTATATGAAGCCATCTATTTATAGTTTGATAGTAAACATACTGATTTCTCGTAAGTGGTGGAAGTTACAGAAGAAGTGGAGGAGTAACGATTGTGGAGATTGTAGTGGAGTCATATCCGAAAAATATGGAGGACTTGTAAGACCACTACTACTCGTGATCTCAACTGCTCTGAAACTATCCCACTACTTATTAACTTCTTGTTCGTGGATGTGTTACCACAATACACGCTGTCATAGACCACCAGACCAATACCCCATTCAAAATCCCCCCATGTATTTTAATTGATATCTCATAGAAGTAGTGAAGTCGTAGACCACCACTTTTTTTTTAGGTCAACTCAATAACTTGCTAAGTCAGTGAGGCAAGTTGCAAACTCACTAAATTGATAATTAGACTGATCAGTGTCGAGTCTGGTAAGTTTAGTGGTCATGTACGAGGTTAGGAGTAACGTGGCGTAATTTTAATGGCCAGATATCAGCTTAGAAGTAACATGGAATGAATCTAGAAGTGTCTGAAGCCAAGATTGCACAAAAATTCCCAAGGACTAGTCGTGGCGCACTTGAGAGTTCAGTCAAAAAAAGGTTGTCGAATAGTAATGCTGGCACAAAAGAAGTAATGCGTCCCTAAGAAAACGTCTTTGAAAAATGGCTGGCGCTCGCCTTGTCCAGTGCTATAAGATTGTGACGCGTCCTCGAGGACGCATATTTAATAAATCTAGCGCTAGCCTAGGGACGCGGGTCGAGCTGTCAAACTCGTCAAATACATATTCCTTACTTATTATACTAACTAGTAGAATAATGATAAGTAGGTTTGCTCCTAAGAGAGCGTTGAGTTAAAGTTGTCGATTAATTTTTTGAAAGTAAACTAATGCAAAAATACGAAAACAAATAAAAGAATGCGAATATGATGAATGATTGAGGATTCTTTCTCCACTAGTGAACATGAATACAAGCATAATCTTCTTCAAAATACATTTACTAAAAACTGTAGACAAGTTATAAATTCAACAAGTCTATTAGACTCCAAGGTCACTTCGTAAAATAGGTTCTCTACTCGTTTCTAGCCAATCAAGCCACTTTGAATAAGCTCTCTAGTTAACTTAATCAACCGGTATTTTCCGTAAGTCGGGTTGATCCTAACCATATGTTTGTAAGTTCGACATGTTAACTTAGGGTTATCTTTTACACACCAAAATCCACAACATCCCATTGCAATGTTAATGCTTCGCTACTTTTGATTAATTTGTCGTAACAATACAGATTACGGTTCAGTTATCTAGCATTAGAATCACAAATAAAATATTCAATTGGCTGCTTGAATACTTACAAACAATTCTTGGTCATACACGCGGTAAAAGATAAACAATAAAACAATATTTAAAAAAAAAATTAATTTGAATAAATCATGTCACATAGTTTTAAAAAATCGTTAATCAAATAATTTAGCTACAGATAATGGAATTCACAATAATAAAATAAATAATATAAAACAAAATTGTAAAACCAACAAACAGGCAGGTGGAATGTAATGGTTGCTGTGTACTGCGAACAGGCGGTCTGGACTGCGGAGGTAGTTCTGCACTGCTGTTGTGATGGATGTGGACTGCGACTGTATGCAACTGCCCTACTGTTGGTAATGTGAACTGGTGATGAAGTGCTATGCAAAATGATGGTGGTTGTATGCAATGAATGGATGCAAAGGAACTGGTGGTAAAAGGGGTTGGAGAGTTGAAGGTGTATGCAGCGTGAGGGTTATGTATCTAGTGTTGCTTTTCCATCTCTTTTATAGCTTCAATTCTTTACTTCTTGACCCGCAGCTGCAAAACTTGAATCCTACGCAAACCAGTTTCCTAATCTATACCAAACTCTAAATCACTCATTAATCTTCTCCCTTAATCACCACCATTCAGTTCCATATGAACGGCAGCAGTTTAATCTCTGAACTGATTTTCCGGTTACCCAAATCCCCTCTTTTCTCGGCTTCAATTCTTGTCAAATTTTCTATCCAACTCACTGTCTTGTCCGTGTTGTTCTCAAACTCAAAGAAAAAACTGAAAACCCTGTCCTAACTCCTAACTATTCACAATGACTCACAGAAGTCCAAGGAAAACCTGGTGGTTCAAGAAGTTATAGTTTAGGCATTTTTACAAGTAGTTGTACAGTTTGTTGTTAATTCAAAGATAAACTTCCCATTGATTTTTAAGACAACTCTATCTCCTTCCCTGCAATGAGTGTAACAATCAAACCAAACCCAACATTCAATCAATATAATCATCTCAAACCGATAACTCGTTGTCTTTCCGGCCAAACCACAACCAACAGTGAACTCCTTTTCTCAGCCTCACTATCCATTTCTAATTCATTCACAGCTCTCTATCTCGAATTCAATCAGAAAGACCCAACACCTATCTTGAATCTCTGTTGATGTTGCTCGAGTTGACTGCACTCTTGAATCTCTTCCCTGTTCTTGAACTGCATCACAAGAGAACTTCCATGTTGATGTGTCTTGGATCAAAATCATTCTCAAAACCTTATCAAACCTTCTGAAACACAGATTCGAACCAACCCAGCTACAATTCTGTGTTCTTCTTTCGAAACCCATTTTCGCTGGCAAGTTCTTCTCTCTTTCTTCTCTCTTTTGTTGTCCAACAGATTCAACATTATCGCAAACTAACAAACCCATCGATCCAAGCTATAAACTTCATCTCCATCTCAACCTTCCCGGTTTCTCATCTCTAACAGAGAAACCCTTTCTTCTGCCATGTCTCGACTAGCCTAATTACGCCTGCGTTAACTCTTGGCAAGAACATAAATTGAAGGTAGAATGAAGTTCGACCTAGGTTTAAGGTTTAAAGTGAAGACGGTTTCAGGCACCCCAGACTTGGCTGCCCTTTATCTTTATTCACCACTAATTTGTGGCTACCCCTTTGACACAAGTGAAACATGTGGGTTTACTAGCTTCGAGCTTTCCAACACCATATGACTCTGGATAATGCTTTGAGCTTCTATTTTTTTTTTTTTTTTTTCATGACTCCAAAGTACCTATAAAAATAGAAAACAAGTGTGATATTCACTAATTTACGAGAGAAATAGCAAAGAAAGCATAACCAATAATAATAATTAAGGTATTTTAGACACCTATCAGACGCGCCTTAAATGGGGATGGTGCTTGCCTAGGCCAGCGCCAAAGTAAAGGGACGTGTCTTGCTTGAGATAGCCTGCGCCATTTTACGAAGCGTCTCTCGAAATTTGTGTGTGTAGTTTTGCACTCTCAGGGCATGGCTCTTTGATTGTGGCGCGTCCAGGGCGAACGACGCATAATTTGTAATGCGTCCTTAGGTAAAATGCTAAAGTGGCATATACTTAAGAACAATACGTCGAGTTGTGACGTGTTCTTTGTGAACATGGCATTAAGCTGGAATGCGTCTTCAAGGATCAGGCATCAGCTATTCCCAGTATATGTGTATAGCAGTAAATTGATGTTGTTTAAATAAGATTTTGAATATCAACATTGGATATAGAACAAGATCTAGGAATAACACTAGAAAAGACATTGGATACAAAACAAGCTCTAGGAATAGCACTAGAGAATACTCAAGTTGTTTTATACTAGTGGACAATCCATCTAGGAGCTTGATATTTATTATTTAGATATTATAAAATATCTGGGAGTATTGCAGCAAGCACCAGTACTATTCTAAGAATTTCATACATAGTTGGACAATGAGTCATACAATAATCATGATTATATGTATGCATATATTTAAATATTTTATATATTGGAAAGACTACAAGATCAATATAGAACGCCTGTAATTATTTGTAGAGATTGTATCCTTAATTCTCATGCGGAATATAAATAAGAGTACAATATTTCGTATTCTAATGCAAAGTCAGAAATATGCGCACAAATATGCGCGGATACTTCTATGTTCCTGCAACTAGGCAGAAAGACGATTTTATAATTCTGACCCTTGTCAAAAAACCACCATCTACAGGTCCAACTCTGCATCAAAGACATTGCACGGAGGAGACAAAGCTAAGTAACTATTTCTCTACTCTCGAATTCAAATATGAATATTTGTCGTCTTACTGTCACCATCTAGTGCTTACTGTGCAACATTATTGTTGCTCATTAAACAGGGGACTTAATGTAGATGGAGTATTTTTGATAAGGACTAAAATTGTAAATTCACCTTTTGCCTAGTAGCAGAAGCATAAAAATGTCCATGCATATTTCTTTGCATATTTCTTCTTTCATTTCAACAAATTAGATACTGTATTTCTACTTAAATTCCACATGCGAATGAAGGATACAATCTCCACAAATGACTACGGGCGTTCTATACTGACTCCGTTGTCTCTCTAAACATTTATAATATTTATGCCATATCAAACCGGTATGAAGTCGGATAAATTCCACTACTGAATTCATTGAACTTGTTTCAAATGCGCATCGATATTCCAATAACATATATCTATTCTGAAAAATAGCTAATGCTTGATCTTCGAGAACGTATTCTGGCTTAATATTCTTCTCACGGAGACCATATCACAACTCACCGTCCTAACCTTAAATATATGCCACTTTAGCATTTTACTCAAGGACGTGTCACAAATTATGTGACATTCTTCTTGGACGCGCCACAATCATGCCTCCAAAAGAAACACGTTGTGTCTCCGCGCTAGGATATCCCTACCTTCTCCGCGCTAGCACCAGGATAGCACTAGCTTCGCTAAGGATGTGTCCTTGAGGACGCGCTATATTCTCTGTGCTAGGCATAGGACAGCGCTCGCTTCGCAAGGCTGCATCTTTGAGGACACGCCACATTCTCCGCGCTGGCACAAATGCCAACGCGAGATTCACCAGGCTGCCTCCCCAAGGAAGCGCCACATTCTCTGCGCTTGAACAAAGGCCATCGCTAGCTTCACTAGGCAGGGTCCTAGGACGCGCCACTATCTCTTCCCCGCGATGGTGCTAGTGCCATCCTAGCTCCTCCTTCTCAGTGCTGGCCTAATGCCACCGCCAACTCTATATGGCTAATCATCAAGCCTTTTCTTGCATGAATTCTTGAGTGCACCACGACTGGTCCTTCAAAACTTTCGCGCAATCTTGGATTCGAACACTTCTAGATTTATGCCATGTCACTTCTAAACTAATATTTTGCCATTAAAATTACACCATGTTACTCCTAAGCTAGTACATGACCATTAAACTTACCAGACTTGACACTGATCAGTCTAATTATCAATTTAATGAATTTCACAACTTGCCTCACTGACTTAGCAAGTCATTGACTTGACCTAATCAAGTAGTGGTAGCCCATGACTCCACTCTTTCTACGAGATATCAAATACAACACATGGGGGGATTCTCATTGGGTTATTGGTCTTGCGGTCTACGACATCGTGCGTTGTGGCAACACATCTACGAACAAGAAGGTAACAAGTAGTGGAATGGTTATAGAGCAGTTGAGATGACAAGGAATAGTGGTCAGACTAGTCTTCCTTACTTTTTGGACACGACCCCACTACAATTTCCACAATCGTCACTTCTCCACCCCTAACTTCCACCACTTACAAAAAATCAGTGTGTCTCCTCTAAAACTATAAATGGATGATTTTATCTATTCGAGAAAAGACTGAATCAACAATCTATTCCAGAGATAATCCATTCTTGAAACTACAAACTACCATTTTCAATCACACATTGATTTCTCAATCTTCTTTGCTTCCCTCCCCTAAGGTCAACCCAATACTGGCCACCTTTGTGACTGAAAAAGAACGTGAACGACCATTTCTTGGTTTAGGCTCGTCCATTTCGAGTTTGATCTCTCGAACCTACCCGAATATACTCTTTTTTATTACATTTGGTTTCACCCCAAAACAATATCCCATTAATTAACTAGTAGTCGGTAGTAAGGATCGTTCCCACATAGAGCTGTGTAATTGAGATATTATTTAGATTAGCAATTAAGAATAAGCGTAAATAACTAGAGGGGGGATTGGATTATGGATTAACTAAAACACAATAAAAAGACAATAAGGAGAAAGAGATGATTGAGAATCCCTTCTCCGTTACCAAGCGTTAACCGAATTAGTATACTTATCTATCTTTCTTTAAAATCATTGATCACCAACCGTAGAATAGCAACTACCGCATTGCTATCCCCAAAACTCATTGTATCACTGAATGTCGAAGCGCTCGAACACCAGATTCTATCCAACTGAGCCACCAAGTAGTAGCGCACTTAAGGTATAACCCAATCGAATGCTTTAGGGTTTGTGAATTTAAGGTGATCATAGCATCATAACTTTTAGCGCAAGGTTCTGCTTAATAGTGTTTTCTTCATACACGATTGCTTCACAAGATCCCTCTGCAAGGTCTCGCGTTCTCTACTTGTGTAGGAGATGCTCGACAATTACGGATTGCTTAACTCTCTACTAGCATTAGAATGATCAATAAATCTAGATTAATCCAATTGTACACTTGAATAATTTAGAAATTAATCATAAACCCTAGATGTAGTGAAAACAAATGATAATGATTAAAACTCCTAATAAATTTGTATATTTAATAAAAGTCATGTCTAGAACATTGAATTCATTCCCAATCAATAAAAACTAGCTACTCATAATTATAGCTGACAGCGAACCGGGTTAGACGGGTTAAGGGTTGAGTATGACCAACCCTAACTCGGTCCGTTTTACTCCACGTGTCAGTTTCCCTAATCCTAACCCGTCTAGAATCAACCCTGGCGGATCGGCCCTACTTTCTTAACTAAATTAAGTTTTTATTAAATCTCAAAAAAAAAATGTAGGGGAGATTCAAACCTGGTGTCAATAGGTTATTAACTAGAATAGACTGGTTTGTTTAGAAAATTGTATATCAAACAACCCTTTAAATCCCATGAAAATAGGACCCGAAACAAATCAGAATTTCTTTACGTGTGAAACATGTATTCGCGCCAAATTCGGATTTGAAATCAAAAGGGAGGGTGCCTTTAACAACTTTCTGGGTGCCTTTAGTAATTTGGTGGGTGCCTTTAGTAATTTTTCTATGGTGCCTTTATCACTTTTTGAGCCGATTTTTCCACGAATATTTATTTCTCGAAAATACCTACAAAGACATAAAAACCCATGATAAGTACAAAATCGAACAATATCAAAATAGATAATCGAGCACAATTTAAACACAAAAATGTGTTTATCAAATACCCCCAAACTTACTATTTGCTAGTCCTCGAGCAAATCTACTAAAACAAAATCCTAACTCACTTTCACAAGAATCGCGACTACATTTAGCAAATGTAATAAGCCTTTAAACCCTTAGGTGTCCCTAGTGGACGAGTTTTTTCTCGTGAGGGTTTACAAGAGGTATACCCACAAAACCTTTACTCCAAATTTTAGCTACTCGTGAACGATTGAGGGTAGACACTAAACAAGCTATTTAGTTGGCATACTAAATTCTTCGTCTATGGGAATCATTACCCTATATGAGTCCAACTGTTGTACACGAGTTTTTACTCAAGCATACTAAAATTCATATATAAGAAAACAAAACTCTACTCAGATAGTCGTTCCACCACAATACTCACAATCTATCAAAGTTCAATCACATGAAAATATTTAGAAGATGGAAATAGACAAAATGAAGTTTGCATGTTGACTAAGGTGAAAGGTGTTTCCCATATCTGTTTGTTTGAAGGTCAGTACCAAGATGAATCCTAATGGATTGAGATACATGGTCTTAATCGTAATACTAATATCTATTCAACTGGTATATACAAGGGTCCCAGCGATCGATTTATTAAAAGTAAAAAAATTATTAAATGTACTGACAACATGATTGGATCAAATTGAATCCAAGCGCATGGTCCTTATCAGCATCTTACATGATAGTTCTCATGGATCCTCCGTTCCACGCTTGCTTAGGCGACGGAGACAGGGAGAACACACACGTACTGCTATAAAAGTGTCAATACTCGAAAAAAAATTCTGTTTTTTTTTTAAATAAGAATTAAAAATGGGGTTTGATCTCAACACTCTATTTCATCCTGGCGGCGATAACAATTCGATACTAGGCCCCACCAAATCACTTGGAGAAACACAAATTGCAAATATAAAAATAGAAGGTGATATGGTTGAGATAGACTCCGAGATATGGTGACAACTATCATGTTATTTCTAACACTTGAACTCTCTCCTTTTATGAATAGACCATTTCACTAGGCACACCAATTCCTACAGAAAAAGAGCTAGTTTCCATTTACCTAGAATGGTTAGTGTCATCCTGAATTGTTCACAAGTTTCTAGACTTTGGAGTTTTATTTTGCACTTACAAGTTTCTCCCTTACCCCCAAACTTAAATTTGACATTGTCCTCAATGTTTCTAAAGATGAATGATTAAAAATATGAACAAGGAGAAACTGTTACCACTTCAAGAAAATGAGTTACAGAAAGATATTATCGTGTCGCATGAGCATGGGTTACCTCCCAAGAAGTGCTAAGTTTAAAGTCTTCATCCAGACTAAGAAAGAATTGATCACCTTATAAAATCATATAGCAATAGTCGGAACAACTGTGGGTCATCTGAATCAAAAAATGCTATCACAAATAAGAGGAAACTGCAACAGTCTAAGAAAATGAACAGACCGAGCACACCCTTATCTAGTTTTCTGTTTAAGACAACTACTTCTAGTTGTGGTTCAGGTTCAGGCTCTATAAAAGGGTCTAGATAAAATATTTCCATGGGATGGATTTCCTCATAAGCAGGATCAACAGGATCAGGTTGTAGAGTCTGGAGTAACTCAACTAAGAGCTTAGAAGCACCTCATAATAACCTGAATAATTGTGGATCCTCAAAGTCAATCAGATTTGACTCACACAGTTGACTACTTTGAAGGTGGCCATTCTTAAGCAAATGTGTCGATTCTAATTCCCTAAAATAATTAGGTTTATTCTTAAAACTTAATAACTGACACATTTGAAATTCTAACGTTCCCACATATGGAAGAAAATATTTTGGTGGGAAAACAAAGTCAATCTTGGTATTAATGCCTAGGTAAACCACATCGACCAGAGGATGGGTTTCTAACAACTGAACTTCTTTCTGGACATGATTAGGTTCGGGAAACAGTTCTTGAAGATAGTCTCTTAATATGGTAGAGGCACAAACATCAAGTCCCAAGTGAGGGACTTTTAAAAGAGTCAAAGGTAAAGCACAGGGAGAGTGATAATCACCCCCAAACTTAGAATTTTGGTTGTCCCTAGATAGACTAGTCACAATTTCCCTAATTTCTAGATCATCAGATTCCTGAAAATGGTCAATTGCTTGTTCTGAGTTATAATCAAGTGGTGCATCCTCGTTCATCTTTAAAATCTATAGGGGTATATCTTTGTTATCTAATACTATTGTTTCTAAATCGTTGGACTCTAAAACAGTATTCTCATGATAAACCCGTTTCTCTAAACCATTATCGGCTTCAAAACCAGAAAGTTCTACATCATCTAAAACAGTGGTATCTCTAGTCAAATCCTCTTCCTTCTGAATAGGTGAATAATCATTAAAATTATTTGGATTTGAACTAGAACTAACATTATCATCATGAAGCACAATTGGAGTGACAATTTCCCGATTACTCTGCCTGTATATTTCAAGTTCTTCACCATTATTATCATCATCATCATAATAACATGAAGATATTTTAACCTCGTCTACATAAGTACGGTTACCATTTCTATCCTCGTCCTCTTGGCTAGGTGAATAATTATCAAGGCTAGCACTATATTGGCAATTAAAATCATTTTGAGCAATATTATTCTTTGCAGAAATTTCATTCACACTTAATCCAAACCTTTCTATACTCTCAGTCAACTCCCTGAGAGATTCTTTTATAGAATCAAACGGATCATAAGGGTACTGGTTTGCAACTGCTCATGTGATTCTTCTATAGGCATAGCAGGTTCATGGGGAGTACTAGATTGCATCTGCTTTAGGGCATCCCTCCAAGACAAAGAACTCGAATCATCATGGGGAGTACTAGATTGCATTTTCTTTAGGGTATCCCTCCAAGACAAAGAACTAGAATTTTGCTCACTTTCATGTTCATAAGATGGGTGTATGTAGGAATAGTAATTGGGATCACCCTGGTATGAGTAATAACCTTCAAAAGGTTGGTGGTGATCCCGACTACTATCCACACAATGTTGATAGTATGGATAATGTCTATTTTGAAATTCAGTCGGATATTCATTGTATTGGTCCTCATAATACCAGTTCGATATTTTCTAAAAACTTCCTAATATATTAAAAAAAAAGCTAAGAAAATAAATCCTAACATGAAGGGGGTTCTAAAAATTCATAAACAAGGCCGACTCAACCAAATTAAACCTATTGAATCTAGCAAAAAAAAGCATGATGACTCCACTTAAATTGTTTCTAGACCATCTTCTATTCTTTCAATAGGCAACTAGTTACGATTTTAGCAAACCTCTTAGAACGAATCCGAATTAGATTAAGTCGAAGAGAAACAGGATAAGCTCTAAGGAGCTTTGATAACCCTGTCTCTTTGGCACTTTTCCCTGGGTTACAAGGCGGCTCTAATCAACTTAAAATAATCTTCTTGAACTTCGAGTTCGGCTAACAAAGTAACCAATACAGTCCTTTTGAACGAGTTTCCTATAAGCTCGTTACCCTATCGGTCTCTTTCTAGTCAAATTTTTAAGGTTTAGGTTCGCGTTTGGTAACGTGTTCCTAAAGCGGGTAAGAAGGAAACGGTGATGAGATCAGAGTCCTTATCTTGTATGGCCAGTTCTTGCCCTTTACTAGAAAAATAAGTTCGTATTCAATTCCTCAACATATATGCATACGAAGGAATACAGTAAACCCACTTGCATGGGATTCGTGGGTTGATGGAGTCTTACCTCCCGTACCAAACGGGGGATGAATCGGTTGTAGTCGACTCGGGCCACCGACTCCTGTGTCAGTGTACGAACCCGAAGGGACGAGACAATATCGTAATTGTCGTCCTTCCATGTAGCAGTTTATATTTAAATTACCCTTCCGTAGGGTTTGAAAATAATAAAATTTCCAAAGTCCAAAATAAAGTCCAAAAAGTGTCTAAAAATAAAAGAAAAAGTATATAAATAATAAAAATTCCTAATACAATTTTCTAAACAAATAAAATCTACAGAAAATAAATCTAATTAATAAAAGTAAAATCTAAAAATAAAAGTCTTTGTATTCTTCTCCGTTCGTTAAGCTTTAACTCCAAGTCCTTAACTTTAACTTCAAGTCTTTAATCACCAAAGTCTTTGGATTTATTTCCTTTCAATCCAAGATCCAAACTTGTAGCAAAAAGAGAAATACCCAAAGAAACGTAAAATAGAACAAAGTAAAAATAATACTAAAAACAAAAATAAAACCCTAAAAATAAATCTAAAACTCTAAACCTAAAAACAAGTCCGCGTCGGCGGCGCCAAAAATTGATGCAGTTTTTAATAGTGGTAAAATAGGTTCGATTCTCGGACTAGCCTAATTTTTAATAACAGAAAATAAAGAGAATTAAAACAATTTGATTCTAAAATGGATGAAGAAAAACTATGGCTTAAGATTCCACTATTAACCAATACTTCAGTGATAATATCTAACAATTCTTATATTCATTTTAATCTAAATATGCCAAAAATAGGTTTTTGAAATAATAATTGTTAATCAAGAGCATGAGACATCAAGAGTTTAAAAACCAAGTATGACCCATCAGAAGAAAACACAATTATTTGAGAAAAACCATTTTTTCAATTTAATTCAAGCAATTAATAATAAAAGAATTGTAGAATAAACATAATTAAAATAGAAGTTACCACAATTATTGGATGAACGGCTTCCTCCGTCGCCCCAGTGATGGTGATTAGCTCATTGTAATGGAAATACACTTAAAATAGACTTCCATTGCTCAAAAGGTGCTTACAATGGTGAAAAAGGAGTAACACAGAAGAACAG
This sequence comes from Papaver californicum, assembly GCA_023531435.1. Lineage (NCBI taxonomy): Eukaryota > Viridiplantae > Streptophyta > Magnoliopsida > Ranunculales > Papaveraceae > Papaver > Papaver californicum. Next base: position 3,177,679 of record JAJJMC010029152.1, read on the forward strand.
AGACGCTTATAAGCGTTTAAGAGAAGTGTTCTCTGCGTTACAGAAGAATGAAAAGGGAACAGGAAAGAAAGACGGACTACATGCGATGTTGATATAGGACTGCTTCAGCAGCTGCGTCAGGGACAGAACTAGCGACAGTTCTTCAGCGCCTTATGTTCTTCCTCTTCTTCTTCGCAGCTGCAGGAACTATTTTTCTTCCTGATTTTTTTCGGTGGCTCTGCCTCTCCTTTGTTTATAGTTTCTGTTTGCTTTATATAGGGTTAGTAAACCCTAATAACTCTTGTGAACCGATAAGGACTCCAAAACAAATCCAAATCAAACTCTAAATCCCGTGAAAATCCCAAACAGAGAAGGTTTCTTTTTCCGGCTCCAAATTTGATTTTTCACCTATTTTTCCGCCGTGAATCTCTTGTAAATGATGTGTGTAGACCTAGGTTTATTAATTCTTCACATATCCAACTCAAACAACCCTTTAAATCCCATGAAAATAGGACCCGAAACAAATCAGAATTTATTTACGTGTGAAACATGTATTCCCGCCAAATTCGGATATGAAATCAAAAGGGAGGGTGCCTTTAACAACTTTCTGGGTGCCTTTAGTAATTTTTCTAGGGTGCCTTTATCACTTTTTGAGCCAATTTTTCCACAAATATTTATTTCTCGAAAATACCTACAAAGACATAAAAACCCATAATAAGTACAAAATCGAACACTATCAAAATAGATAATCGAGCACAATTTAGACACAAAAATGTGTCTATCAAATATATTTGTGGAAAATACCTACAAAGACATAAAAACCCATAATAAGTACAAAATCGAATACTATCAAAATAGATAATCGAGCATAATTTAGACACAAAAATGTGTCTATCATTTTCCACTCTTCAGTTTGTTGCTATATTGAAGATAAAGATAGAAATAAGCATGTCATTTATTTAATTTTTGGGTTTTGGGATACATTTCCATCTATTCAAGATTTGTTGCAGTTTACAAAATAAAGAGGATTGGAGAAATGAAAACGTGCTTGAAATACTTGCTAGGTAATAGTGGAAAGGAGCTTTGTACATCTAAAACCCTGAATACAAATTTTGTGCAGATTGAGTCTGTAGCCTCACAATGGGAATCAAGAAGGCTATATCCTCATGTTAGCACTATCCTGAATTCATCGTAAAAGACTTCATTCAATTTCAGGCACAGTTCCTCAACCAATATGTAATTGGGCAACATCTTAGAACATGGTTAGACCATTTCTATTTCCTGTCTGATGTTCTAGTATGGGTGAATTTAGTGGTGTTCTTCATTTGTACTTCTGTGTACGTGAATGATGGTTAAAAACATGATTTATAACCTTTTTAAGTACTGGGTTATTCCTACCTTATTGGAAGAAAAATCTGTGTCTGGAAGCGAGTTACTCTGTTGAGTTTTACATAACCTTTCGACGGTTGACCTTTCCAACCCACACCCTATCTTGTGTAATTTTATATCATATGTCATAGGCTGCTTTAGTATGTTGCTATATGAATGTTTGAAATCTATCTCATATGGCAGCACACCACCAACCCGATCTCATGAAATATTTATTGTGTTGTTTGTATTCACTCATGTAGTGTTATGCATGTTTCTGTAGTGCTATGCCTGTTGTGAATTCTCTACCATTACTAATGTTTGTTTCTGTAGTGCTATGTCTGTGTGTTTCAGTTGTGTTAAGTTGTGAATTCTCTACCATTACTAATCTGTTTCCTGTATGCAGGTTGTGAATTGTGATTATGGCTTCTTCTAGTACGTCTAATGCGAACACAGCAGACACTACATGTGGGTCATTGTCGCCTCCATCTTCAACTCAAACTAAAGACATTGCATGGGAATGGACTGAACACAGAGATGTATATAAAATTTGGATATAAGATTTGGAAGTTAGTCTGAGATCTTGCCGATAATCTCCCCGAGATATCGTTATCAAGATGTCAAGGTCCCTGCCACGACGAGACCGAGATCCGAGATCCGAGATTGACTACATTGATTGTGACTCACTAACTTAATATCTCAACTATATTCTCAGTAACCTAATATTTCAATGCGTTTTCTCCCTTCTCTTCCCTTCATAATTTATAAAGATCTTTTATCTTGAGTAAAACTCCAAATACTTATCTTCTTCTATCTCATTCTATATTTTCATGATTTCATCTCACTCTCACCATTTTTAACTTTATCTCTCTAAACTATTAGTTCTTTGTTTATGAATTCTCGTACAGTCAGTTAATAGATCTACGTAAAATTATTTTTTCCGTAATTTTTTGATATGGATATTTATTACGTGTAACGAAAATGGATGTTGGATAACATTTGATCTCAGTTTTTTTTATTCTCTATACTTCCCGACGTGTATACTTATGCTCTTAGAGCGACTGCAGCGGGAAGACTAAAACACCGATTAAAGATTACTTTTGATCTTTAGTCGAGAAAAACAAAGCGCAACCGTGCGATTAAACGTAATCGATAATCGTTGAAATCAACTATAGCTGATTAAAAGTAATCGCTCATCGACGACTAAAAATTATAATCAAGCGAGATCGTAGAAGTTCGTTTGGAGCCAAGCGAAAGACAAGCATTTCGTTTAAAAACACGGGCGCACAGCTAGGAGTTCACCAGACGCAACGGTACGTTGAGGCTTCGCCTGCTGAGACGGGAAGCTAGAGTGTCGTTTGTTTCCTAACGAAGCTGCAATACTTCGCCTAAACTAACTAATTAACTAAAGGAAGTTACACAACTTCGTTTGTTTACTAAACTAATTAAGTAGTAAACTAACTAACTAACTACATACTAACAGGCATACTCTAGTGCTAACTAATTAAGTAGTAAACTAACTAACTAACTACATACTAACAGCCTAATTACATACTAACTAACTACTAAACTAATCTAAGCGGTACTAACTACTAACTAATTAACCTAATGACTTAACCAAGCGGTACTCTAGTGCTCCGCTTGGGTATACCAGGCGGTGTGCTAGTACACCGCCCGCCCAAGCGAAATGCTACGATACCGTCAAGACCAAGCGAAATTCTAGAATTTCGTCTGTCACCCCAAGCGTAGCGCTAAGTGTTCGCCTCACCCCATACGCAGTGGTAGAAGCCCGCTTGACTATCCACAACTGTTCTTGGACCGAAGTAAAGATCAAATATTTTGATCTTTGATCATTTGATCTAGTCGCGCCGCTGGAGTTTCCCTTAGATCTCAGTTTATCCATCAAGGTATGAGTAACTAGAAGAATAATCCTAACATAAATGAATATTGCAGATTTAAGTCGTTGAAATTTTCATAAATTCACCTGTGATTTGAGAAAAGTTAGGTTCCAAGTATTCTGAATCATGTTGAGTATCCTGAGAATTACATTTTAAAAGAAATAATTTTTTGTGAAGGTTGGCGGGCAACCCACTGTTAACTCTAACACGGCCCATTTCCTAACAAGTACATATTGCTTACCCTAACCCGGCCCGTTTGATCAACGGGCAAAGCTGGGACAAATTAAAACGGGTCGGGTTGAGGTTAACCCGCGGGTCAGATAATCCGTTACCAGTTCTACTCATGATACAAGAAAGAAGAAAAAATAGCACCCCTAGGTTTAAGATGTAGGAGAAGATTGTAGTATGAGAGCTAAGAGATGTCTTGTTTGAGTCTTTGATGTCTTCTTTTATAGAATTCAATATTTGACCCTCAAGTTTCTTCTTCCTAGGGTTTAGAATCTTTCCGGGACCTTGTTTTCTTGAGTTAGAATTTAATTTCACGTCCGAATAATTCCCATAGCAATGTTGGTTCGGATGACTTGATTGGATCATTATCTAGTCGAACGTATCTTTGTATGCTTTGCTGAAAACATGATTTTTAGGCTCCAAGTTCGGCTGACTCGTGGTGAATAGTTATCATCCGAGCTTCTCTCTGTACACTTAAGTCTCTCAAACTCGTTTTGCCCATAACTTCTTCGTCCGATGTTGGAATGACCTCTTTTTTTGCGTAAGATTCGCTTCCATTCTCTACAAGACGATGATAAGAACTCATGGATTTGAATAATTAGAATTAATTCTTTGATCCTCCTTCACTTATAGTGTTTCCCTCCTTTCCCATTCTAGCACTTTTGTAGCTTTTCTTTTTGATGATTCACCTTATAAAAAACATAAACTAGAAAACAAACATAATAATAAGTACTAATATGCAAGAATTATAACAAATATTAGTCTGAATTTGTTTGAGCATATCCTTCATCTTCGATCAGTTTGAGCATTCAATTGACGCTCCTGTCCATCTCTGTAGTCAGAGATTTAATTGTAACTTTCTTACTATACATTTTTGCCCGATTCAATCAATCACTTTAGGATTACAATAGGAACAGAGAAAACAAAAAGAATAAAGCCTTGGGAGAGTGGTTGAATAAATGTTTTAGGTTATTAAAGAGTTTTAGGGGGTTTATGGAACTCCGCCCCTATCGTTGTTTAATTTGCCTCTTAAAAGATGAATGGGATACAATCAAACATACCAGTATTACCCCAAGTAAACATGCCAGTATGTAATTCATTTCTAATTCTATATGTTACCTTTTAAATTGAGTTGATAATATGAGGCATACATAAGTTATGTTACCTAGTGATCAACAACCAAAGGTCATGTGTAATCAACAGCATAGAAACTCATAACCTAGTGAGCATAGAAACTATACCTTCAATTGCAAACCCATAATCTTGCATGAAGCAAGCTGTTCTATGGCACCCACAGAAAACAAAACCTGGGCACCAGGCTTCCCATGATTGTGACTAATCCTCAACAGCATAGCAAGTTCAGCTCCAAGAGTAAATCCTCACTGCGCACAACCCAAGAAATGTGAAATACACTAAACCCAAGAAATGTGAAATACACTAAACGATGATGTAGCCACAGTAACACGTAATTGTGCGGCAATCCTCTTTTCTCGAATTTTATTGTATACAACGCTACATTTCCGAAGATAGGGTTATTCTTCACTGTAACTTAGTAAACACAATAAGATACTTATAAGGATTAAGAATTAAGATAATAAAGCTGAAAAATCAGAGATTCTTTAGTGCAACTTTGATCGATATGCTGTGTCAATTAACTGCGTGAAAAATACTTTTGATTGATATGCTGATGTTAAAGTTTGCTGACTTCATGTCCACACTTGGTTTGCAATACCTCATACAGAGGATTATGTCCATTTAGTCTAAATTAACCTGAAGACCTTCGGCACAGGTCATGTCCAAGTTTCACCTAATATTTTCCCGTACCATTCAGTCTAAACATTAGTAATATTAAACTGTTATGTCCTTGTAAGTCATGTAAGTCTAATATAGTGTAATATGTAAGTTAATATATTATGGACCATAACATAGGTCCTAGTTACAATTTTTAGTTAGGTTGATTCTTAGTCTAAACATTACGTCCATGTAAGTAGAAAATAAAAAAGATCAATAAAGTGGTAACTAACATGCTATTGCTTTTCCAAAATGTTGGCTTCCACACAGGTACTTCATCAGTTTTAACTTGATACTAAAACTTGACCAACAATATCAGGCCTGTGGTGCGCCTTTGCCTATGATTTTGATTGATGCATTTGTCAACATACACTGTTGATTAAGAAAGAAAGAAAGGTGTTATGTTATGTTACCTTAGAGATTATCAGCAAGCCATTTGTTGGACATATTGTCATTCTTGGAACATGAGTTTTAACAACTAAAATATAAACAATGAAATAAGTATAACACAAACATAAAAGTTGAAGAAAACAAAGTAAAACTAACTAACCATCTTCATCACGTTTGTCACTATACATACTAATCTTTTCACCCTTACTCTGAATATCCAAATCCTGGGAGAACTTGCACTTAAATCCCTTCTTAGTACATTGGAACAAAGTAGTTGCACAAAGACATTGTCCTATCAAACATAGTACAACAAATTTACCCTGTTTTAATAACTAACCCAAGATAAGGTTGTGATTTTTATTTCCAATGCAAGTAATAGACAGTTCCAATTAGATGATAAGTGTTCAACTTTGGGAAAACATGCTTTTGTTCTTTGCTAATTGACATGGTCATTCTTTTCTAGAAAAACACTTCCAGATCTGATGATGTACAATAACAAAACTCAAAACTCAATTCATAAAACTGATTTAAATATAAACCCATGCTTAACAACTCCATGATATCCAATGAAAAAAAAAAAGTGAATATTCGTAAGAGAACTTTACTAAAAAAAAGTATAAAGGCAGCTAGACTCACAAAATGGAAAACAGCGAAATTAGGGTTTTTAGTGGATAAACTCATCTTACAATTCAACTGCAGAGAATAGAGGGATAGCCTGCCAATGTTTACGAAGGAGAAAATCACATTTCTATGGTTTAAAACTCTTGCACCCAAAATCAAAATTTTGGTTTCTGGATTGGGTTTTATTTCTGAACGGTTTTTAGTTATTGAGATGGGCGTTTAAAAAAGATGGCCTTGAGTTTTGGAAGATTGAGTTCGATTTCAAGTTTCAACACATCGAGCAAAGAAGAGACGAAAAATGAAAAAGAGAAGTAAAAGCTAATAACAAAATCAATAAATTATTCAGAAGAAAAATTACATCAGAATTTCTTATAAAAATAACTCCAACTGAACAACAAAATCAAAGAAATTATTCTAAGTACCAGAAACTTACATGTCTATCACCAACAGGAAGCTTGACAGAGTTTAAAACGTATTAAGAGTTTGGGACCCTTCGGTTTAGAATGGAGAAAAATGGTGTTGTAAATACCATTGAATGAGGATTATTTTTGTAACGGAGAAGTTGATGGACTTCACACGCGCAAAGACGTTGGATCGAGACATGAATCCAATTGAATGTCCACGGTGGATATAATCCAATTGTAAACAATAACTCCTGGTTACGGCAAGCAGAACGTAATTAATTTGAGATACATCACACGATCTGCCTAAAGCAACCAATTGATTGTTACATACAGTCCCAATTACCTGGGGTTCTTGTTTAGCAGAGATGAGATGCCTGGATGACTAATCTCACAATAGATTACCCGAGACGAATCTCCCAATAGATTGATTTTCTGGTTTTGATAAAGTTGTTCAATGGTAGCCATTTGATTCACAGAACTAACAATGATTAAACGGACGGCAGATGAAAATGAGGGGAATGACCTAATTTCGTCCCCACCGAAGCTTCATCTGCCTGAAGAGATGAACACAAACCTTCATTTTCTTTTGGATTTGGACTCAAGATGACCCACAATTACTGAACCGTAGCAGTCGATGATGAAACTTATCAAAGGATCTCAATCTTAAAAGTAAGCAATCAATAAATACGTATATCTTAACTAGAGTTGGCGGCGGAACGGTTATGGGATAAAACCAACAACCACCTGTCTATAGGCGGGTTTTAAAAATAAAAACTAACTACCAATCCGTCCATAGGCGGATCGGTTTGAAACCGACCCGAGTCGGGTCAGGCGGGTTCGGTTTTTTTGCGGTTTAACCCGCATAATAAAAACATACATACAAAAAAACTTCAAACAGACAGAAAACAGCAAAATGCCTGATACTTAACATATCATATCCTTCCCTAGATAGTGATTTGGGGGTGGAAACATAAGACTTTTTTGTTCCTTCTTCCTATCAGGATTCTTAGAACATCTTTCTGCATGACTCCTCAAGCTAGAAGTCTCATTCTTAGTCGGTGCAGAGAACTTATTTTTACAATGATTACATTGTGCAGTCTTAGGATCAAGCCTTGTAAAGTCCTTCACCCATACACCAGAAAAGGATCTTGACTTCTTGATGTCAGCATCTGCAACTGGGGCTACACCTTCAGTTCTAATCTGAAGTGCAATTTGACTTTCAGGTGTCCCAGTAGTAGATTCAACTTGACTTTCAGGTGTAGCTGCAGGTGTACTTGACATTTGGCAAGAAACAGATAAAGAGTGAGTTGATGAATCACCCATTAAGCCCCCTAAGAAACAGCAAAAAACACCAAACATCAATAGACTCTGGATCAAAAACAACAAACACTAAAAGACAACAGCAAAAAATAATCTCCCATCATCATGGTCAACTAACTAATTGAAACATACAAAGTTGTAAGGCAACTTCGGCGTGTAAAAAGATTGAAACATAGAAAATGCTTAACAGAAAAGATTTCCCGAAATGCATATGATACAGTCATGCAGACAATATTCAAGTTTACACTTGACAAACAATTCACACCTTTGAAAACAAATCTTAGACAAAATGAAACAAGATACATCATGGAAATCCTATCAGGCATCTACCTACTATAGTTATGACCAGTAGATTCATATTTTTTTGGCTTATACTCTTTTCATGGGTTAGGCTGTTACTAAATGGAACATCCACTACATGTAGTATTAGTATTAGTACTATTCTCAAAAGACTGTGACCTACTAACCTGATTTCCAATAGCTAGTTAAACTTAACATCTAGGTGGACCAACAATCCAATAGCTAGTTAAACACATATTATGTAGGCAAAACAAACAAATAAGCAAACCAAGCAGTTGTCTGTAACTCTAGACAAAAGTATTCATAAACCCCCAATTTCTGATGAACCCTAATTTTCCCAAAAAAAAAATAAACAACCAAATTCTGATGAAATCAGATGAACCCCCACCTTGTTTGTCTGTTGTAAGCTTTAACGTGTATGTTGAACTTGATTGTCGATGAAATCAGATGAACCCCCAATTTCAAAATATAACCAGATGAACAACAGACGAAGTGAAAAGAACAGAACAAAACAACAAATGATGTTCTTAGTTAGAACAGAACAGAACATTGATGGTGATGGAGAGGCAGCAGCGGCGCGTCAAGATGAACATGAGAACGAGATGAAGACTTGAAGTGAAGAACAGAACAGCTGTTGTCTGCTGAAGCCTGAACAGGAGAACGAGAGATTAGGTTTTTTTTAGTTAAGTTTCTCTTTAGATGGATGACTAGGATGAAAAATAGTAATCTCAATCAATGGCTAACGGGCGGGTTCGGGCGGTTCCTGTACTAAACCCGTAAACCGAACCGTGATGACCGGGTTTTTAATTTTCAAAACCGTATACCTACCCGCGGCGAGCGGGTTCGGTTTAAAAACCCACGGTTTTGTCGGGTTCGGGCGGGTACGGTTTTCCGGGGCGGTTCCAGTGCAACCCTAATCTTATCCAATATAAAATCCTAACCATCATTTATAATCCAATATGGTTTTATTAAAAAAACTCGGACCGCTGCTTATCCCAAAACTAAAAACAGATTCTATAATCCTGATCACTCTTTGTCCCACTTAACTTTTCAAGATGAAATCCAGACCACTTTTTATCCCCCGTTAACTCCCAAGATGAAATCTAGATCACCACTTATAATCTAACTGTGTTTTATATTTTTGATAAAATCATAAAAAAAATTGTGTATAATGACGTAACATGCAAACATCAACCATATCTACTGCTTTTTTTTTTTTTTATGTTTTTGGAGTTATAATTGGAAAATTAAATTATTACCATTCTTTGTTTGTATATTTGATGGGTTTGTTTTTAGAATTCGAAATGACAGGTGAAAAATCCACATTATCTACAGTATGTATTGTTAGAATTAAAAATGGATTATTACTTAAAATGATTTTTGATTAGTACTTAAATGATTTTTGTTACTAAATATATCTTAGTGGGATCAAGGGTCATTAGTCCAAACTTGGGGTGGAAAAATAGAGCCATTCATTTTCACTTCTTAGTGAATGAGAAACCTTTGGTTTGTCCCATATTGGGCAAACCAAGGAGGAAGTTTATCCTCTTTACCACAAACGTTCTATATAAGGAAAAAGAACTAGTGGATTGGATATGGACTTAGGAAATGGACTAGTGGGCAAATGCACACATGTGCGGTGCTTCGCACCGAAGCACCGCGGACCGCGGGCTTGCGGAGCTTGCGTGTGCTTTTGCGTGAGCCTTGGCGCGAGCCTTGGTGCGAGCCTTGGTGTGAGCCTTGGCGTGAGCCTTGGTGTGAGCCTTGGTGTGAGCCTTGGTGTGAGCCTTGGCGTGTGCCTTGCGTGTGCCTTGGGTGTGCCTTACGAGTGTTGCTAACTGGGTTGGTATCAGGTGGTTGTATCCTGAATTCAAATTTGTCAAATATAAAGGTATAGCAACACCTTCTAGGTGTACCTGGCAAATATTGAGTTAAGGGCAGTATGTTGAACAGGCGACTCCACCTCTTTGTGCTTGAGTGATTGTGTGCTGTTTTATCTAACCCTCCCTTAATCAGATACAAGTTTCTATTTGGTTTGTTTTTCTGTTACAGGAATAATATTCGACAACAATTTTATCCAACAATCTTAACTCAATATCTGCTTTCTTGAAAGACACCCTGCTGTTCTTGAAGGATATTGTGATGCAAACTGGATAGCAGACTCAGAGGAGTCTAAGTCTACGAGTGGATACGTATTCACTCTAGGTTGTGGATCAGTGTCTTGGAAGAGTTCCAAACAGACCTGTATCGCTCGATCCACTATGGAATCCGAGTTTATTGCGTTAGATAAAGCAGGAGAGGAAGCCGCTTGGCTAAGATGTTTTTTAGAAGACATTCCTCTTTGGCATAGGCCTGTGCCAGCTATATCTATACATTGTGATAGTCAAGCTGCAATAGCTAATGCTAAAAACAACAACTATAACGGAAAATCTATTCATATCAGGAGAAGACACAATTCTCTAAAACAACTAATCTCAACTGGCGTTATTTCTGTTGACTTTGTGAGGTCTAAGGAGAATATCGCGGATCCTTTGACGAAAGGCTTATCCAAGGAGATAGTTAGTAATGCATCAAGGGGGATGGGGCTTAAGCTCATAAATTAAAACTTGCCTTGAAGGATACTCAACCTTGATGACTGGAGATCCCAAGATCAAGGTTTTGAATGAGACAACTAATTCGTGGCGGGTAAAAATCAAACACTATCAGAGATTTATTTTCTCTGTCCTTTCCCTATGGTGTAGACGTGATAGTGTGACTGCATGTGAGGATGACTTATAATAAAGTCTTAATGAGTTTTATAGTTTCAATTTAAGATTGAAATGGGGTGTAGCAGTTAACACTCTTGATAGAACTCACCTATCTGAATGAGGAAGTGGGTCGCTTCCTATGAGAATTGAGCTGATTCTCTAGAGCATTCTGAGAAACGGGATATGTCCAGGGCCAAAACGGACACAACGGCGTGAACTTAACAACACTCTTGAGAGATATCTCGCGTAAGGAGCTATTGATGAATTACACCAAACCATGGCAGTTCAAGACATCGCGTTCACTGACCATCAAGTAGTTCCGGTACTTCTCACTAAGCAAAGGTTCAATTCCTTATGGACACCTATTGCTTAAGAGGTATTTCTCGTTTTCCGGTTTTCTGATTTATCGCTTTCTTCATTCATGTGGGGGATTGTTAGAATTAAAAATGGATTATTACTTAAAATGATTTTTGATTATTACTTAAAATGATTTTTGTTACTAAATATATCTTAGTGGGATCAAGGGTCACTAGTCCAAACTTGGGGTGGAAAAATAGAGTCATCCATTTTCACTTCTTAGTGAATGAGAAACCTTTGGTTTGTCCCATATTGGGCAAACCAAGGAGGAAGTTTATCCTCTTTACCACAAACGTTCTATATAAGGAAAAAGAACTAGTGGATTGGATATGGACTTAGAAAATGGACTAGTGGGCAAATGCACACATGTGCGGTGCTTCGCACAGAAGCACCGCGGACCGCGGGCTTGCGTGTGCTTTTGCGTGAGCCTTGGTGTGACCCTTGGTGTGACCATTGGTGCGAGCCTTGGTGTGAGCCTTGGTGCGAGCCTTGGTGTGAGCCTTGGCGTGAGCTTTGGCGTGTGCCTTGCGAGTGCCTGCGAGTGCACACGTGTACCCATCAAAGATTCAACGGGTTTATTTTAAAAATAAATATTTTACCGTTTTGAATTAAATGAAAAATAAAATCATAAATATTTTTAATTAAAAATCTTAACGTTTTGTTTTAATGGGGATTTAATATTTCAAATTAAATTTTTTCACCGTTTTTAAAACTCAAAAGATTACTTCTCCTATAAAAGAACAACAATGCTAAGGTTTTCATTTACCTCAGTCGCAGCCCTTGTCCTGACGACTTTTCACCATCTTCCTGTTTTGTTGTGCGCAATAGTTTACATTCTTATTTTTTCTTCTACTGTTAAGTTCACAACGGGCCAACGAGTGTTGCTAACTGGGTTGGTATCAGGTGGTTGTATCCTGAATTCAAATTTGTCAATTATAAAGGTATAGCAACACCTTCTAGGTGTACCTGGCAAATATTGAGTTAAGGGCAGTCTGTTGAACAGGCGACTCCACCTCTCTGTGCTTGAGTGATTGTGTGCTGTTTTATCTAACCCTCCCATAATCAGATACAAGTTTCTATTTGGTTTGTTTTCCTGTTACAGGAATAATATTCGACAACAATTTTATCCAACATGTATTAGCCAGGTGAAAAATCCACATTATCTAGAGTATGTACTATCAACGATACTCTATATTATTGTATATCGTCACGAATCATATGCTAAAGATCCACATTCTTTAGAGTATCCTACATGATGGAAAATTTGATCAAGGGAAGTCGCAACATCTGTATAACATGGTACTACAAAATATGGTATCAGGCAACTTAGCATTGGCTCACAACTGAGGAACTAATTTTGCCCCGAATCAAAATTAGACTACACTCCTGGTGTGAAGCACGGGTTACTATCTAGTAAAGATGTTTATTTGCAAGCAAGCATAGAAACAACACTGAGCCCAGAATCATCCGAACATAAGAGAATCGATTCAAATTTTCATTTTTTCAGTATAAATACTATCCTGGGGGGATTTTAACATAATCACCCAGTTAATACTGACTACTCTTATATGTTAAACAACCAAAAATATGACAAGCTATTAACGTTTAAATACATATCTTAAAATACATATCTTAAACGATGCACAGTTTTTTCTTTTCTTTTTTTCTTCTCGACACTATCTCTATAGTCTAATCTATCTCTAAAACCTCGACAGACAACATTAACAGATGCAGTCGACGGATTCCAGCCAAATACGATCAGCTTCTTTCCTGTATTCCAAAAATAGAACCCAACACAAAAAATGGAAAAAGAAAGAGAAATTGTAACACCCTCCCTTGACTTATGTTGTCCTTGTGTAACAGAGTCAACTTTTCAAACACAGCCGACTGAAAGTACCAGGTCCCAGGTGATGACTGTCACTTCACTTTATACTGATCAAAACCACAAACATGTTTTTCCCTTCTACCATATCCGCTTCTGATAAACACTTTCAGGAGGAGAGGAGATGCAAAACATAGAGACATAACCAACATTGTACACAGAAGAGCAGAGTACCAAAAGAAACTGAGGACGACATTCTACCAAAGGACGCATCAGAAGGAGTGACTAGTTATTGCCACAAGCATTTGGGACACACAGATCAACACCAGCTGTTCCAATGACTGAGATCTAGAACAACAGTTCCTCTTTCTTCTTCTTTTGTTATTAGGTTTTTAGAAAACCTCTTACCTCCGGTGTGTATTGTGTGAGGCAAAGAACCTGTAATCAGGGTGATCAACCTGCAAGAGCCTGAGCCAGTTGTCAGCACCTTGCAATAATGAGCTTGCTTGCTGATGTTCATATGATCCGTTTGGAGTCCAAACAGAACCCTTGAATTTGTATGATGCAAGTCCAAAGACCGGTAGTGTTAGCTTCGAGGAAGAATCAATTGCCCCGTTAAACTTAACAATACTTGAGCCAGGAACCTGAGGTAGGTCATTAGGTGTATCTGGCATACGAAAACAAGAAAAAGAAGCATGTCAAAATTTGGGGTGAAGATGGCAATATTTATATGTATGAGAGAGAGAGAGAGAGAGACTCCTCATAGGTGTTGATAGGGAGTGGAAGGTTAAAAAGCACGCATCCAAATCCTGTAAAGTGGGTCCTGTGGGTATCCTATATATAGGATACCTACATTGAAGAGTGTTAAATCACAGAATTGAAAGGAATAAATTGATATTGGCTACTGCTAAACCATTAAAAATCCTTAATTAGGATAACGAAATTTTACCAAGCCACAGAAATCCAACTTGAAGATAGCAGATCACAGCTCTTGTACGCCTTGAGCTCTGGGAATCGAGATGCAAGAACTGCTATCTGTAGCAACCAAAGAAACAGGAAGTTGTTATGACATACATGACGCATTAAAAAACAGACTCAATTACCAAGTACGAATTCTTTAGGAACTTGCCTTATCAGCCAAGGGTTCTCGGCTGTATGGGGCTTCACGCTCCATGTATTGGAATATCAATTTCCCTGGAGGGATGCCAAGCTCACCATCATCACTACATGTACCATTGAGAGGTTTATCCCTGAATGATCTCTGTACATCTGCCGGGTTCTGCTTCGTCCATAATTCATCTTGAAGATGTTTAGATTGTCTTTCCAAGTCACAATCACTGCCATCACTACTTGTCTCCCTCGAAGATTCAGCATCACTTTCCTCACCAGGTCGACTGCTATACATAGTGTCAGAAGAATATAAAACTGCAATCATTATGTCTTTTTGGTGCCTTGAAGAACAAGAGACCAATAACACACAGCAACTTCCACGGTAAGAAAACACGAAGAAGGCAAATTTTAGGTATATATTATCTATAACATAGTTACAATTATATGGAAAAGACTCCAGTGAACTTAGTCTCAATGACTCAGGATCATCGTTAATATATGCTACATATCCGTTGTGCAGTCAACAACGTATGTTCGTCCTGTATGGGGCCTAACGGGTGAGGCCGGCCCTCATACAACTCATTTATTATAAGTGTGTTTCTTGAGTAAGAAACAAATCATAATGTTATCATGAATAAAAGAACATAAATCAGCAACTCAGTAACATGGCAAAATTTAATCATACAGGATACTGGCAACGTATCAACTACATTGACGAGCAAAAATAAAAATAAAATAATTCATTATAATATCAACTTGTACTTGTAACCTCTGAATACCAAATGCATCTGTTAATACGCAGAACACTGGTCTTTCACTCTTTCTAACAATCTTACTCCTTAAAAACTCCTCCTCCGTCACCCCAAAGCAACAGATATTCCTCTACGACACCACCTTATTTCCCTAGTAACCACTGCATCCGTCAATAGGTACAGCACTTGTCTTTCATTATTTCAAACCGCACTCCCCCAATCCCTAAGCAACCAGATATTCCTCTATATTATACACATCCCCACTAACTTTAGTACTACCAGAACTTCACATTAGTTAACCCAATACATTCTACCACAGTCTAATTCTATCCCCCATGTCATAAACCATTTTCATAAAAAAGTATGTCCAACTAGAGCTAGTTCTTCCTCAAATTGTAAAAATCAAACCTAACAAGCACTACATTATCCTTTATCTCATTTTTTGAAGACAATAAGCACTACATTATCTTTTATTTCACTTTTTTGATGACAATAAGCACTACATTACCAAAATAACAAGAAAACAGTAGTATTACCTTAACCTAGGAGATGGCTTAGAAGGATCGACATAAAGCTGAATACCAGACAAGTATGGAACATAATATTGCACAACAGAATCAATTCCATTCAATACAAGAGGTACTCCTGCTCCATATGCACTCCATTCTTTAAATGACTCCCATAGATCTCCCAAGTTGAAATATGGATGTAAGCAATCTTTATCACTTGATTTTAATGCCTTCATACTTGTCTGTGTCAAAATAAATAAAAATAGGACCCTTTTATATGATGAAAAAGGTTGTATCTTTACAAATAAGAAATAGCTGAATCAAAAAATGTACCTTGGAGAGGGACTGAGTTGGAACAGAAGGAATAACCGATTCGAGAAACCGATCCAAATTGGTTGAATTTATTAATGATTTTTTTGGTGGTGGCGGCGATATTGAGGGTTTTGACGATGATGACGAAGAATCATCTGATTCTGTCCGATTGTTTGTTGAATTTTTTCTCATCAACATCATCATTTGATTTTGATGATGAAACTGGTTTTGTTGTAATTGGTATTGTTCATGTTCTTGCTGCTGTTCTTGTAATAGCTTTTGTTGTTGATGTCTACGAATGGCAGGGGGATTGTAGAATCGATCACCATTTCGACTACGCGCCATTGAAAATCTTCCAGCACCAGACATTGCCTTATGAATTACCAGAGAAAATTAGATTTGTTTGATAAGCAGAGAAAAGGGGATTGAGAATGAATGAATTTGAGAAAAGGGTTATTAGAAAGAAATGAAATTTATTTGTGTGTCTATTGTAAATTAGGGTTTTTTCCTAGGGTTTCTGGGATAATGAGATCTAATTAATGGTGGTATGAGGAAGAAGAAGATGATGACTTTTGTTTGTTTGTTTATTTAGGTTTTGGTATTTCCCTTAATAAAACGGTTTTTTCAGAGGCTGATACATAAACCCCCACGAGGAAAAGAAGACGACAATTTGTTTTCAAAAAAATAATAATCACAAATCGGATTCTTATTTGAGAAAAGGTACAAAAATCCAATGTTTTATAGCATGCGTACGAGTGTGTCACTTTTTAAAAGAAGGCTTGTAAGGGGGTTTTTCGTTTTAACAGAGGACTTTTTATCTGAAAATAAAATAAAAACACTAGCTTTGATTTTTAAAAATCCCTTATCCATTATATTTTTATAATGGTTAAATTATTCGTGTTTAGTTAATATTAGTAAAACTACTTAACTAATAGATTAGACTAATAATAATTAATCTAAAACAATCTTATACTTAATCAATTAAATCAAATTTTTCTTTTTTTTGGTTTGGTGGGAAGAAAAAGTAGAAGAAATGCAAGAGAAATTTTTGTAATTTTTTTAAAAACCCTAGATTTTGATTCACTCAACCAAAGAGTCAGGTATACCTCTAACTAAAACTCTTGATCTTTTTATGGCTCAAATTTGATGAAATTACGTAAAAAAATATGAATTTTTTGTGATTCAGGGAACATTACGGTTGAGTTTTCTTGTCGAACCAAACCGTAGACAACATTTATGGTTAGGTGTTCATCCTAACCAAACCGTAACCGTACTTTCATGGCGGAAAACCAAATCGTAACAGTTTTACGGTTGGGTTTTCAGCATCTTACGCAACCGTAACTAACAAATACGGTTAGGTGTTCATCCTAATCTAACCGTAACCGTATTTTCATGACGGAACAATCAATCTTAACAGGTTTACGGTTGGGTTTTTAGCATAGGACCCAACTGTAACGCATAATGTGCATGGGTATTTGTTGCACCAGTTACGGTTGGGTTCGATTTTTGATTCCCAACCGTAAACCTGTCATTTTTTCCCTACAGTTTTACGGTTGGGTTTTTGAGTCCCAACCCAACCGTAAATGTTCTTGGACCCTTATTTTTTGTATTTCCTTTCACTCCAAATTTGGGTTTAAAAATCGAATTTTAAACTTATTCATTCATTTTACTAGATTTAAAGTAAATAAGGTCATTCAAACAAACAAAAACCCAACCGTAAAGAATCAACACAAAACAAGTTCAACTACACAGAAGAATTTACGGTTGGGAATTGACAATCGAACCCAACTGTAAATAATCATAAAAAAAAAACGGTTGGCAATTGTCAATCGAACCCAACTGTAAAAAGAGTCCAGGAATATTTACGGTTGGGTTTTGATTCAAAAACCAACCGTAACTTTAGGAAATATGGTTCTGGCTGTTTTACGGTTAGGTATGGACTTGCGGACCCAACCGTAAATACTCAGTTGTTTTGTTTTTTAAGTTGATTTCTCCTTTGCTTGGTTTCCAACTTGAAATTTTTGTAAATAAAACATGAAATTTAGCTAGACCAATTTAAGATAAAAACTTTCTCATACATTCTAACTAAATTGAGATATGAATATTGTCGCAAGAAGTTATAATCCACCCACAAAATAAAACCTAAGTTTGACGTAATTTTTAGAATCAACGTAGAGTTAAGGAGAAGGGGGAGGGGTATGTCGATCACCATGACAAACTCTTTTTTTGCTCGTGCTACAACGAGTACGAGGACCAGCACGACCGCCACGAGTACGAGTACGAGCACCAACATGAACGCCACGCGTACGAGCACCCCTTGCACATCCTCGGCTTCATCATGTGTGTCTTCATCACTAGGTTGCGGCTCTCTTTGGCTAGTATTCGCACCTCTTGTATCGGCTCTACTCCTCTTTAAGCTTCACACCGTCTCATCTTCGTTTGATTCATGAAGCTTCCTCATTTTGTATTGCAGGTTCTTTTGTTGCTCAACCGTCATCACATCACCTCTACTTGTGAATGGAGTCATAGACTCTGCCAATGCAAGTGCTTTCGTTTTCTATTCACATATGAAAACAAATATTGGTTTAGTCTTTAGTAATAAATCTTAAAAACATTAATAACATAAGTAATTTACGTACCAAGTTAAAATATGCCTTTTTCAAAACATCACTGAGACCATCTCCTTTGTTGTTTCCTTGACCCCTTTGAAGTATTCTCATAGATTTCGGATCAATATTAATCACATTTGGATGACCAAAATGGCGATACCGATCCAAGTAATCTTCTACGGTCTCTTTTGTGCCCGGAGATGGATTTACCTCCTCCCTTTGGATTTGGTATTCCGATTTATGGCGGTTGTTCCAAACCGCGCCCGAAGGCATTGGGATGTAGTTGAGCATGATGCTTGGGCCTTCGATCATGGATCCATTCACACACAATTTAAAGGCTTCGATTGTTACCTTGGTTTGGACATAGCAATATTGGCGGAGAGTTCGACTAGGGTTGCACATCACGAACCCAAACGGATGGTACAAAGGCCCGTTGTAGCCTTCCACGTCCAAGAATTGACGTAAATCTTCTACTACTTCATCATCAACTATGTCAATCTTCACATATGGATCAAACACCACATCTTCTACGGTGAAAGCATCAATTTCACTTCTCTTCTTTGCTATCTGTACTTCTTTACGCTTTGACTGAGTACCGGTGAATATGAATTTCTTTCATGTAGGTCCAGTAAAATCACCGCTCCACTCCGTCTTAGGAGCCAGGCTCAGAAAGTGACCATAGACCCATGCCTATGAAGATAATAAATATTAATATAAGATAATGCGCAAAAAAAATTGAAGTTAAACATTGAAATTCCAACAATAAATTACCTGAAGAAGACCAATATTTCCGGCAATCTCAGTACCTCTAACCCTCGAAGCTTTTCTAAGGTTGGAAAGTAGGTAAGAGAGGGTGGCAGTTCCCCATGAATACTCATGTGTCTTCTGGAGATCCTTCAACCACTGTAGAAAGTGAGTGTTGACCCTATTTCCTGAGTTGTCAGCGTAGAAGATGGTACCAAGCATATATAGCAGATACGCCCTGGCTGTACGCATAGCTCTAGTTTCATCTATGACGACCCCATCCTTTTCTAATTGCAGGGTTCCTCCAAACTTCTCCCTCAGACTACGCAACAAGATCTTCTTGGTCATACCTAAACCTTTCTTCAGAACTTCACCCGGTTTATCTCCAGCAGCCAGTTTAAACTCTAACTCGGCTTCTGTCTTCTCCCATCCAAGTGTGTCTTTAACAAGGACACAGAGATCACTCCAAGACATGTTGTTGTCAAAATCTTCATACACGGTTTTTCCTTCAACTTGTAAGTCAAGAATTGACTTGACATCATCCGGCGTTATTGTCATCACGCCGAATGGGAGATGAAACGTATCGGTTTCAGGCCAATAACGTTCCCTGAAGGCTGTGCAGGTAACACTGTCATATTCCAACATAAAATTGGTAATTCCGGGAGCTAACCCTGTACCATTTACGAGAACACTGACGACTTTACATTCTTCAGCTAACGACCAATGTTGAGCCCTTTGACGAACCAATTTCTTCACGGCCTGTGTATGATCCTACAAAGAATAAAAATAATCTTTTTCAATCAAAATCGTACCAACAAGTTATAACTTGAATTTAAACAAACGGAAATTTAACAAAACAAGAAAAGTTTTTAGATTAATACCCTAGTCTCAACAACTTTGGCAGCCCATGAATGCGGATAACCAAATAATATTGCAGACATGTATGATGCCTCACCCCAAAGTCTTCCATTCTTCTTCTTAGGCAACAACACGTCTTTGACTTTGGGAATATGCTTGCCTTTCGGTGAAGGTTTCTTTCTTGGATTTCTTTCCTTCACTTGAGTTTGAGGCGAAGCAACAACAATTTTTTTACCTTTGCCTTGATCGACAAATTGTTCTCCGTCCGTTTCTTCTTCATCACATTCTTCCTCTTGTGGTGGTTCTCTAATCACAAGCGCACCTCCACTCACCACCGGTAGATCTTCGAAGTCTTCGAAAACATGGGATTCATCTTGAGGTAGTACTTCTTGTCTAGAGCTACCACCCCCTACCTCAAAATTCTTCTTCTTCGTATCGTTCTTTCTCAAGCCTCTATTATCTACCCCTAAATGAACTTCGTGGCGAGGGGTGGGAGTGTGATCAATCGGTGTTAAATTATTACCCCTCTTGTTCTTGGATTTTTCCCTATCGTTATTCCTACAACATACAATCAATACAAATTGAAAGCACAAGTTAGATAATTTCCAAACAATTCAACACAAATAACCAAAAATTTGAAAATTCAGAATTCTTTAGGGTTGATTACACATATCAAACACAACCGTAAACAAACTTACGGTTGGTTTTGGCTTTAAAACCAAGTTTACGGTTGGTAAATGACATTCGAACCCAACCGTAAATAATCATCAATAAAAAGTTGAACTACCTAGAAGATTTTACGGTTGGGAATTGACAATTGAACCCAACCGTAAATAATCATCAAAAAAAATTGAACTGTCCAGAAGAATTAACGGTTGAGAATTGAAAATCGAACCCAACCGTAAATAATCATCAAAAAAATTTGAACTATCCAGGATAATTTACGGTTGGGAATTGACAATCGAACCCAACCGTAAATACCATTTTTGTTTTACTGCAAAATAGTTTACGGTTGGGTTCAGAATCGAACCCACCGTAAACTTTCGTCTTCATCTCCTTTATCCCGACTTACAGTTGGGTTTGGAAATAACGTAAACATAAAATTTAGAAAAAACCAGTTATGATTGGATTCCCAACCGTAAGTTCTTGAGAACTTATATTTACGGTTGGTATTTGAACAGAATCCAACCGTAAATGTTTCTGGAAACCTAATTTTTTCTCTTTGAAATCAATCATTCTAACACATTACAATCACAAAAAGGAGAAAAATAACATGGGTAATTGTAGAATCATACCTCATATACACCATTGGTTGTGGTTGGGGAGTTTGATTGCCTTTACCACCGATATGTTCTTCAATTTCTTGATGAGTTCGGTTTTCTTCGTTTGATTGATTTTAATTCAAATCACTGCTATCTTCTATACCTTTAGTAGAATTTGTCATCTTTATTATAGTGTTTGATTGACGATTATAAATTTTCGAATCGACAATTAATCGAAGACGATGAATTTGATGGAGAAGAAAATGGGGAGAAGGAGAGTTGAAGAGAAGCAGATTTACAGTTGGGAAGAAGAAGAGTTTTTTGTTTAGGTTTTAATAGGTTTTTTGTTTAGGTTATGTAGTAAAGGGTAATATAGGTATTTTCTATTATCATAGGATATCCCTTATCCAATATTTGAGTTAGCCTTCAACCATGGGAAATCCCTCTATTGGAATGGGAAGTCCCTATATAAGGCTTCTTTTAAAACAAGTGATAAAAACATCCAAAAAAGTGATGAAATACCAATTTAATTCCATTCCCGTCTTCTTGCTAGGAGAAACAATATCCAGCCTTGGTTCATGTTGAGATTAGTCCCACATTGTATGGGAAACTAAAGATCCTGCAGTTTATAAGCCTTGGGAAATCCTAACCTTATAAGCCGGTTTTTGAGGTTAGTTAGGCCCATGGACTTCAATATGGTATCAGAGCTAGGCCCAGGCCTGTACGTAGGGTGTAGGCCGAATTACTGGCTATATGTGACCGAATGACTGGTCACCTGTACACAGACCGAATGACTGGTCACTCGCATATAGGTCCACGTGTTAGGCCGAATGACTGGCCTTACACGTGAAGGGACGTGTTGAGATTAGTCCCACATTGTATGAGAAACTAAAGATCCTGCAGTTTATAAACCTTGGACAATCCTAACCCTGTAAGCCGATTTTCGAGGTTAGTTAGGCCCATGGACTTCAACAGTTCATTACACGTTTAACTATGTTGTTGCTGAATTTTAGTATAAGAGGCCTTGATTACTTGGATCTTCATTTTGTTGAGAAGGTAAAACATTTGTTAGATTGGCATAAGATGACCTGCATACCAAAATTTCAGATTATATTTAATATATGCATGTTACTCCCTTATTGGAAATTCCTTGGGCATGTATTTTAAGGGCTAATTATTAGAAACGTAACGGCAGATTGTGGATTATGGTGTTAAATCAAGTATTCTGCCAGGTATTCGTTGGATTTATAATGAAGTTGGTAACAACACAAAGGTTCTAATTGGCGATGGTAGGTCGACATATCTCTATTTTGACATATGGTGTGGGAATTATAGAATTCCTGACGTTATTGATTCACAAAACTTGGATAGAAATATCAAAGTTAGTGAACTTATTGTAAATGGTCATTGGGTCATTCCGGAGAACTATAGACTGATATGGTTGTTGCTGGCATTGACTTGGATAATCTACCACTGCCTATGGGTGGAGTAGATAATAAAGATTGGATGTCTACCATTTCAGGTATTTTTTCAGTACAATCTGCTAAGGAAATAATTCGCAACAAGCATGGAGTTTTTGAGGGAGCGACTGTCATATGGAGAGGAGTTGTGCACCTAATTTTAGCTGCGAATTGGAAGATTATGCGAGGGGCGTGCGAAACTTTGAAGAAAATACAAAGAAGATTCATATTACCTATTACAAATAAATGCTACATGTGTAATAGAGCGGAGGAGTCTCTAGATCACATTCTCTGGCATTGTAACTTCGCAACTAAAGCTTGGACTTGAGTATCAGATTCAACCGCAGATGCATCACCAGCAACAGTTGCAGCAACCTTTTTTAATTTCACCGGTTAGTGTCTTAGCCGTCTGTTATTTGATTGTTGTACGATATATGTGATCTTTTAATCACTCTATAACATGTGCACATTTTTCCTGTTATGTACCAGGGATCTGGTTTCGTTGGTTATCAAAATGCTCAGGTAAATTCTGATACCTGTTGCATCTTGCTACTGGTCTTGGGGATTTCACTAAGTCTTAATCGTTCTTAGTTACATGGTTTGGGTGTTAGTTGATACTTCTATGTATCTTGCGGCATGGAACTGCAGGAACATGGTTATGCTCAATCACAGGTTTCATCCAATTCAGTTGTTGACCCTGCTCGTTTCCAACAGGTTTACAACGCTAATAGCTGGCGGCTTCTTGTTTCAGTTTCTTTGTTCTTAACTATCCACATATGACCAAAAAGAAAAGAGTAGAAGGTTGATGCTTTTGGTTTGCTTTATCTTTATCTTACTGAGGGCCCTGCAACCTAATTTAGAGAAGGGATTCTAAAGAAAGATGCAGCTAAAACTTGTGTACTTGAATGAGACAAGGGCGACGCCACAAAGGAAACTGTACACAACGGTTTATGCGGCGGAATGTGTGATAGAAAATGCATTCTAACAAAAGCAGAAATCCGAGGAATGAAAGCTGTCCTATGGTGTGCTCATGCATCTTATGTTATGTGTAATGGCAATGTTGTTCACTTGAGCTTCACCCTTGACCTTTTCAAGGTTTTATAATTTCAGTAGCAATTGATGGAAAATTTTCACGAAGGAAAGTCCAAAAAGTTAACAAAATTTGTAACATCTCGGTGGTCATGGGTAATATTGCGTTGATCTAACTTAGGATGCAACTCGAGATGCATTATTCATGTCCTGTGAACTTCAAACTTCTTTGCTACCCCATATCACAACATATTCCTGTTCTTGTAAATTTCAACGATGAAGTTTTTTGGATAAACTCGTTTGGTTAGACATCCATTTTGATTGTCGATTGTTGTCCCACTCGGGAATGAAGTTAAATGGTGTTCTGAGTCCATGTAAACTTGAGTAAACTAACCAGATAACCATTGTCCATGAATAGAGATAATACTAAAACCGATGAAGATCCTTAAACACAACCAATTCATACTTGCACCACTTTTCTCTTCTCCATATTAACATGTACCCAACTAATTTAACCCTATAATCTCAGCTTGTTAGCCAGCTACATTAACTGTACACCTTAACCATTTACCCAACTAAATTAACGCTACACCTGTGATGTTTTCATGTTAGAGGTGTAGGGCTAAATTAGTCGGGTACATGTTAGAGGGGTAGTGTTAAATTCGTTAGGTACATCGTACATGTTAGATCTCAAGAAGAGAAGAATGAGTGACTAGGTTGAACAACAACACCCCATTGTAGCTAGGCTCTCCTAATTGTCTCCTAATTCAGAAATTTGCACAATTCAAACAAATATATATGAAGTTTGACAATTACTACAAAATCATTTCACAAATAAAGAGAATTCCAATCATACATGCATAAAACAAATGCCCAATCATACGAAAATAAGAAGTTCGAAATTTTATGTACTGTGTATGTAAAATCATACAACCAAGACAATAAGTGAACTATGCATCTCATGGATTTCACGGTCAACATTTCGACGAACAAGCTATGTATGACTTGAACTTTTCAAGTTCTTCGAGAACCTTTTGCCCTGGCCTGTAAATCAGATCGCTCATGCGCTATATCTATGCAAAACATCAGTCCAGCACAATTCGGTTAGAAAATGATATTATTCTCAATAGACAAACCTCAAGTTTTGTTTAACACTTGGAAGTATGTACAATGCAAAAATTCGGGATTCAGGACACAAAAGGTTTACCTGCAATGTCCTACCACCACCACTGCTTTCGCAATCATTAGACACTAACAATTGTCCATGGATCAGATGCATTCCAGTGAAAGTCAACAACTTTATCCCTGCATGAATCAGAAACGTGATCAAGTTCCACAAAAATGAAACATGTTATATTAGTGTGAAACTACACTAAATTAAAAACTATGCTCTACTTCCATAACATATGCAGACAATTTAAGAAAAAAGGCAGTAACCTGAATGCAGATGGTATGACTTAAACTTCACTATACAAGTAAATGATGCTCAAGTATGGTATGCCTCAAGCTAACCAATAGAATTGACTCACTTACCAGTTATTAATTTAAATTAGTTTTCTATATATACAATCATGGCCACAAGAATAATTTGAATTTCAACTTGGATCCTAATAATATGGGAACATGGATTCAGGTGCAAAGCAAAATTACATAAAACTTCGGTCTTCACATACCTGTGGCCAGCATGCTGGAAGAACAAGCCCGAAGGAGAATCTGCATTAACCACCTGTGGAACTGTACTACATTGAAGCATGACTTTAATGATTGGATTGCATGTAACTAATTGAGGGTTCTTCTCGTCCCAAACCTTGTATTCATGATTGACACTGTTTCAGAAATAGCCAAGTGAGAACACAATAAGCGGAAAGCAGGATTTAAACATCAGATAAAACTACTTATGTTCTGCTACATCTCCAGCAATGGAATGAAAATGAGGTAACAAAAGGAAAAACAAAAACAAAAACGTAAAGACATGTGGTGGAATCATCAAGGGTGTGAAAGACTCAAAATTGTAGATAATAAATACTATTCCTTTTTTCGGAAATGCAGAAAAACTGATGCTTGCATACACACGACTTAATAAAGACTCGTACTAGATATGATTAAAAATCAACAAAAGAAAAGGGCCTAAATATATGACATAACAGTTGTTAAGCACAAACACAATGCAAGTATCAGCAATGGTTCAACAGCTGCCACTTTGGTATATGCAGACGGTATATTCTCCTTCTCATCATCCTGCAACACAAAACTGTAATCTGGCACATAACCAAGGCTATTCATTTTAGACAAAAACCTCCCAGTTCTTTGTAAATCTCCTCCCATTGTGTATGGGATTGGTCTCCAGTATAAAATACATAAACCATTTTGTTTAGCTCAATTGAATTCCACCCAGGAGTCTTTCTCAGTCCCCTATCTCTTGCAAATGATCTAGTTGAGAATCTACAAACCATCTCAATAATAACCCTAAAGTGAATGATACATAACACAACAAATAATTGAGAACATTATTAAGAAAAATATGTAAATGTTCAAAATTAGAACCAATTTAGTTCATAGTAGAACTCACCTAATTCTTTTTTCTACGTTTCAATCTCTTTTTTGTTTTACACTGCTTAAACAGTCAAACAGAGAGGGTAGAGATGTTCTTGTTAGGGTTTTTATGTTCTTTCAAATCAGAGATACGAGGTTTAATTTTCGTCTTTCAGACGTTATTCCGGAATGGATACAGATGCTATTTAGCCAGTACAATAGAACCTAAATCAAAACAAACAATCTTTATACAAAAATATAAATAATCTAAAATCAAGAGAAAAAAAATGAAAGAAGAGGGTTATTGAAGAAGAAAACCTTAGCTAGGTCAGATTCCATGGATCACTCATTAATCTTCTTCTCTTGATTACAGTACGAGAAAAACCACTGAACTTTTAATCCTAATTCTAAATTAAAAATTTAACCTCGGTTAAAGGGTACTATTGGAAAAATAAAATTTTTGCTGACAAAACCGGATATTTTAAATCGGCTATTTATGTAACTTGTTATAAAATCTGACCTACTCGTTCTGTAGTTGTAAATCAGTGGATTTTTATAACTAGGTCCTAAGTTTTGTTTTTTATAACGGTAATCCAAAAACCGTTTAAATGCCCTCGTATTTATAAATAACTAATATATCCCTCGTTATAAATCTATAAAAAGAAATAGTATCTGTTTTATTATAAAACAAATGACACACCAGATCATCTAAAAAACGCATCAGTCGATCAGATTTGTCTTGAGATAAAAGACGGTGGAAATCAA
The DNA here is from genome assembly GCA_023531435.1 of Papaver californicum. NCBI lineage: Eukaryota > Viridiplantae > Streptophyta > Magnoliopsida > Ranunculales > Papaveraceae > Papaver > Papaver californicum. The sequence goes on from JAJJMC010029152.1 coordinate 3,204,846, forward strand.
GATTGACCGACGGCTGCGATCATCCCTCGGTCCAGCAAATTTGTGACCTCTGCTATAACCCGTGAATAGCTGCCATGGCCGTCACAGCTAACTATGACCAAAATTTGCACGGTTTCCTAAAATACACAAAAGCCCTAAAGAGCAACAACTACAGAAGAATGCGATAATGATATCATAAGCTGAACTACACACATTACTTAGCAGAAGGTAAACATGTGGAAACTCTAGAATTATATTGTTTCTGTTTTTTTGCTTCTGGATTTAGTTTAATCAATATGTCACTTTTATAGGTTATGTAAACGTGAGAGATTCGAAGAAGAAAGACGATTGAGAGGAATAGAAAAAGAAGGTAAACATGTAGAAACCCTAGAATTATACTATTGTTAATGTTTATTTCGTTTCTTCTGATCTTTGGTTATTTTTCTGCTTAACATCTGTGCCTATTGATTTTTTTATTTATTTTATGAATTGAATTTTGATTTTTGAGGTATGCTCGGAAAGACAGGGAGACAGAGCGAGAGATGGTTTATTTTTCTTCATCTCCTGAGTTATCACCCTGATGGCAATGTATTATGATGTATTTGGGATCGGGTCAATTGATCCATAAACCCAATTTCGTTTTCCAATTCACCAGTTCTTTCAAATTCCCGAGATGTCTTTCAAGTTTCATCCAGGTAATTAATAAGTTATGTTTCGAAATTTCTATGCTTTAAAACAACGATAAATGTCTATGCTTCGCCCTATCATGGACCTGAAACATAATATCAGGAACATGTTCGTCATTGCTCATGTGATCCATGGTATGAAAGCATATACTCTCTTTCAGATTGTCTCTTATTTCTCTTTGAAAATTGCATCAAGATATAACCCATTTGATGCTTTTTTTAAATGCACACAGTATGAGTTCTTTCACCTGGACATAAAATCCTGTTTGAGTGCAGTAGTTTATCCGTCATTGGATGCTGTCTACTTCGCTTATTTGTGTTGAAGTTGCATGGGATGATTTCTGGGAATCAACTATCATAATGAACTCCAGGTATCTCCATCTTCTCTAAGCTGCATACTTTTCTTTATTTGTTTTCTTGAAGAGTTTCAATACTTAAGTTCTATGGCATTTGCAGACGGATACAACTTTTTCATTAGAGGCTTAATTTATGAAAAGATGGGAATTTGAAAGCATAGAAGAAGGTTCAAGATGCATGTCTTTGCGGTTTTCAGGGACAAAAATAAGCATGCAGTCTCAAAAGAGTGTTTGGATTCAATAAAAGGTACATTTTTCTTACTTCTTCATTCTGAGATTTTCTATCGATTTTATTGTAAGGCTTCATATTTTTGGCTTTAGCGACTGATAATTCACACAAAAAGTCCAGCTGATGATCGATTTGTGTTATCGCAATGACTCATACAGTATCTCACCTAATGAATGGTTTCTAGAATGTTTGGTTACCGGAGTGGAGCAACACTCATATAAGAAACTCAAATGTTCACACAAATTTTCCTGTCTTGGATGACGTTTTGCTCTCTAATCCAGAGGTAAAGATTACCTTTTTACTTAGGGAATAGACTTACTTTACCTTGATTGACTGGGTTAGTGAGTGCAGGAATGTGACAGTTTTTCCAACTATTCGGTCTTGAGTTCTGCAAAGAAAATGCTTGAGCTTAAAAGTAAGATTTGCAGTCATAACAGTGGATGACAAACTGTGGGGAATACTTATGTGTGTATCTTCTAACTTGCGATTTTATTTTTCCAATCTGCAACTAGCATGGACATCCATATATTATTCTGATGTTTTTTTAACAATGAACTTTTTGTTGTCGTGAAATGACCAAACTGGCCATAGTAATTTTCCATTATAATATTTCTTTACAGTTTTATATTAGGTCTAAGGATATCTTGATACAGTTTATTGCACCCAATCTATCTTCCGGTACATGGTAATATTCTATAATTGCTTTTAAATGGATGAGCAATATTTGATAGCTAACATATGTAATAGTACGGCTAGTGAATTAGTAAAAAGGTTTAGCAAGACAGTAGATGAAATTGTCTTGATGTGAAAAGGTTGATGGTGGTAATATGGGTAGTTTATCTTATGGAAGTTTTTTTCTGTTGCATTCTATTGGCCTTATTTTTTATCAAATTTCCCACCGTCTAGAATATTGTTCGTTTGTCCCCTAAGCCGTACTGTCGTAAGCCTGTATGTAGTACACTTTTGTAGCTTGGATTGGGATATGTGTTTGAATGTCCCATTTTTTCCTTCTAAGGTTTTGTACAACGTCAATGTTGTTAGGAAAATACAGTGTGTAGTACTCGTTTCCTAACCATTAATATACTCGAGAAAACCTTATTAGTTGTCGCAATAACTGTGCATACCATTCACAAATTCACTACGTGTTTTGGTAATTGTTATAGAAAATTCTTGTGAATGATGTGAATCAGTTGCAATAATGACTTCCTATATATATAAGCGCTTCAAAAGTAGTATTTTGCTGTATTACATGTTACTAATTTATTTTTGATGCAAAGGACTTTGCATACGATTTTATAGATTTTGTATGATTAATAGTTTCTCATTTATTGACTTGCAAGTTGCAAATGTAGAACCATGACTAGGAAAGGCCTGAAATGTTCTTTAAAGGGGAATTAGAATGAGGCAATAAGAAAAGATTATCTGAAAATGATTGCAATTAAATGAAAAAAAAATAGTGTAAGAAAATCCAAACCCAAACAAAACGAATACAAATCAATGAAGACAAATTAAAGTGTCTGAGAATGCTGCCAATATTATGGGGTCTTAAATCTGTGTCAATTTGTTACACTATGCAAAGCATTTCAATCGTACATATGCTTATAATAAATTGACTGAATGGTTATCAAATTCAACTGATTCTAACACCTCTCCATCCCATGTGCAATGCACGTAAATGTTACACTAGGAGAGTATATATATATTAAGTCTATTACATACTTTTATTGCAGATCATGGTTCTAACGGCGACGATAGTTGCAGCTATAGTATACATGGATAAGGAAATTGGTTTGCATGGATTCAAGTTTGCAGGATCAGAAAGAAGAAAGCTGCAGCTATAAAAAGAGAAGAAATTCACATCTCTGGATTTATCTCTACCCCCTCACGACTGCGGCATCTCCAACAGTTTGCTCCTCTCCAAACCAACAGTTCACTTCCTTCCATTCCACCAGTTCTCACTGCTACTACAGTTTGCATCTCCACCTGCGTTCACCTCACCAACAACACCATCATCCATGTCATCTTATACACTTCATACACAATTCATACAGCCACCGTCAGTCCATTATCACCAGTTCCGCACCATCTTCAAAACACCAAACCAGTAGCAGACCGCCATCTTCAGCTTACAGGCAGCATCGAGCTTGAGCAGTGCAACACCATCGATTGGTAACCTTCATTGTTATCCGTATTTTTTTCTTCTTCTTAGTGATATCCGATTTTGTTTCAAGATTTTCTTTAGTTTGTAATTTTCAGTTCATTTCAAGTCGTATTTGATCTTCAAAAACTGACCAAAGTTCACTCTTTTATTTAATTTGGGTATAAATTTGTTGAATTTTGATAACATTAGACTGGATTGATTAGGGATTTTGGGAAGTTGAATTCATTTTGAATTTGTAGGTTTGTCTCTGAATTTTATGACGGATTAAACTTTTAGACTTCATTACAGAATTACATGATTACGTATTCTATATGTTTGTAATTTGGTTGTACACAAAATATGGTACTGATTCTACTAAGAAGGATCTTTAATGTCTTTTAGATTTCATCCTTTGATACATAGGTAGGACACCTGATTGTTAAGATACAGATGATAAGTAAGTTGTAACTGAAGAGTGTCAATCTATTATGGCTATTTATATCTTAACAAGCTTCTGTTATATGAAAATGGTTAGGCCCCGTCACTTGACAGATGCTTAGTGGTGTCTAGTCATGTGCTCACATTAGGGTGCAAGAAAATGATATATTTCGAACTTGGTTTAATTGATGGGATGATTTTTTTGACAGAACAACCAGAATCTCAAGGTGGAGCTGTTGCTAAGAAGGAAAAACTACTTCCTGTTGATGGTTTAACTCAAAATATTGCTGCTCACACTTTGACATATCGATAGCTAGCAGTTACTAGAAATAACTCCAAGGAAGAGTGGGTTTTAGGTGAAGGAAGATTTAAACGTGTATATAATGGTTATCCCGAAAGAACTGGTTAGGTCAGTTGTGGTTACTCTACTTTCACCATTTTTGCTATAAAACGAAAAATAAATAAAAGCAGTAGATATTAGTATTCCAGTTCCATATATAAGCTTTTTATTTGTATTGTGAATTGAGGGGAAGTGGTTGTCTTTGTAGGTTGTTGCAGTGAAACTGCTCGACTGGGATGGTCTTTAAGGAAACAGAATGTAATAGTACTTGAGAGACCCAATGGCTTACTATATTTTCAGGTATACCAAACAGCTAACTCATACAATATTATGTGTTTTGGCTTCAAAAGTCTTATTTCGCAGAGTTGTTTTCTTATGCAGATGAATTTACATATTGGACTTACCATGTTTAGAAAAGACACTCGTGTGGTGGAAGGTCAAATTTGAAAGAAACAACCAGCAACACAATTATCATGTTTTGTAGAATAATGTACCAAAATGAAGAAGAGATGTTTGGAACAACAGAATAATTGACCATGTTTTGTGGAAAATCTGTGGTTGGCGAGACTTCAGTCAATTGTTCTCCTGTATCAGGTGAGAATTCTACATTTTATTCATAAGAATATTAATAGAAAGACCTTAATATTCTATCTTTTTGATAGAAAAACCTTAGGATTCATTTACACTTATTCTATCTTTTTAGTAGAAAGACCTTAGGATTGCATCTACGCACTTCCTCTAGCATCACTGCATACAGGATTAACATTTATAGTGTGTATCATCTGTCTGACCATGTACTGATTAACGTATATATGACAGAAACAGTTAACCTAATTTCATACATGTAACCAAAAACAGTTAACTGACCTCAGTGTGTACCATCTATGCGACCATTTATTGATTAAAGGTTTACGAATCTACAAAGAAAGTGGTGTATGGTGATGGACACTGGTACACAGTGCAAAATCCAAATTGAAAAACCAATCCTTAGGATCTAGGTAATGAAGTGGACCACATAAATTCGTAGCATTTGATTATATCCCTAGATACATATCCATAATATTGAAACAGATAATATCACATCTTTTATGATGTAGGTTCCAACTAAGAATGCAAATGGAATACGGGACACGATCAACAATTTTTGTTGCAGAGGGCTGAAAGATGGTGTAGTGGAAGGCATCAGAAATGATTCTATTTGAGGGGTTAGAAAAAATATTAGGAATATGAATCCATATTTTATATTTCACTAGGTATTCCTATAGAGAACACTTACAAATGTGAGTATACATATGGAAGCGGCTGAAACTAACCTTGAATCTTATTTTAAATACAGGATTATGGGACATATTGGGGTTAAGATTTAAGAAACTCTTCTAGAGACCTGGATTGATGAAATGGATTACTTGATGATAATCAATGCTTCAAACTTAGGCATAAGATGCGATTCAATTCCTCAAAGTGGAAAGGATGGGCTACCAACAAGTCAACTGCCTTGACAAGCTACTAGAATTAAATTGCAACTGGAACGCAAGAGATAAGAAACACATGTGAAGAAGAAAACCCAACAAAGAAGGATATATACAGATGTATCACTATGGTTGAGGTCGTTTCGGATAATCGACGGAGCCGGGTATCACAAACTGATTAGCCAATATGAACGACAAAGAATAGAAATTAGGTGTTAGTTTGAGGTTAGGAATTTTTTTTGTGAACGCTTCTGCATTTTCTCCATAGGGGTTGTAAGACTTAACGTTTGCGCAAGACATTAAAGTAAACCAATAAATAGAGGATACCTTCAATCTTCATCAAGCAATTGAATAATAAAACAGAAAAATATTTAATTACCAAAAATATCGAACATCACTTCATGAAACAGTAAAATGTAATACATGCCCGTGCTGTTACGGACTACTAAGTTGTTTAATCCTGCTACTAGACCCAATTCATAAATAATGTTAGTGACAATTACTTAACTAAAATGCTATTAACACTACGAGTTTGTGATATGCACTGCACATATGTGAAATTTCAGAAAGGAAATGTTTAAGCCCTTTAGTTTCCGAGGATAACCAAGTGCACCCAAATGACATACAAATCCAAGATTGTATGTGTTGACGGAACTCATGCTATTGCGTTTACCAGATATGGAACTTCTACAAGAGGATACTACCAAGCTAGGCAGGGAAGGAACTTATGAGTAAATGCTTATATGACTATATTGGAAGGTGAGTTGGGTAGTGCAAGTCACTCTGGAAGTAACTTGTTTCTGCATGTGTGTGGTTTGAGTTTGGGATCACCTTTGCTGATTACTGATTGATGCCGGTTGTCTCTGATACGAACTCAAAAGATGAGAGCATTAAAAAACTTAACTATATCTTTTTACGATTGAGAATTACGGATTTGTCTTTTTTATTTCGAGCTCTTGCTCTCTGGCTATAATCTAGGTATAGATTTAGGGTCAGACGAACAATCCACACTCTTTACTAAGTTAAGAGTAGTCTTGATTGAAATCGAGTTCTTGATGCTCGTAGCCTTAAGAACAAAAAGGTGAAGTGTGAATTATTTAGTATAAAAAGTTTTTAATATACAGTTTTTGGATATATATATATATGAGTATTTTGCTACTAGAACTTAAATTAAATTTTGATAATGTATACATATGTATTAATGGTATGCATTCCAAACATTATTGCAACAATAGTATTTAAACATTATATTTTATAATATATTTTGTCATTTTATATTAATTGTTTTTAGCTACAAAACCAATAATACGAGAAAAATAAATAACACAGAAAAATGCAAAAGATTGAGCCCCGGCCGCAGGCCAGGGGATACCTAGTTTAACTATATATCCCAACTCGTGAGATTGAGATATATACCCAAATTAGGTACTATGGCCCGGGAGTTGAGCCTATAAATTAGTCGGTGTTTTGCTAGCCGGGTCAAATTAGCCGGGGTCTACGGTCCCGGCCGTACCCCTTAATAATATTTGGTATTAATATTGTTAGCGATTTTTAATTAAAAAATTAAGTTAGATTAAGAAATCTAATTATATTAGGAAACTTAGTAATGGCAAACCTAAGATTAGACGTGTTTAGGATTAGCCGGTGTTTTGTTGGTCGGGTCAAATTAGTCGGGGCCTACGACCCCGGCCATACCCTTTAAATTATTTTAGAAGCCGTTTTTAATTAGAAATTAAGTCAGATTCAGAAATCTAATTATATTAGGAAAATTAGTCATGGCAAACCTAAGGTCAGCCGTGTTTAGGATTAGCCGTTGTTTTGTTGGTCGTGTCAAATTAGCCCCGGTTGTACCCTTTGAATTATTTAAAAAATTAATATTTGGTTTTAATATTAGTCGTTTTTAATTAGGAAATTAAGTTAGATTCAGAAATCTAATTATATTAGGAAACTTAGTCACGACAAACATAAGGTTAGCCGTGTTTAGGATCAGTATCTATGCTAGGGCTAGTTTTGTCCCGGGTCACGACACAATCTCTACCATCCAAAAAATAATAAAATGTCGGTCGTAGATCTACGGATTCAGCAGAAGGATATATACTTTGATTTATATACTATGATCCGACGGACGGATATAGATCTTACAGATCGATCGAGCTGTGTCGTAGAATGGCCGAAATCGAGGGCTGAAAATGTCCCAAGACAAAGACCATGTTCCCTTGTAATATAGATTAATGGGGGGTAAAATAAAATAAGGTCCTTGTTGAATTGGGTCATGAAGATAAGTTAAGAAAATTTTGGGACAACAAGGAGAGAGAAGCAGTGAGGTGGTGCGATAAATAACTGGTGGTGGGTTTTCGGTTACTTTTCCGGTTTTTTTTTTTGTGTTTGTGCCTGTCTCCTTTGTCATGTGGCATGTTTTATACTCCACCACTTTTCCGCCGCTACCCTCCATCTCTCAGGAGGTAGCTGGCTCTTCTGTGAGAGAATTTTGTGGATCTCAGAGTACTAAGGTTTCTGGTTTGGGTGGTGAGAATTTTTTGGTTGATTTCTAACTCTTCTTTGCATTCGTTTTCTGAGAAAAATTGGGCTTCGTTTCTGTTTCCGGTGGAGAAAGACATTGCTAAGATCTAAAACCTAAAATCAAGAGATGTGAAAACTTGGTGGTTGGGATTTTTGTTGGAAAGAGATTGTCGTATACTCTGGTGAAGCGTGTTGTTGAACGTGCTTGGAAATTTAAAGGTAGTTTTAATCTTACTATTCATGAAATCTGTTTTTATTTTTTTATTTTGATGATGATGATAGATCTGTTGCTCTTGAGCATGGATATATATATATTTCAAAACCAATTATTTCTGGTGCAACCATGGCACCCAGATTTGGAAAGTGAAATTGTTGAACTCAAATCAGTTCCAATTTTGATGAATCTTAGAAAGGTTCCTCTTCATTTTTAGGATTAAGATGGGTTGAGTAGTATTGCTAGCTATTTTGGGAGGCCTATTGTGATGGATTATCAAACATTGAATATAACTAGAATGAGTTATGCTCGTGTTTGTGTGGAGGTTGTTGTTATGTTTGATTTCCCTACTTCTATTCCGGTTGTGGTTGATGAAAGTAAGAGGTTTGCTGGTTTCTTGGAAACCCCCTAGGTGTATGCATTGTCATGTTTTTGGTCATAATCTAAATGGGTGTTCTAAACTTAAAATGGAAAAATATGATGATGTTGAAGCTATTATAGAGAGAAAAAAGCAACAGGTAAAGGAAGTCTGGGCTGTTAAGCAGACTAAGGTATCAAAGAGAGCCAGAGAATTTAAATATAGAGGATGAGGTGATAGTTGAAAGTGCTACTGAGTTTGATTCTGTTGAATATAGGAGTGATGATGAGAGTCTTAAAACTGTTCAAGTTATCAAACAAAGTGAGCCTATTCATACTAAGAATATGTTTATTGTTTTAGAATATGTTACTTCTTCTAGAGTTTTGATGGATATTACTAATAAGTCTAATGGTGCTTAGGTGGGTGCAAGACTTGGTTCTACTAGTGCTTCAAAATCTTTATCTTCTAAAGTTGATGTTTCCTCTAGTGGTTCTGCTAGATCTCACTTTATAAATAAGTCCAATTCTTCTAATTATATTGCTCAAAGACTGCAGGTAAGAGCTACTAACCCTAAGAAAGTCAGTAGGGAGAAGGAACCTCATATCCCTGTTAATAAAGATGTTTAAAGAAGGAATGTGGAATGTGAGAAGTCTAAATGATCCTCTCAAACAAGTAGAGGAAGGTAGATTGATTAAAGATCATAAGTTGTCTATTCAGGGTATTCTTGAAACTCATATTGTTCGGAGTAGTAATAGTAATATTGATAGAATTAGAAATAAAATTTATCATGGGTGGAAGTTTAGTGATAATTATGTTAATAATATCTCTAGGGGGATTTGGGTTTGTTGGAATCCTTTGGAAGTTTTTTTAACTATTCTGCATACTTTTTCTTGATGTTTTTTCTTCTAGAAGTGTCAATTTTGTTTTAATATTTTTTTATGCTTTTAATGATTCTCAATCAGAGAATTTCTCTTTGGAATGAGTTATCTACTTTGGCTAGTTTTAATTATAGTCCTTGGATGTAAATGGGAGATTTCAACTCTATTCTTTATGCTCATGAGAAGGTTGGTGGAGCTGATGTTTCTTCTAGTCAAAAGGCTGACTTCTAGAATTGTATAAATGATAATAGCTTGTTTGATCTTCACTACTCTGTTTATTTATTTACCTGGTGGAATCAACAACAAAGGGATGGGAGAATTGCTTCCAAACTTGAAATAATTCTTGTTAATTTGGAGTGGATAAATCATTTTGAGGATTCTAAAGCTGATTTTCTAACTCAAGGTGTTTCTGATCACTCCCCTGGTATTGCTACTATTTTCGAAAAGAGAAAGATTGGTCCTCTTCCTTTTAGATTCTACAATTTGGTTACCGAGGAACCTGATTTAAGAACAATTGGAAATATAAAGGGCATGGTAATCCTATGTTTGTTCTTGTAACTAAATTAAGAATATATAAGAAGACTTTGATCAAATGGAAGAAAGAAAGGTTTCAGTTTATGTCAGCTAAAGTGTTGGAAGCTAAAAAGGTTGTGCAGAATGCTCCATTACAGGTTCAGAATGTTCCTTTGTGTCCTCAGTTGGCTAGGGGTGAGAGAGTTGTTGTTCAAAAGTATGTTACTCTAGCTAAATATAAAGAATCTATGTTGAAGCAGAAATATAGAGTTGTTGGTTGGATCTTGGTGAATCCAATTCTTCTTTCTTCTTTAGTTATGTTAAGGATATGAGATCAAGAAATAATATGGTATCAAACTTTGTGATGATAGTTTGATTAATTCTTTACAGTCTAAGACTTTGGTTGATACTAATGTTGCTGAAGATCTTATAAAAAGATATTACTAAAAAGTAGGTTGCTCTGGCTCTTTCCTATGTTGGTTATAGTAGAGCCCCAGGACCTGATGGGTATTCTAGTTACTTTTTACAATTCTGTTAGTTTGTTATACGGGGTGATTTTATGGATGCTCTCAAGAACTTTTCTTTAAATTTAGGATTCTAAAATAAGTTAATAACAATTTTATTACCTTGGCTTCTAAGTGTGATAATCCTTCTAAAGTTACTGATTTTATACCTATTGCTTTTTGTAATGTCGTTTATAAATGCATTACTAAGATCATTTCTCTTAGAATGAAGAGGGTGTTGCAAGACTTGATAAATGCTAACCAATCTGCTTTTGTTTCTGGTAGAGCTATTCAAGATAATATTTTGGTTTCAGATGAAGTGGTGAGGAACTATTATAGGTCTACTGGCTCTCCAAGATGCTCTCTTAAAATTTATTTGAACAAGGCCTATGATACCGTTAGATGAAAAGATGCTATTGGTATTATGAAAAAGATGGGATTTCTTGAACAATTCTTAAATTGGATATTTTTGTGTATATCTACTGCTAAATATTTTATTCTTATAAATGGTTCCTCTTATGGCTTTTTTTGGAGCTAAAAGAGGTTTAAAGCAGGGTTGCCCTTTATCTCCTTATTTGTCTGTTATTGTTATGGAATTCTTTAACAGTATTCTTCAACAACATATTCTTCAGGGGACTATGGATTTCATCATATATGTTCTTCAACTAGGCTTGCTCATTTCTGCTTTGCTGATGATGTGTTGGTATTTTTCAAGGGTAATGTTGCAGCTGCTATTGTTGTTAAAGGCTTCCTTGATTTCAATAGCTGTTATGGTCTTGAAGTTAATAGACAGAAAACTGCACTTTATGCTTCTGCTTTTGGTCATTCAGAGTTGTCTGATATTATGTTTTATTCAGATTGTTCTTCAGACGCTCTTCCCGTCATATACCTTGGTATGCCTCTTCTCTCTACAAAATCTCTTATGCTGATTCCTCTTATATCAAAAGTCACAGCTAGAGTCAAATCTTGGAAAGCTAAGCATCTTGCTTTTCGTGGTAGAGTTAGACTTATAAAAGCAGTTCTTATTGGTATGGTTCATTTCTGGTTATCTTAAGAGCCATAAAAGAGTTAACTAGTATCTTTAAGAGGTTTCTTTGGTATGGTTCTGATCTAGGAAAAAAGAATAATCATGTTAGTTGGAGTACCATTTATTTGCCACAAATTGAAGGTGGTCGGGGTATTAAAGATTTGACTACTTCAAATAGTGCCTCTAATTTGAGATACATTTGGGACTTGATATTTGGTAAAATTTTTGTGTGGACTGAGTGGGTTCAAAAGAATTTGATTAAACATTAAACAAAAAGGATTTGAATACTCCTCAAGACTCATCTTGGTGATGGAGGAGAATCCTTGAGCATATACATATTTCCAAGAATCAGCTTGGCTATGTTATTGGTAATGGAGTAAAGACCATGTTTATGCAAGACAATTGGCATTTTAGAGGCAGGCTTGTGGACTGGGTTGATCCTGACATTATTGCTCAGTATTTTCCCAATGAAGATGCTTTGGTATCTGATTATGATGTTGATTCTCCTTGGGGTTTTTCTTCTACCAATTCTTCCTTAGTTGCTAAATTTTTTCGTACAATCTCTTGTGTGGATATTAAAGTTAATGAAGATGACCTTGTTATTAGGAGACCTAGTTCTACAAGGAATTTTACCATGAAAGATACTTACAAAGCTATTTCTACTCACATGGATTCTATATTTTGGCATTATATTGTCTGGTTTAAATTGCACATCCCTAGACACTCTTTTATTGCCTGGGTAGCTCTTCATGGGAGACTGAAGACAAGAGACAAGCTTGTTAAATGAGGTGTCAGTGAAAATGATAAATGTGTCTTATGTGAGACTGGAAGGGAGTCTGAAGCTCATATTTTTCATGATTGTCCTTTTTCTGCTTTCATATGGACTGGTCTAATTCTTAAAATGGGATATTCTAGGTGTTCCACACCTTCTTGGGAGGTTGAGATATAATGGTGCATTACTTATTTTGAGGGTAATGATTTTATCAGTTCTATTAAAAAATTAGCTTTTACTGGTTTCATTTACCAGATTCAGAGGGAGAGGAACAATAGAGTTTTTACTAGAAAGAAAAGTTCTGCTCTACAAGTGAGTGTTCTTATTATCCAAGATATTCATCTTAAACTTAATGCTCATACTAGAACAATTTGTGATACTCCAGAGAATAAAAGCTTTCTTCTTAACTAGATTGTGGACTGCAAATTTACTGCTAAGGTGTGAAAGCAGTGTAAGATGAAATTATGATCAATTCTGATGGGTCTGTAAAAGAGAATTCAGCTGGAATTGGATCTATCCTAGGAAATAAACAAAGAGATGTTGTGGAGTGTGCTGTTGGGGTTGTTTACCTCTTTCCGTAGATGCTCATGAATTGCAGGGAGTAGAATTGGGTTTGAAATTAGTTATTGAGCATCAAGTTCCTAGAATTTATGTTAGTGTTGACTCTATGGCTATCTTTCTTTTATTGAACAAGACAAAGCCTAAACCTCCTTGGAGCCTTATTCAAATCTGGAGGAGGGTTTGTGCCTTATTGAACCGTTTTGAAAGAGTGAGGTTTAGTCACTACTAAAAAGAAAATAATTGTGCTTCTGATTATTTAGCCAACTTGCATCGTAGGGATCACTTTATCCGTATTCTTCCTGGTCATTTTAGTCCTAAGTTTTGTGTTATTTTACAAGAATATAGGAGTAGGAAATAGCATTGGAGGTAGTTGTTTTTCTGTTTTTTTTTTTGGGATTTTTTCCCTTGTTCTGTTTCTGAGTTTTTTTCTTTGTTTTGGGTTTCCTAACCCAGCTAATTGTATCAAAAAAATAAAATAGGGTCATTTTGAAGTAGATTCCAAAATCCCTTGTCCATATAGTTCTAATAATAATTAATCTTTTCATGCTTAGTTAATGTTAATTAGGTCATTTAGTTAAGTTAATATGGTTATATTAAATCAATTAAGTATAAATTATGAATTATAATTTTTGTTAGATTTAACTAATGAATTTGTTAAAAGTTTTTTTTAGGAAAACTTAAAAAATTAAGGTAACTAGAATTTTCTAACCAAAATGAATGATTCTAGTCAAGCGATTCTCTGTAAGTAATTTAAGTTGGTTTAACTCATAGATTGACGAGATGAATCAAGTTAAAACTTATTTGAACTTATCAAAAGTCGGCATGCTCGATGGGTAATTTTTCGCACCTTCAAAAAATGGTGCACATGCAAGATATACAAGTTGTTCCATAACCGCCCGATCAGACTTATTATAGAAGCCGCTGGTTTATCATAGAAACCAAATTTGGCTTATTGTGGAAGCCCAATCGGACTTATTGTAGAAACTCGAAAGTTTATTATAGAAACCAACCATGGCTTATTATGGAATTCCAATCTAGCTTATTGTGGAAGCCTGATAGTTTATTATAGAAACCAACAAGGCTTATTGTGGAATCCCAGTCAAGCTTATCTTGTAAAAATAAATACAAAGCTTAAAGAGATAGACATAGATCTCTTAGATAACTGCAAATCTTGGCTAGTAGACATGTATCTTTCAAGATAAACACAAGTATTGATGATATAGACATAGATTTTTCAAGATAGATACAAATATTAAGAAGATAGACATTGATCTTCCAAGATAGATAAAAATATTGAGAAGATAGATATGGATCCTCCAAGATAGATACAAATATCGAGAAGAAGAAAGATATGCATCTTCAGAGATAGATACAAATATTACGAAGATATATAAGGATCCTCCAAGATAGATACAAATATTGAGAAGATATACATGGATCTTCCAAGATAGACACAAATATTGAGAAGATAGACATGGATTTTTCCAAGATATAAACAAATATTAAGGGATAAGTACAAATCCAGGTGGTTATTTAGGATAACTACAAATCTAGGTGGTTATTTGGGATAACTACAACTAGATTTGGTTTCTTCCTATAAATAGAGGCTGAAATCTAAATCAAAAGGTACACAATTTTGATTCATTTTCTCCTATATACACCTGCATAGAGCTCTTTTCTTACTTGAGCGTCAGAGTGCCTTTGCAGGTACCCCCGGTGTTGCATCAATAATCACAGCTTTCATCAACAATCACATATTTTGTCAACATATCTAGAGAAATTAAATCTGTGACTGAGATTCACTCAATTCATCATCAATCTCGAGGAGTGTTGGGGTAAATATTTTTGCACCAACATCTTTTGGTTCCGACTAAGGGGACATATGAATAAAAGGATCGTGTTACCCCAGTGAGAAAAGTCTAAAAAAAGAAACTTGTAGAACGAACTGTTGCTGAAAATGTCAATAAAATCGTCTAAGAAAATATTACAGGAGAAGCGTCGCGGAAGCTTTTGAAGGCTTCCTGAAACAGAAACACTTATATTTGTTGCAAATAAAAACGTTACAGAAAGCATTCTGAAACAAAAACATTTTTAGCTGTTACCAAGCTAGTGTTGCAAAAAATACAAGACAAATAAAAAATCGCATGGAGACTTCAAAAACAAAACAACATGGTAGGAACGGTGATACACTCATCGGAATTCATGCTACTCAAAGCACCGTCCCTTGACCAATTCGAAGCGCCATTGTTCAGACTTTCCAAGAAGGAGTGGAGGCGTCACCTTCAAAAACTGCATTAGGAGCTCGTTTTGTGAGGACCTGCCCAAGCTTTAGGAGAAACATTTGGGTATGTGTAGATGGTGAGTTTTTGACAAGGGTCAGAATTGTAAAATCGCACTTCTTCCTAGTTACAGGAACATAGAAATATTTGCATGTACTTGTGCGCATACTTCTTACTTCACATCAAAATACCTAATATTATATTCCTACTTATATTCCGAATGATAATTGAGGATACAGTCTCAACAAAAGCCTACAAGCATTCTACGGTAACAATATAGTCTATAATCTCTATATAATAAGTCTCAAGCTCCCAGATGGTTTTCCCACTAGTATAGAGCAACTTGAGTCTTCTTTAAACATCTACGAGAATTCTAAATTTTCTTGCAGTCTCCTCAATACTCATAATACTCATGCCATATCGATCTAGTATCAAGTCGCATAAATTCCACGGCTAAATTCCTTGAACTTGCCTCGAATGCGCATAAATGTTTTAGTAACATCTATCAAATGCGGGAATAGCTAATGCTTAAACCCAAAAATACACTATAACTTAACGCTTCGTTCGCAAGGAACTCGTCTCAAATTGCTCCTATGAGGAATATGTTATTATAACACCTTGCTTAAATATAAGCCACAAATCATGTACCACTTCTGTCAGACACGCCACAATCAAGAAATGATGCCTTAAAAGACGCATTATGCCTCTAAGATAGGCTAGCCCTATTTTTTTCTCCTATCAGTACCGGGTTAGCACCCGCTGTTCGGCTTAGCACCATATTGGTGCTAGTTTGCCACTATAGCACAAAAAACGCTAACTTTTATAGCGCATAAAAAGTGCCAACTAGATTAATATAGCCTTAGCCAGCACGTCTGGGCCTGAGAAGGCCTTGGATAACGCGTCCACGACTTAACGCCCTTGCTTGGCGCATCACTGCCTGAAGCGCCACCAAGCCTGACGCGTCACTAGATGGAGCGTCCCCGAATAACGACCTTACTAGTTGGAGAGTCCCGTAGCTCCATCACGCTCCTTCCATAGCTCCAGCATCCCATCCTTAGCTCCAGCGCATCCATTGTCTTTCCACTGCGTCCACTTGGTCCCAGCGCGTCCACTTGGTCCTAGCGCATCCTCTTGGTCCCAGCGCGTATGCTTGGCTCCGGCGGGTCTCTTTGGCCAGCGCCTCTCTAGGTTCAGCTCCTCTCTATCTCTAGCACGTCCCTATCCCTATCCTAGCATGTCCTTAAGCCTAGCATGTCTTCATGGATGGCAGGTCCCAAAGCCTGGCAAGTCACTAGCCTATCAGGTCTCCATGGCTGGCAGGTCCCTAAGCCTAGCAGGTCCTCATGGATGGCAGGTCCCAAAGCCTGGAAAGTCACTAGCCTATCAGGTCTCCATGGATGGCAGGTTCCTAAGCCTAGCAGGTCTATATGGATGGCAGGTTTCTAGCCCAGCGCATCTCCATATCTAGCGAGCCCCTCAACCTTGGCGTGTCACGAGCCTTGTAAGATTTTATCCTAGCGCATTCCAGTGGAGCTCTCGTCCTTGGCGTGTCCCAGCAGCGCCCATCCCAGCAGTGTCCCTACCTGGCGCGTCCCTCCCTAAGATGGATCGTCTTCCTTAGACATAGCGTCCTCCTTGGCACAAGTACTTCCTTGAATTTGACGCAAGTGTTGTCCTTGCTAGCTACTTCCCTAAAAAATACGCCCTTCTTTCCAATATTGGTCTAATACCAAATCTTATATGGTATTCTAACAGGTCTTCTTGTTTAAGAAGCCCTTTACAATATTTGGCCTCAAATGTATCTCAGACTTACGCTAAGTCACTTATGAGCTAATACTTAGCCATTAAATATGCCATGTTATTCCTAAGCAAGTACATGACGACTGAACTTACCAGACTCGACACTAATCAGCCTGATCATCAATTTAGTGAGTTGTACAACCTGCCTCACTGATTTAGCAAGTCATTTGACATGACTTTACTTAATCAAAAAAATATTGGCTTATAAATCCAATATTTCCACGAGATATCAAATACAACACATGAAGGGATTCTCATTGGGGTATTGTTTTGGCGGTCTACGACAATCGTGGGTGGTGATACCACCTCCACGAACAAGAAGGTAACAAGTAGTTTGCAGTTACAAAGCAGTTGAGAGGATGTAGAGTAGTGGTCAGAAACATCTTCCCTACTTTCCAGGTACCACCCCACTACAATATCGACAATCATCACTTCTCCACTTCTCCATAACTTCCACGATTTACGAGAAATCAGTGTGTCTCTTTCGAACTATAAATAGATAGTTCTCATCCATTCCAAACAAGACAATCAGTCAGGAGAAACAAAAAAATACAGAAATAATGATTCATCTCAGAGATAATCCTTTCTCCTTCATACACTACTTATCATACTGATATTTCTCAACCTTCTTTGCTTCCCTCCTCTAAGACCTACCCAATCTTCTCCACCTTTGTGATTGAACAGAACGTGAACGACCATTTTTTGGTTTAGGCTCGTCCTGTTCGATTTTGATCTCTCGAACCTACTTGAATGTACGATTTTACCGTACATTTGTTTTCACCCTAAAACAATTAGCGACCATAGCGGGAGATCAACCTCTCAATTACAAAAGATAATTTTCAGTTATTCAAAATGGTGGATCTTAGATCTGGAGCAGTTACAACTTTTATAATCGGTTCAGGTAGTACCGATGACGGTGATTATGAAAACACCCCTGTCACTACTGACCCTCCCCGTATCAATACTACTTCTACACCTCCCCTTGGTGACAAGACCACTGAAGATACCAAGAATACTCAAAATCCGTTCAACATAGCTGATCTGATGAAGAGACAGGAAGTCCTTGCCAGAACACAGGTGGACATGGCCACTACTCAGAAGGAAGTACTTGCTTGCCTCAAAAATTTGACGGAGTGACTCTCCCCGGAACAACGCCATCGCCTGACGGAGCGAACTAGGACCAACCTCACAGCAACCACTGACGTCGCCATGTCAAAGATTCAAAGGAACGATGAAGTTCATATTTTCCTGATCGCCCACCACAGAAGTACCAACAACTCGATTTTGTCACCCGTGAATATCTGGAGAGACTCCTACAAAATCATGGAAAGAAAGACTCATCCTCGATCCATCAATATTGGCCTCTTTACCCGACGGTTGAAAACACCAGGAACGCCCAAACAACCTCAACATGGTCGATCTGATGCAAAGACAAAAAGTTCCTGCCAGAACACAAAAATACATGACAATCGCTCAAGAAAGGTACTCTTTCTTTTTTAGTAAGTCAACAATTGTATTAATGGATAAAAATACTTACAAAAAGTTTACAAGAAAAGAGGTCAGAGAAATCCCAAAAAACATAAACTATTTAAATCTATAATAATAAACATGAGGATATTCTATAGATTTCAAAAAATCAGGTCTAGCATCATAACTCCAACCTTCCACGTCATCTAATAAACAACCATACTTTTCCATAGTGTCTGCTGTAAAATTTGCCTCACGATAAGTATGCTCAAAATGAATTGAGTCAAATAAAGCTTATGTATTAACCCAACGTTGTTGAACAAACCAAGGAACATCCGTCTCCTTTAGAGCTTCAATAGCACCTGTAGAGTCTGACCGAATAACCACTCTTTTAATTCCCCATTTGCAATCCCATTCAAGCCCAGCAATAATGCCATATATTTCTGCCAGATAATTAGAAGTTATTCCAAGCCCAATACTCATAGCCCCAACTACAGAACAGTCCGAGTTCCTAACTACAACTCCAACACTCGCTGCCCCTGGGTTCCCCCTAGAGGCTCCATCACAGCAAAGTTGTAACTCATCACTCCCTGGAGGATGCCGATAACAAGCAACAACCTCTATATGCTTCACATTACGGTATCTAACTCTAATATTTTTTAGAAATCGGACACAATCCATGGAATTATGCATGGTGTTGTTCAATCTACAAGAATACTCATGAACAAGGTTTATAACTTGCTTCATAAAAAGGTTCCAGTTTGCTGACCTCTTCTCATACACTATTTTATTTCTCGTAAGCCATAGTTCATACCTGATCACTAAAATTGAAACTGACCACAAATCCTTAATAATTCCGCTTCGTCCTTTTGCAGCCTTGTAAGAAGAAATGAAGTTTACGTGAGGTTGTAAGCCAAAAATACCCGATATCCACTGCCAAGCACGATATGCAAAAGGACAGAACCGTAGGATATGCTCCAAAGATTCCTCTGCCACCTCACAAACACAACACCTGTTAGTTAAAGTGATTTTAAATCTGTCACTAACCTTGTCCATTTTCGCACATGCTCCCCTTAAAAATTTCCAGTTTTGAACAGCTAAAGAAGGGTGAACAGCTCTACGTCAAAGCAAACCAGAACCATCCAAAGTGGAATATTTCATACGAATCACCTCCTTCGTATATTTGACTGAAAACCTACCTTTAAAATCAGGCATTCAAATTTTACAATCAACACCGTTATGCACTAGAGGAAAATCATTCAAATCAATTTCCTCCTGAATCATATTTGATCTATGCACCTCAGGAATAACCCAAGCTCCATCCACAAGAAAATCACAAACTCTAGCCAATCTGTCAAGATTATTAGGACCAATAATATCAGCAATACACGTATTACCGCACCAAACATCAAAGTATAAAGAAGTTGTTCTTCCGTCTCCAATAAGAACTTTTGTATTACTAGCCACTTCTTTGCTGACCCACCTAAAACTAGGTAGTATAGTTGATTTAATTCCATACTTTTTAATATGACCATCCCGAGCAGTAAACTTAGCTTGAAGGAATCGAGCCCAACCTTTTGAGGTATTCACTTGCCTCAAGATTCTAATGGAATAATTTTTCCTAGAATAAATCCGTCACCAGTTACAGCAAGTAACGATTCCAAGCCTAACGTCAACCGTACCAGAATCAATATTTAAGATAATGACGAGATTTGTATTCAAAGATGACAATCAAGGATTCAACGATTTAACTTTGTCGCCCATGAAGACCTGGAAAGACTTTTAAAATTTCAAGGAAAATAGGGACTAGCCTCACTTCATCAGCACCAATCTTTTACCCTCTCGCCATCCAAAAGATCATTTCACCAGGGGGATATATCTCTTGCTATACTCCCTCTATAATAGGGGATAAAAAATGTTCAGATCTGAAAAGATTGTTCCATATGAACGACGAATATCCTGGTGACTACATATGTCGATTCAGGGTCCAAAAGTCGTAGAGATATATATTGGAGCAGTCGTCTGGTCAGTAAGCACTACAACATCCAATCATCCATGAGGTCCTGTCAGAACGAAGCGGTCAAGAAGGAGGCTTCATCACAGTAAGCGTCACAAATCGAACGCTCACCATCAGTCTCAACCCCAGGTCTAGCATTAACCTCAGCACCAGCCCATATACAAGCTCTCTCCACGTCCCAGTCAAAACTCTACAACAACAAAATCCAAAGCCATCTATGATGTTCTCAAGTTTTCCTTTTAACGAGGAAACCCTTTCACTCTGGTACGAGTCCCATCACTCACCAATCCATTTCACTCTGGTATGAGTCCCATCACTCACCAATCCATTTCACTATGGTACGAGTCCCTTTATTCATGTGAGAGTCTCTTTCACTCCGGTAGCAGTCCCTTCAGCAAGGTGCTACCTACTTCACGCTCCCGTGAAGCTCCAAGATGACGACAAATCCATGCAATGCCAAGATCAGAATTCTCAACTCCATCTACAGCTTCTTCCCATTTCGAGGACGATTCAGATTTCACTCTAAGGGAAATGGATCATTACAAATTAGCACAAAATAATGAAGTAGTGAAACCCCCCATCACGTGAGTATCCTGGGAGGGTCCTACTGAAGAGGAATCAATGACAATACGCGTATTAAAATACTCAACTAGCACGTTCCTCGCTACACTACCATTCTGCATATCAACTTCAGTAGGAGCATCATCCTCACCAAGTACGTGAAGGGGAGATCGCATATGGTTTTCAGAGTGGGGTAGTACACTATCCACATCAAAATCAACGGTAACTCTTGTTCCTTCTCTAGCAAGCCGAGCTCTCTCATTTTGGCCATTCCACCCCTAAAAGTAGAGAGGATCCATGCATATTAGGTAAGAACATCTCAAACATGAAATCTTGAGAATTAACTACAAAACCTACTATACAATTCACAAACGTCACATACATTCATTATATAGTGATATTTGAGGTATTTCATGAGCCCAACCTATTACAAGATGTTTCGCAAAACTGCGTCAGAAACCGTTTTCACTACCTTTCGGAAACTCTGAAGATGACAACAATTGGTGATGAATCTGAGCATGGTTTTTATATCAAAAGTTTCGTATTAGTGTATACTACAATATGATAAAAGGGAGCATGAATTATACAAGTGAGTTAAGACTAATGGAAAAAACGGCTAGCGGAGTCGAGTCTGAAAACTATAAGGATTTTCCTGAATACTTTCTGAATTCTACTGTTCGGTCGTTTTGACGCCTCAACAGCTCGAAACCTGGATTTCTTCTTGTTTGGATGTAGGAAATTGTTTTGTAATGAGGATAGAGGGGTGATAGACATATTTTTGTGTATAATTTGTGCTCGATTATCTATTTTGATAGTGTTCGATTTTGTACTTTTTATGGTTTTTTTATGTCTTTGTAAGTATTTTCGAGAAATAAATATTTGTGGAAAAATCGGCTTGAAAAGTTGATAAAGGCACCCGGAAAATTACTAAAGGCACCCAAGGAGAATTGATAAAGGCACCCAATTCTTGGGTTGGGGGCACCCCCTTCTTTGAATTTGAAACCGAAAATGGCGAGAAGACTTTGGTTGCGTGAGAAAGTTTATGTATGATTCTGTTAACCAAGTTTTAAAGATTTTAAACGTGTTCTTGGTATCTCAAATTGTTCAAACACTCAAAAGATAACAAAAAACGTCAAGTAGGATTAATTCTGCCGAAAAAAATGGTTGACAATCAAGATTTTTGCCGGTGAATCCTTTTTCACCCGGGAATTGGTTAAAGGGATTTAGAGTATGATTTGCATAAGTTTTGGAGTCTTTATCGGTTAAGAAGAATCTCTAGGGTTTAATAATGCTATATAAAGCAAAGAGAGAAGAGAAAGCGGGCGGGAGGTAGCCAGAGCACCGAAAAAAATTCCAGGAGAAAACACTTTTGCTGTTGGTGAAGAAGAAGGTGAAGAACATAAGCTCAGAAACTGTCGCTGTCGCAGTCATTGAAGCAGTTGTATTTCTGAAGCACCTGAAGTCCGTTCTTTTCTTCTGTTTTCTTTTCTTTCTTCTGTAACGCAGAGAACAAGTCTCTGTAACGCTTATAAGCGTTTTTGTTCTCCTGTGTCACTATTATTTCACCATTGTAAGCATTTTTTGAGCTATGAAATATATTTTTGAGGGTGTTTCCAATACAATGAGCTAATCATCATCACTAGGGCGATGGAGGAAGCTATTTCTCCAATAATTAAGTGGTAACTTCTATTTTATCTATTTTTTACAATTCTTTTATTATTAATTGCTTTGAATTAAATTGAAAAAAATGGTTTTTCTCAAATAATTGTGTTTTCTTTTGATGGTCATGCTTAGTTTTAAAGTTTTGACGTCTCATACTTTCGATTTACAATTATTCTTTTAAAAACCTAACTTCGGCAATATTTAGATTAAGTTGAATACAAGAATTGTAAGATTTTATCACTTGAAATCTTGGTTATTAGTGGAATCCCTAACCTTAGTTCTTCCGTACAATTTAAAATTAAGTTTGCTTTAATCTTCTTTATTTTTAGTCATTAAAATTAGGTCTAGAAATCGAATCTTCACAAGTCTGAGAATCAAACCCTTTTTACCACTATATTTAAAAAAAAACATCAACTTTTGGCGCCGCCGACGCGTACTTGTTTTTAGGTTTAGAGTTTTAGATTTATTTTTAGGTTTTTATTTTTATTTTTAGTATTATTTTTTATTTTGTTCTATTTTACGTTTCTTTGGGTATTTTTCTTTTTGCTACAGGTTTGGATCTTGGATTGAAAGGAAATAAAGCCAAAGACTTTGGTGATTACAGACTTGAAGCTAAAGTTAAGGACTTGGAGTTAAAAGTTAAAGCTTAAAGAACGGAGAAGAAGACAAAGACTTTTATTTTTAGATTTTATTTTTCTTTAGATTTTATTTGTTTAAAAAAATTGTATTAGGAATTTTTATTATTTCTGTAATTTTTCTTTTATTTTTGGACACTTTTTGGACTTTATTTTGGACTTTGGACATTTTATTATTTTAAAACCCTACGGAAGGGTAATTTAAATATAAACTGCAACAGGGAAGGACGACAATTACGATATTGTCTCGGCCCCTCGGGTTCGTACACTGACACAGGAGTCGGTGGCCTGAATCGAACACAACCAATTCATCCCCCGTCTGGTACGGGAGGTAAGACTCGATCAACCCACAAATCCCCTGCAAGTGGGTTTACTGTATTCCTTTGTATGCATATATGTTGAGGAATTGAATACCGTTTTACTTTTCTAGTAAAGGGCAAGAACTGGCCATACAAGATAAGGACTCGGATTTCATCACCGTTTCCTTCTTGCACGCTGAACACGTTACCAAACGCGAACCTAAACCTTAAAATTTTGACTAAAAAGAGATCGATAGGGTAACGAGCTTATAGGAAACTCGTTCAAAAGGACTGTATTGGTTACTTTGTTAGCCTAACTCAAGGTTCAAGAATATTATTTTAAGTTGATTAGGGCCGCCTTGTAACCAGGGAAAAGTGCCAAAGGGACAGGTTTATCAAAGCTCCTTAGAGCTTATCCTGTTTCTCTTCGACTTAATCTAATTCGGATCGTTCTAAGAGGTTTGTAAAATTATAACTAGTTGACTTTCGAAAGAATAGAAGCTGGTCTAGAAACAATCTAAGTGGAGCCATCATGCTTTTTGTTTGCTAGATTCAATAGGTTTGATTTGGTTGAGTCAGCCTTGCTTGTGATTGTTTAGAATTCCCTTCCATTTAGGATTTTTTTTTTTTTTTTTAGTGTATGCTAAGACCGCTTGAAGTCATCACTGAGCGGGCTTGGAAAAGAGACACTCTAGGTCGTTTGATTAGTGAGAAACCTAATATTTCTGTCCCTGGAAACGAGGACTTCGAAGACTCTTCTTTTGAGGGCCCTGTTTTTGGAAATTTCAATTTTGAAAACTTGATACTGTGTGAAGAAGTTACTTCTAGTCCTTTGATAGCGCCAGCAATGACAACTTTAAAATCTTTGTTGAATCCGACTAGGACTTCTCGTCCATCATGTATCAAGTTAGCTGAAACTGAAGCAAACTATGAGTTGAAACCTAGGACCATACAGATGCTTCCCATCT
Source organism: Papaver californicum (assembly GCA_023531435.1). Classification (NCBI taxonomy): domain Eukaryota; kingdom Viridiplantae; phylum Streptophyta; class Magnoliopsida; order Ranunculales; family Papaveraceae; genus Papaver; species Papaver californicum. Next base: position 3,229,517 of record JAJJMC010029152.1, read on the forward strand.
TCTTAGGGAAAGAAAATGAAAACCCATATTTCCATGTTAGGGATTTTGAGGAAAGATGTAGTACCATCAGGATTAATGACCTAGATGATGAAGCGTTGAAACTTAGGCTATTTCCTTTTTCACTAAGAGACAAAGAAAAATCTTGGCTACATAGTTTGACTTCTGAGTCAATTGAAACCTATGAACAACTGACATCTGCCTTTTTCCAGAAGTTTTTCCCTAGGCACAAAACATCATCTATTAGACAGCAGATTTACACATTTGCTCAAAAAGAGGGAGAATCTTTATATAGGTATTTCAAAAGGTTCAATGACTTATTGTCACAATGTCCTCATCATTGTTTAGATAAAGTAAGGCTAATTCATATCCTTTACGAGGGTTTATATTATTTGACAACAACCATGGTTGAGTCTTTATGCACAGGTGGGTTTGAAAATAAAACTGTCGATGGTGCGATGACATTTTTGAATGAAATCTCCAAGAAAACCCAACAGTGGGAAAATAATAGGGAGCCCCGGAAAACAATTCTTCTAAGTAGAGAAAATGTCAATAGGGTAGAAGGATCTTTTGAATCAGATGCCAAAATAGCAGCTATATCGAAAAGGTTAGAAGCTTTAAAACTGAGTCAGTTGTGGAAGTGAACCCAAATCATTTTTGGAAGGAAAAACTATCGAAGAGCAAGCCTATGATCTTTATAATAACACTAGATTTGATAATCATTAGAAGTTCGACCCTTATTCAGAAACCTATAACCCTGGTTGGAGAAACCATCCTAACCTTTCTTGGTCTTAGGGCCAGATTCAAGGTCAGTCTAGTAATTCTAAGGTTCCTCCAGGTTTTGGTTATACTAAGAATCCTTCTGAACCGGCACAATTTCAGAATCCGCTAGAGAAGACGATCATGAGTTTAGCAAAGTCTGTCGCCTTACTAACTCAGAATACTACAAACTTTCAGCAGTCAGTCAACAAAGTTTACAAGAAAATCAAAAGATTGTTCAGGCTAACGGTCAGGCTATTTCCAATTTAGAAACCCAGGTTGGTCAAATCGCTGAGTCTTTAAGTGAAAGAGAAAAAGGTAGGTTTCCTAGTCAACCCCAACCCAATCCTAGAGGATTTCATGAAGTATCTTATGGTGAGAAATCATCAAATCATGTGAATGCAATTAGAACCCTTAGGAATGGTAAAGTGGTAGACAACAAGGTAACTATGCATGATAGTGAACATACTATAGTTCACCTTTCTGAGCCAGTTGCTGAAAAGACTGATGAAGTCTCTAAAGAGCCCGAGGTAGTCCCTCATAAGCCAGATTTTGTGCCTAGAGCCCCGTTCCCATAACTCTTAGCACCAACCAAAAAGGAATCCAACTTTAACGACATATTGGAGGTTTTTAAAAAAGTCACGATGAACCTTCCATTACTAGATGCAATTAGGCAGATTCCTGCTTATGCCAAGTTCCTTAAGGATATATGTACGCGAAAGCGAAAGCTTGGTGTAAAAAAGAAGGCCTTTTTAGATAGTCATGTGAGTTCAATTATCCAGAACAATACAACTCCAAGTACAAAGAACCAGGTTCCCCAACCATTTCTTGTACAATAGGTAACTACAGTGTTGAGAAAACGTTACTTGACTTAGGAGCCAGTGTGAACTTACTTCCGTACCATGTGTACCTCCAGCTAGGACTTAGAGATTTGAAACCTACTCAGATAACACTACAGTTAGCTGATAGGTCTGTGAAAATTCCTCGTGGTATCATAGAGGATGTTCTTATTGAGGTCGATAAGTTTATTTATCTAGTAGATTTTGTTGTCCTTGATACCCAACATGTCCCTGACCCAGAGAATCAGATACCCGTGATATTAGATCGCCTGTTTTTAGCTACATCTAATGCGATCATTAACTGTCGAAATGGTATTATGAACTTATCTTTTGGTAATATGACTATTGAGCTGAATATTTTCCATATTAGTAACCAACCACCTGAGCTAGATGGCACGTGCATTGAAGAGGTGAACATGATAGGAACATTAGTTCATGAGTCATTACCAAACACTTTGTTAGAGAAATGCCTAGCCCACTTTAGATTTGATGTTGATGATGATAGTGTTATTAATGAGGTGAACACTTTGTTAGATTCTACACCACCTGATCATAATTTAGAAGAAGCAATTGACTATTTTCGGGAATCTGACGATCTAGAAATTAGGGAAATTGTGACTAGTCTATCTAGAGACACCCAAAATTCTAAGTTTGGGGGTGATTATCATTCTCCTTGTGCTTTACCTTTCACTCTTAGAAAGGTCCCTAACTTGGGACTTGACATATGCACCTCTACCATTTTACAATATCATCTTCAAACTATACTTCCTGTGCCTGGTGATATCCAGAAATAAGTTCAGTTGTTAAAAACCCATCCTATGGTCGATGTGGTTTACCTAGGCGATAATACCAAGATTGACTTTGTTTTCCCATTAAAATATTTTCTTCAATACGTAGGAACGTTTGAATTTTAAATGTGTCAGTTATTAAGTTTTGAGACTAAGCCTAATTACTTTAGGAAAGTAGAATCGACATATTTTCTTAAGAATGACCACCTCCAAAGTAGTCAACTGTGTGATTCAAATCTGATTGACTTTGAGGACCCACAATTATTCAGATTATTATTATGTGCTTCTAGGTTCTTAGTTGAGTTTCTCCAGACTCTACAACCTGATCCTGTTGATCTTACCTATGAGGAAATCCATCCCGTGAAAACATTTTATCTAGACCCTTTTATAGAGCCTGAACTTGAACCACAGTTAGAAGTAGTTTTCTTAAACAGAAAACTATATAAGGGTATGCTCAGTTTGTTTATTTTCTTGGCATGTTGCAGTTTCCTTTTGTGATAGCACTATTTGATTCAGACGACCCACAGTTGTTCCGACTATAGCTATATGATTTTATGAGGTGACTAATTCTTTCTTAGTCTGGCTGAAGACTTTAAACTTAGCACTTCTTGGGAGGTAACCCATGCTTATGCGACACGGTAATATCTTTCATTAACTCATTTCCTTCGATTGGTAACAATTTCTCCTTGTTCATGCTTTTAATCATTGATATTTAGAACATTGAGGAAAATGTTCGGTTTAAGTTCGGGGGGAAGGGAGAAACTTTTTAGTGCAATATGAAACTCCGAAATCTATCAGGATGACACTAACCATTCTAGGTAGATGGAAACTTAGCTCTTTTTCTATAGGAATTGGTGTGCCCGGTTAAATGGTCTATTCATAAAAGGACAGAGTTCAGGTGTTAGAAATAACATGATAGTTGTCACCATATCTCAAAGTGTACTCGACCATATCACTTTCTGTTTTTAATTTTGCAATTTTGTGTTTCTCTAAGTGATTTGGTGGGGCACCAGTATCGAATTTGTTATCGCCGCTAGGATGAAACAGAGTGTTTGAGATCAAGCCCCATTATTGCATTTTATTTAGACCATTATTCAATAAAAAAACAAGAAAAAAAGTGTATTGACGCTTCGATAGCAAAATGTGTGTGTTCTCCCTGTCTCCGTCGCCTAGGCAAGCATGGAACGCAGGATACATGGGGACTATCATATAAGATGCTGATAAGGACCATGCACTTGGATTCAATTGATCCAATCATGTTGTCAGTACATTTATAATTATTTTTATTTTCAATAAATTGATCGCTGGGACCCTTGTATATACCAGTTGAATCGATATTAGTATTAGGTTTAAGACCAGTGGGAGCGTATCTCAATCCATTAGGATTCATCCTGGCACAGACCTTCAGACAGATATGGGAAACACCGTTCACCTTAGTCAACACACACAAACTTCATTTTGTCTATTTCCATCTTCTAAATCTATTCATGTGATTGAACTTTGATAGATTCTGAGTATCGTGGTTGAACGACTATCTAAGTAGAGCTTTGTTTTCTTATATATGAATTTTAGTATGCTTGAGTATAAACTAGTGTACAACAGTTGGACTCATATAGGGTAATGATTCCCATAGCCGAAGAATTTAGTATGCCAACTAAATAGCTTGTTTAGTGTCTATCCTCGATCGTTCACGAGTAGCTAAAATGTGGAATAAAGGTTTTGTGCGTATACCTCTTGTAAACCCTCACGAGACAAAACTCGTCCACTAGGGACACCTAGGGGTTCAAAGGTTTATTACATATGCTAAATGTAGTCGCGATTCCTGCGAAAGTGAGTTAGGATTTTAGTTTATTTGCTTGAGGACTAGCAAATAGTAAGTTTGGGGGTCAATCATCCAAAACGGAGTTCTACTATTCGGTCGTTTTGACGAACAAACAGCTCGAAACCTGTATTTCTTCTTGTTTGGATGTAGGAAATTGATTTGTAATGAGGATAGAGGGGTCAATCATCCAAAACGGAGGTCGTATGAAGATTCTACAACGTTTTTCCCAAGCACTATACTTCTGAAAGTTTCTGATGACGAAAATCCGTAAAGTTTTAGCAAATTCGAATACGACTATGCTTACATGAGAGGTTTGAAGAATTCACATGTTCTATCATGTTCATAAAGAGAAGAAGCTTACTTGAGACGGATCCAAGCTAACGGAGGAGCCTCCGGTTACTTGCCCCACTCTAATACCTGTCCCTCAAGGACGTATCAACAATCAGAGCCTGATCCAGCCTCTCTCAGACATGTTCCAGGGATACATCACTTCGTCTCCATCGAAAGAAAACCTATTACATCTTAATAACCTGGACGACAACGATGGATTCAACTTTAATTCAAATACTCGCCCCAAACCCAGCACTTCAACGACAACGAAGGACGGCCCCAACTTTTATGATTCCCCATGTTCTCTCAAATTCTTTGAAGCATGGACCTGTGACGACACCAAAAAATATCTTTTACCTAGTAAGCGGATCCAAGTGAATTATACTTAGGGAATGACGATTCCCTTAATTTTGAATGCTTAATACAGTAACATCCTTCGACTAGAAGGTCTGATCAGCAACGATACTAGCGACAAAACCTCTCTACAACAATACCCAGAAGCCTCCGCCTCTTACCTGATCACATCTAGAAAGGTAACCCCATCCTTATTGCTTCTACTTACTTCAACAACATGATTCCACTATTGGACATGCTCCGGACTCGGAAGCCACAATCATCTTCAGCTCAGAACTTCAAAGACACATTCACCTCAGATTTAGGCTTCTCCTCTCAACTTCTCGAAAATTGGGTTACAAGTTTCCGTTCAGAAATCCAGTAATATTCTCACCATGAAGAAAATCGCACACCTTGTCCTCCTGGTACCTGTCCCGTCTCCTGGTACCTGTCATGCTTCCTGGTACCTGTCTTGTCTCATGGTACCTGTCCATTCTCCTGGTACCTGTCCTGCTCACTAGCACCTGTCCTGCTCTCTGAGCTAGCATCCTCACAAAGCCAACATCTTTACGATAACAACATCTCACGACATCACCTTCAGGCACCATCTCGGTTCACTCCTCTATTCTTTGAAGTTCCCATAAGTACCTCTTCAATTCAAAAATTCAGAAATCGCCAACAATCGGTGAAGAACGGGTCAAAATATCCTTCACGAGAAGTGTGCGTCGATGTCTCTACTACGAAATACCAGAAGGGAACATCAATCAGAGACCTGAGCTAGGAGATAGGGATCTTACACTAAAGTCTACAAGATCTAAAAATTCACACGGGATTACTAATCACAAATGTTTATGCATGGTTGGATGAACTAGCCAACTCAGAATCGAGTGATTCTTTTTGATAATGATAGCTTGGTCTCTTGGCTTCAAAAGTTGGGGTTAAACGTCAAAATCCGACATCTATGAAACTCCAACCGCTTCGGAAGCGAATGGTGTGCAAACTAGGGTTTCCAAATGGGATTCAGAAGACTCAACTTTATAGAAACCTCGTCTACCCGTGGACTTTCATCTTCTCAGACATACTATCATGTCAGGTCGCACTGCATCTTCCAAAAAGACCTCATCAACCTTTGTACGACAAGATCAATGGAGTCCACCGCCAACCTCACCTGCAGTTCTGATCTGCCATCAGCTTCTTCTGCCGGTTTCCAATATTTCCAAATTTGATGTTACTAGCTACAACTTAAAACATCGTCTCCGGGTGTCTTGCCTCTCATATACTGCCTCTTTGGTGACGCTATCACTAGTATTTGATTGTTGCATACTCAAAATCTAAGCAAGCACTGGAACCAACTGCATGCTTACAAGGAAGTTTATATTTAAGGCTTAACTCTGCATCAAAGATATAGCCTGAAGGAGACAAAGCTAACAATATTTCTTGTTGGACACATACATGAAAAACTGATCCAACTGACTTAATCCTCTATTTGAGATAATGCGGACCTGTTTCAGAAAAAAAGAAAGAGAGAAAGCGCCGACCATATCCCCTCTTTTGCTCAGGAAAAACTGGCTATCCTGGCAAGAACGAAGGCGTCTATTACCCCCAACCAAGTTTTTACGTTAAGGGGCACATATCTCAATCTCGGGTAAGACAGAGCCAACCAAGTTTCTTCCCTGAACAATGGTGCTCCTCATAGACGTACTCTCCATGACCCTGCTAGTAGTTGCTCAACCAACGTGACTGGATCAGAATTTCAACCCAGCTACGCTTCCCTTGGCTCACAAATTGGAAATTCCGGGCAAGAACATGGGCATCTACTAATCACAACCAAGACTCACACTCAAGGGTACTTATCCCAGTACCTGGAAGCCAGAAGCTAAGTATATCTTCTTATACTGTTAAAATTTATATTATGCATATATAATCAATATAAGCATATTGTTCCTCACTAAGCAGGGGACTTAATGTAGATGGTGAGTTTTTGACAAAAGTCAGAATTGTAAAATCACCCTTCTAGTTACAAGAACATAGAAATATTCGCACGTACTTGTGCGCATACTTCTGACTTCACATCAAAATATAAAATATTGTATTCCTACTGATATTCCACGGGAGAATTGAGGATACAGTCTCTACAAAAGGCTACATGCATTCTATGTTAACATTGTAGTCTATAATCTCTATATAATAAGTCTCAAGTTCCTAGATGGTTTTCCCACTAGTATATAGAAACTTGAGTCTTATCTAAACAACTAAAAACATTCTAAAATGGCCTTGCAGCCTTCTCAATACTGATAATATTCATGCCATATCGAGCTAGTCTCAAGTCGCATAAATTCCACGGCTGAATTCCTTGAACTTGTCTTGAATGCGCATCAATGTTTTAATAACATCTATCAAATGCGGGAACAACTAATGCTTAAACCCCAAATACACTCTAGCTTAATGTTTCGTTCACAACGAACTCGTCTCAAATTGCTCCTCTGAGCTTAAATATGCTATTATAACACCTTGCTTAAATATAAGGCACAAATCATGCGCCACTCCTCTCAGACGCATCACAATCAAGAAACAATGCCTTAAAAGACACATTGTGCTTCTAAGATAGGCTAACCCTATTCTTTTCTCATATCAGTACCGGGTTAGCACCCTTCGTTCGGCTTAGCACCACATTGGTGCTAGTTTGCCACTATAGCACTAAAAGCGCTAACTTTCCTAGCGGTAACCCTAGTACATAAGAAGTGCCAACTAGATTAACATAGCCTTATCCAGTACGTCTGTGCCTGAGAAAGCCTTGGCTAACGCGTCCCAGAATTAACGCCCTTGCTTGGCGCGTCACTACCTGAAGCGCCACCAAGCCTGACGCGCCACTAGCTGGAGCGTCCCCAAACAACGGCCTTACTAGATGGAGTGTCCCCTAGCTTCAGCATGCCCCTTCCTTAGCTCCAACACGTCCCTTGGATTTCCAGCGCATCCACTTGGTCGCATCCACTTGGTCCTAGTGCGCCTGCTTGGCTCCGACAGGTCTCCTTGGCCAGAGCCTCTCTAGATCTAGCATGTCCCTATCCCTAGCCTAGCAGGTCCTTAAGCCTAGCAGGTCTCCATGGATGGAAGGTCTCTAAGTATGGCATGTCTCTAGCCTAACATGTATCCATGGATGGCAGGTCCCTAAGCCTAGTAGTTCTCCATGGATCCTAGTGCGTCCCAACAACACCCATCCCTGGCGGGTCTCAGCAGCGCCCATACTAGTGCGTCCCAGAAGCGTCCCTACCTGGCGCGCCCCTCTCTGGAGCGCCTCCCTTGGCCTTAGCGTCCTCCTTGGCGCAAGTACTTCCTTGATTTTAACGCAAGTGCTGGCCTTTCTAGCTACTTCCCTCAGAAATACGCTCTTCTTTCCAATATTGGTCTAATACCAAATCTTATTTGGTTTTCTAACATGTCTTCTTGCTTAATAAGCCCTTTACAATATTTGGCGTCAAATGCCTCCCAGACTTACGCTAAGTCACTTCTAAGCTAATACCTAGTCATTAAATATGCTATGTTGCTTCTAAGCAAGTACATGACCACTGAACTTACCAGACTCATCAATAGTCAGCATGATCATCAATTTAGTTAGTTGTACAACCTACCTCACTGGCTTAGCAAGTCATTTGACTTGACTTGACTTAATCAAAACAACAGTGGCTTATGACTCCACTATTTCCATGGGATATCAAATACAACACATAGGGGGATTCTCATTGTGGTATTAGTCTGGCGGTCTTCCGTAGTCGTGAGTGGTGGTACCACCTCCAAGAAGGTAACAAGTAGTGGCCGGTTACAGAGCAGTTGGGAGGATGTGGAGTAGTGATATGACAGGTCTTCTCTACTTTCCGGGCACCACCCCACTACAATCTCCACAATCATCACTTCTCCATATCTCCCTAACTTCCACGACTTACGAGAAATCAATGTGTCTCCTTCGAACTATAAATAGATAGTTTTCATCCATTCCGAACAATATGTTATTATAAAACCTGTTTTAAATATAAGCCACAAATCATGTACCACTTCTCTCAGACGCGCCACAATCAAAAAGTGATGTTTTAAAAGACGCATTGTTCCTCTAAGATAGGCTAACCCTATTTTTTTTCTCCTATCAGTACCGGGTTAGCACCCTTCGTTTGGTTTAGCACCACATTGGTGCTAGTTTGCCACTATAGCACTAAAAGCACTAACTTTTATAGCGCATAAAAAGTGCCAACTAGCTTAATATATCCTTAACCAGCACGTCTGGGCCAGAGAAGGCTTTGTCTAACGCGTCCCCAACTTAACGCCCTTGCTTAGCGCGTCACTGCCTGAAGTTCCACCAAGCCTGACGTGTCACTAGCTGGAGCGTCCCCGAACAACGACCTTACTAGTTGGAGCGTCCCCTAGCTCCAGCACGCTCCTTCCATAACTCCAGCATCCCAGCCTTAGCTCCAGCGCATCTCTTGTCTTTCCACCGCGTCCTCTTGGTCCAAACGCGTCCACTTGTGCCTAGTGTATCCTCTTGGTCCCAGCATGTATGCTTGGCTCCGGAGGATCTCTTTGGCCAACGCCTCTCTAGCTCCAGCGCCTCTCTATCTCTAGCACGTCCTTAACCCTAGCCTAGTAGGTCCTTAAGCCTAGCATGTCTTCATGGATGACAGGTCCCTAAGCCTGGTAGGTCACTAGTCTATCAGGTCTCCATGGATGGCAGGTCCCTAAGCCTAGAAGGTCTATATGGATGGAAGGTTCCTAGCCTAGCGTATCTCCATGTCTAGCGAACCCCTCAGCCTTGGCGCGTCCCGAGCCTTGTAAGCTTCTATCCTAGTGCGTTCCAGCGCAGCTCCCGTACTTGGCGCGTCCCAGCAGCGTCCCTACCTGGCATGTCCCTCCCTAAGATGGATCGTCTTCCTTGTCTTTAGCGTCCTTCTTGGCGCAAGTACTTTCTTGAATTTGACGCAAGTGTTGTCCTTGCTAGCTACTTCCCTCAAAAATACGCCATTTTTTTCAATATTGGTCTAATACCAAATCTTATATGGTTTTCTAACAGGTCTTCTTGCTTAAGAAGCCCTTTACCATATTTGGCCTCAAATGCATCTCAGACTTACGCTAAGTCACTTCCGAGCTAACACTTAGCCATTAAATATCCCATGTTATTCCTAAGAAAGTACATGACCATTGAAATTACCATACTCGACACTAATCAGCCAGATCATCAATTTAGTGAGTTGTACAACCTGCCTCACTGACTTACCAAGTTATTTGACTTGACTTGACTTAATCAAAACAACATTGGCTTATGAATCCACTATTTCTACGGGATATCAAATATAACACATGGGGGGATTCTCATTGGGGTATTATTTTGGTGGTCTACGACAATCGTGGGTGGTGATACCACCTCCAAGAACAAGAAGGTAACAAGTAGTTGGCGGTTACAAAGCAGTTGAGAGGATGTGGAGTAGTGGTCTGACAGGTTGATAGGTGCATTATTTGCACTATTTGGATACTCTAATTCATTGATTTCTTGTTAGTTTTCACATCATTATGCTTTGATTTTGTTTGTTTATGAGTTTCTTAGGAGTTATGAAGTGTATTCAACCAAAGAAGAGGTTAAAGGATGAAAACACAACTTTGGAGGCGAATTCTAGGAAGATTTACGGTTGGTAAAGTACCTCAAAACCCAACCGTAAAAGAAGTTGATTTTGGAGGCAAATTCCAGGAGGATTTACGGTTGGGTCTAGACTCTCAAACCCAACCGTAAAATTAATTGAAGAAACATGAAAATTTTGTCATTTCTATCTTACAGAGAATTGAAAGACGAAGGCAACCCAAAAAGAATAAGGTCAATCGGACATCGGATGAGGGAGTAATGATCAAAATAGTGAAGTACAAAAAAGTATCCAGGAGGAATTACGGTTGGGTTTATTGGCTCGAACCCAACCGTAAACCTCAGGAATTTTGGATCGAATTTTTGTGTCAGAGTTACGGTTGGGTTGATTGGATCGAACCCAACCGTAAATCTGGGGGCTTTGGGGTTATATTTTTGTGCCAGAGTTACGGTTGGGTTTATTGGCTTAAACCCAACCGTAAATGGAGAGTTTTGGCACGTGTGTGGGCTTCTAAAACATGGAAAACATGGTCCCGGAAGGATCAAAAACCTAGATTTCGTGGATACTATATAAAGATACATCCAAGACATTAATAGGACCTTTCTACACTGGGAAAACACAAGGAGAACAAGAATCTAGGGTTTGCTTTACTTGCTTTCTTGATTATTTTCCATGG